>CM069142.1:388975-483670 GCA_035221665.1 Okamejei kenojei
CACGTGGCTGCCTAGATGAGTCGGCACTGAGGTTATACCCTCCAAAGGACATAGTTCCGTTTTGGCTCACGGCTCTCTCTACGTCGAGATATCTAATTACAAAAGAATGCCTCGACATGGGACCACCCGTTGAGGAGGAGTGGTGCCATCCAGCGCCTATGCTGATAGGAGAGCTTGTGCTAGCAGCACCTGTTTCAGGTGTTTATAAAAATGCTTTAAACTGTCATGTAAGGGACTCAGGTATTACAGCTAGTGGTGAAAGTTAATTATACAAAATGATATGGTTGAAGCGACTTACCAATCGATGAACTATGGGTCACCTTTGCTAATGCATTTAAACATTAATAATGTCCGGAGGGCCACAATTAATGCCAGTGCTAACCCGTAAATTGGCGAGTGTGTCAAACCGAGACCAGTCTGTACACCAGCCCACGAAATCAGTTGTTTGGTGCGCTAACATCTATGCAAAAAGGTCAAAGATCTGTTCTTAGGTCGTTAACCATGGCCCCTCATTAAGCCAGCTGGAAGCAAGCAAAAAAATGTTCTCTACAAGAAGTCGAGGACAACAATGCCGCAAGGAAATGATGCTGGACTCAAGGAATATAACCATTTGAACAGACGCTGAATTAACTGATTTTACAGTTCACATTGCCGGAAGGTTAAAATTGTTCTCAAACAATGGCAGCAAGTTCGACATCAATTCTGATTCATACTTAGTGTATTGAAGGGGTGAAACAACTGATTTTAACGTATGACGGCTTAGCCTAATCATATCTAACATTTTCCTACTCGTAAAACTTATTTTTTTCAGATGAGGACTCAATGTGCTTATTCAAGCAACATTCAGTTCGTTACATAAGAAGAGGGGTAATGAGGCTTCTTTCACAAATCAAACAATTTCTGTCAAGTATATATCCCAATCTAAAAAGACTGGGGGCTTATAATTATTCTGGATTTATCGAATTTGAAAAAATTGTTTGTTATATGGCATTTCAAAATGGAGAACTTTTAACCACGGGCAAACAACCAGTGTCCATATAGGGTATTATATGGCAACCATTGATTTTGAAAATGTGTATTACGCAGTGTCTATTCATGGTGAAGAATAGAAGATATTTGAAATTATATGGGATACTGAGCGGTGGCAATTCAGGACATGCCGAATGGATTACTTCAGCTCCAAATTATTACTAATTGTAAAACCTGTGTTAGCATATGCTTAAGCTTCAGTGGCATGTGGTAATGGCCTATTTAGATGATAGTTGATTGTTGGAAAGGACCATGCAGAGAAACTCAATCATCAGTTCAGTTGTTAAAATAATTCACTTTTTGAACAAATGGATTTGTCTCTATTCACGCCAGATAAAGTCTATAATAAAACTACCAGCCAATTATTTGATTCTATCTGGGATTTACCATTAATTCCTAATACACATTTGATAACTTTGCCAGGGATAAATTGAATCAGTTAATTGAGGTCTTGTTTATTCTCTTTGTAGAACAACGGTCTTTTTGATTAACAAGTAGCCAGCTTATATTGGGAAGTTGTTGACAGCTTTCCAGCTGTGGCCAGTATTGTCCTCTGCATTTTCATCAATTACAACATCAAAGGATAACAGGCACTGAGGGGAATACAAAGGGGCTATTTTTGATAGGCCTATGCAGTTGCAGCTGGGGGACGATTGCTGAAATACAATGGAGGATAGTAACTGTTTAAAAAATTTAAGGAAGGGTTTCGGGGACATCCACCGTCACTGATATTACAGGATGATGTGAGTGCACTGGGTTGGGGTTTGAAACAGGTTGTCTTCTAGTTGTGGAGGCCAGATGGTATGTGGATGAGACATCGCTTCATCAATTAAGAGGATTGATATGTTTTAAGAGTTGTTGGGCACATGGTATGGGCTCAAAGCTTATTGTACTACATGGAGGGATCTGCATGGCGGCTCAGATTTTTAACAACCACAGAGTGGCTATGTATACCAATGGGTGGAGTGAAGGTCACAGTCTTGTGATAGACTGGCTAACCAGATTTGGAGCTGGGTGTATTGACCAAAATATATGGCTTTCAGCACTTTTTCTTTGCCTGGAAAAGGTCACGTCAGTTTAATGACAAATTGAAAATTGGATGTTATGTCAGGATGTGTTTAACCAAATGATTGATCAGTATGCATTTGCCAGATATTGACTTGTTTGCATCTCGATTAATCATCAGTTTCTTGATATGTTCCATGGTACCAGGATACTGGGGGCAGTAGCTGTGATGCATTTTCGCTGCTTTGGGGGGAATGTTTGTGGTAGGTATTTCCTTCATTCTGTTCAGCAGCTGATGTTTGCAGGAGGTACTCCGCTTCAGGGGTATGTGGTAGATGCCCAGATTGGCCTACACGAGGCATGGGTTTCCCGTGTATTACAAATGGCTAGGGTGCATTCATGCTTATGCCCAAGAATAAAAATCTACTGGTTAATCCAGTCATGGGATCAAAATCCTTTATAGGATCGTTATTGAATCTGTTAATTTGCAGATTTTAAGGAGGCCTTACCTGGGGAGAGGCCTCTGTCTCATCGGACGGTGGATGTTCTCACGTCGGCCCTGAAGGGATAGATTCACAGCATGCAATATATCACCTATTATAGGGAATGTGGGTGCAATTCTTGCCTACAGCAGGATATTGTATATCACTCGGCAGGGAGCACGGATGTATTTGGAGTTTGTCAACCTCTTTATTTTTGATCCAAAAAATATTTAAGGTACTGTGAAATAATTCAGCCAGAAGGTGCGCTGTCTTATTTACCTTTTGAATGCAGAATTGCATACAGTAGGGGACACATTCCGTTATTTCATGATTCATGAAGGGAGTTTTCGAATTCTAATCCTCCTAAAATCAGGTATGCCAGTTTTTGGATTGTGAGTGAGGGTTTTTATGGCTTCTTCACCAAGTGGGCTCCGTTATAGGCATAATCTATAGCCAAAATTATACTATGAAGGTTGGTCATGCTTTGGGTGTTGGTATTCAGCCCATAACGTGTTTACAAACATTCAAAAAGCTCACGGCTAGATAGAATGCATGTGTCGGCTGATGCCATTATATTTTATGTCAATGATTTGCTTAAACATAATTAAAAGAGGCAAGTCAGGATGTAGATTGTGTTTTCAGCTTACCCCGCAGATGATCGCTTCTGTATAGTCCTCACATTTTTCTCGTTACATTGAGTGATTACTAAACCTCAGAGGGGAACAGAGTTGGCTTTGATTATTTGTCACAAAAAACACAGTTAAGGTAAGGTTGTCGGTTGCTGAAAACGATTTCAAGGTCCTCGCGGCGCAGGATGGTCCAGTGAGCTAACTTTTCAGAGGTTTGTCACAAGCCGTTTTCAAGGCTTCGGGGTGTTTGTTGATTCTGGTGTCTGTTACTGTTAATTTTTCCCCTGAGTTAGGAGGGGTTTGTTACTGATTTTTGGTTGTAAAATAAACGGTTATTTCATTTAAACAAATATTAATGATGCATGGATTGATTGTTATACATATTTTTGAGGCAATCCAGGCAGTGTTGTGAACGTCGGATTATCTGAGTATGCGCGTGAATTCACAGTGCTTTGAAGTCTTAACGTAGTCACCACGTGACTCCGAAGTATATAATAAATAAAATAGTAAGATTAAATGAGAACTTACCAGTTTGAAAGTTTGATCTTTATTTTATGAGGTGTCGAGTTGAGGGACTACGTTGCCCTCGCTCCCACCTCATAGATTCTCACTGGTAGTTCTAGTTTATCATCTTTTACCGTTATACTTCGGTTCATGGTTAGTGTGGCGAATTTCATTCCGCTTCTTTTGGGGGGCCCCGGGGGGGGGGTTGGGGGGGGGGGGGGGTGGGGGGCCCCCCTGGGGGGGCGGGGGGGGGGGTGGGTGGCCCCCCCCCCCCCCCCCCCCGTGTTGGGGGGGGGCCCCGGGGGGGAAATGGTGGGGGAAGATTGACGCACCAACGGCCTGCACGGGCTTCTTTTCACTTAGTCCCTCAACGCGACTCCTCATAAAATAAAGATCAAACTTCCAAACTGGTAAGTTCTCGTTTATTTTTTACTATTCTCTGCCACAGAAGGTTAGTATGGGCAAGAGTTCATTGGTATATTGCAGAGGAGGTTAGGATGTGGCCATTGTGGCTAGAAGGATCAGGGGGTGTGGAGAGAAGGCAGGGATAAGGATAATGAGTTGGGATGATCAGGCATGATATATGAATGGCGGTTGCAGGCTTGAAGGGCCGAATGGCGTATCTGCATCCTATTTTCTAGTTTTTATAAATATGCTTGAGTAACTCTGCGGGTTCAGTAGCGACTGTTGCAAGGAATGGGTCGGGACCCTGCTTCAGATTGATTGTTGTAAGAGTGGGGGAGAAAGCTAGAAAAGAGAGTGGTAGTAGGACCAATGTGATAGGTGGAATACAGGGGATGGGGCGGCAATTGATTCAGAGATAGGTGGAATAAAAGTACCAATAAGAATTAAAGGCTGAATGAAAAGGGAAACTTAAGGTGAGAAGAGGAGAAGTGAAAATATACAGTAGAGGGAGGGATGTGGGTGGTAGGGGGAGTATGGGTAGGGGGGGGTGTATGGGGCAGGGAAGGGATTGGTGAGAAAATAAGTATGCACTTGGTTGGGGAGAACAGGAAAGAGGTGAGGAGGAAGGATTTAATGGTATGATTCAATTTTCATTTACATTTCTGTCTGCAGGACAGGGTCCCGACACAAATCGTTGTCTATCCATGTCCCTCAGAAGATGCTGCCGGACCCGTGATTACTCCAGCACTTTCAATGTTATACCGCTGGGAGTGTAAGTTACACATAGCGGAATATGAGGTGCTGCAGATTTTTGTGTTGCAAATTGATGGTCTCTAACAATTCCAACTGTTTGATGTGGACAACATCTTCATGTGTAATTTTTGAAACTTACATCTATCAGGCGAGTATACGGGAGAGTCTGATTAGGCAACACCAACAGTTTGTTTGTACTTGTCAGGTGACCATCTTTAATTAGCACTGGGGTCTTTTTTTTTCATTTTTTTTCTTCTCAATTCTTTTTCTCTTTCTTCTTTTTTTCTCTCTTTTTTCAATTTTCATTTTCTTTTTTCTTTCTCTTTTCTTTCCATTTTCTTTCTTCTTCTTTTTTTTTCTCAACATGGAACTGTTGTTTTCTCTTAATGGGTCAGACGTTTGAGGAATCAACATTTAAAAGTCTTCATGGTTATTATTGGTTTCCTGTGATCATATCAAAAAGGATGTGTTTAAAGTGTTGGATAAAAACATGATGCAAAAATTCTGTTAGTCTAACTGCAAAAATCCATGTATGTCCATTCCCTGTGTATCCTGTCCATAATGTTTTCTTCAAACGCCATTATTGTTTCTGCCTTTGCAGTGCGTTCCAGGCACTCACTACCCTCTGTGTAAAACAAACTTTCCTGCACATCTCCTTCGAACATTGGCCCTCTCACCTTAAGCTTTGCCCTCTAGTATTTGATTTTTCCAATTATGCTTTCTCACAACTTTATTAATTATACTTAAATATCAATTACAGTGCACAGATGATGAGTACAGCACAAGAACTGGCCTTCAGCACACAATGTCTGTGCTGAATTAATACCAGGTAAATAATCTCCCTCTGCCTGCACATGATCATAACCATCTCACAGCATATCCATGTGCCTATCTAATTACCAGTATTGCCATCAATTAAATGCCATTTTATTCGGCGTCTCGTGAGTGACTTCGTGAGAACCAGTCAGCCATCATGCGTGTCATTACGTCCAAGGCATGGCGCTCTGCTGGCTGGTGGCGCATCGCTCCACCAGCGTAAGTTTTAAAAGACCTCCAGGTAAGTTCTTGAACTTAGGTATGCGGGGGTGGTTTTCTCATGACCCATGTGTGTCAGTACAATCATATTCAACTCAGCGTATACATAACACAATTGGATAAAGGCGAGGGTGAAGTCTCAACGGGACGGCAGGGAGAACCGCTTCCGACGACCCGCCCCCCCCCCCCCCCCCCCCATGGCCCGTGCGGGTCAGCGGGCAGAGCAGTCCGTTTCACCATCACGGTCGCTGAACCACAGCCAGCGACCCCGGGACTCGAGTGTCCTGGACTGCACTTTGGCTACCCCGCGGGTGGGAAGGCCAAGCAAGTATGAAGTCCAACAGGCAGTGGACTGGGACGAGGTCCGGCCGGGGAGAGTTCGGGCCTCCTCAAGCGGGAAGCGTTGGCGGACGCTGTTTATGAAAAAGATGCGCCATCATGATGTGCTTCGTGGTCGGGATGTCATATCACAGGGGTCTCGACGGGCCCGCAGCAGCGCCGGGTGCAGGGGCTCTGGCACATTATTGATCCCCATCCGAGGATGGGAGTATAGACCACCAATCTGGGCGGAGGACCGCTCGGTGCGAGACCCATGGGAGCAGAGGTGCCAACCATTGTCTCAAAATTGCAGTGCGTCACCTGGTTTGGGGAGCGCTGGAAGAAGAGCGGTTGGCGCATTAATTCCTGCTTCCCACCAGCTTCAGGAACAAGTCATGATGGAGGCAGCCATGAGAGTACTGCGTCCAGAAATGTGCATCTATCAGCTACCGGTGTGAATCAGTTCATCTGGGCTGCATTTGGAGGCGGCATTTTAGGGGCCCAGAAGTCAAGCTGCTAAAGAATGTTAAACCTGCTGGCATCTGGGGTTGACAGCATTCGGCCAGGTCGGTAGGTCGGCTGCGGCATTATCCGGGGGCTCAAGGGACGATGGCATTGCTGTGCAATGCACAATTTTGTAATTAATTGCTTTCGCAAGGAATGCCCACCTTGTCCTGTACTAACCCCAAGTTTGCGTGGTTGCGTCAAGGCCAGTAAAGTGCAGCCGCCCAATTTACTGTTTGGAGAAGACCTGTCCAGGCGGGTGAAAAGACTTGCGACAGTCGAAGGCTGGGGGACTATTCGGGTCCACCACCCAAACAGATCAGTCGTCGTTTCGACGCCAGCACCGTATGCCTCAAACCAGAGGACATGGGACCAGCTGCAGAAACCACGTCCAGCTCGAAAGACCAAAAGAACCGGCGGATGTATTTTTAGGGACATGGCCCAAACCGGCGACAGCCAAGATGCGCAGGCTGGCGCACAATAGCTCATCAAGTGCCAAACATCGAGGAAGGAAAAAATTATCCAGAATCCACCGTCTACACGGTAGGTAGGGTGGGTATGGGTCTCACTGTAACATACCGGGTGTGGGTTCATTGCATGTTGGGGGTAGGTTATGTTTCTTTTTGCATGAGGGACGGTGGTTAACTTTGACTTGTTAATACTGCGCGCATAGACAGGTTCAAAATTGAATTTGCTGGACTCTCTCCCCATCCACGCAGCATGCTCCAAACGTATCTTTGCTCGTTCAAACGGGGATGGTTTGGATAGTTCATGGCTTGAAATGGAAAATCAAGTGCTAAAAGAGTGATTGAAAATAAGTCATGAACCTCTTGGAATTTGTATCCAATATTTTCACAAGGGAAAGAAAGGGTGGGGGGTACCGCCTCATTTTGGACAACCAACGTAACACCTTTGTGCAGTACAAAACATTTCAATAGGAAAGTTTTGTGACTGCTAAACAGTTTAATTTCCAGGGGATGTTACATGGGCATGCATTGATCTTAAAGTGCTTATTATTCTGTACCGTTCACAAAGGATCACTGAAAATACTGGAATTTTAAATGGATGGCGGTCAGCTATGGCGTTTAAAGCGTTGCCAAAATTGGTTTAACCTCAGCTCCCAGGTTATCACAAAAAATATTGAAACTGTTCTTGCTCTTTTAAGAGAGCAGATAAACTAGTAATGGCTTATCTGGATGAATCTTCTTTATAGGGAAAAACATGGAATTGGCTATTCGCGGTCTCAGCCACCAAAACTTCTGTTTGAGCAATTGGGATTCCTAATTCACCAGTAAAAATCCAGTCGTTGAATTATCCAGGGATAGGGATTATTTGGGATGTAACTATTAACTCCAATCACTGATTTAGTCACTGAGGGCAAGAGATTGAAGTTAATAGTAACCTGCAAATCATTTTTCGCACAGAAGCTGCCGTAATTCGAACAAGTAGCAAAGCTTGTTTGGAAAACTGGTTGGTACTTTTCCAGCAGCCAAATAAGCGGCCTTTGCACTATCAGCAAGTACAAAGAGCAAAGGTGTAGCACTCAAACATAATTTCGGGCACTTTGACAGAACGAATTTTTTTTTGCAATTACCGCCGAAAGCCTGTGATGAGCTACAGTGGTGGAAACCAATTTTGCTCCATTTTGTTGTTTGCATAAATTTCCTGATGCCAGAGTTTTCTCTGGGGTGGGGCACCACTGACACTGTTTCTAGCGCAGTGGCAGATGGAACATGCATGACATATTCATTTCTGCAGTTGATGGTATTAACTATTTTGGAGTTGCTCGCAAGACCTTTATGGTCTGAAAGCTTTTGTGTGCCACATGCACCATGTGATGTTCAATTACAGTAATACACCACAGCTGTAGCATAATAAATATATGGGTGGTTCAAGTCAGTATTCCTGTGATAAATTGACATGCCTCATTTGGAACTGGCGCATAATTCAAATTATTTGGGTCTTCAGCTATCTACCTCCCAGGTTAGATTAAACATGGTGGCGGACACCAGGTCACGTAATTCAATGGACAACACAGAGATGGGTGTGGAATCATAGAGTGTGTTAAAGCCCCTACCTATTGTTTCTTGTATGGAACACCAGATATCCGATTTGTTGACTTCAAGATTAAATCATCAATTATCAAAGCATGTGCATAGGAACCAGAACCCAGGGGCAGTTGCGAATAGGCAGTTCGTAGCTGTTTGGGGTGCAATGTTTTTCTATGCATTCCCCCATTTTGCCTTGTCAGTCGCTGTCTGCAAAAAAAATTCCAGCAGGACTCTGGTTGACCTCTGACTGGCCGACACAGCGATGGTATCCTCTTTTCGTGCATGGTTGTTGAATCCTGTGCAGAAGGTTGCCTTAAGGCAGTCTTTGTTAACAAACCTGTTTTCTGGGTGAAAGTACATCTCTGCATGATCGGCTCAATTTATTGATTTGACAGGTTTTAGAAGACCTTTCCTTGGGCTGGGACTTGCTGATTGTACGGTGGATGAGCTATCTGCGGGCCTGGGAGAAGCTATTTCTCAAAAACACAAATGCCTCATAGATTAGGAAATGGAAGTGTTTGTGCACAGTCCGACAATCATTATGAGGGCAGTGCACATTACAAAAATGTTCTGGAGTTCCTCTGGAAATGGCATTCGATTGTTCAAGATTAAGCTACAAAGCTCTAAATTGTGAAGACATGCGCAGTTTGTCTTGCCTGCTGCCAATTCAGAACACCAATCAGTGGGGTTTTCGCTTTAGTGTCTAGATTCATTAGGGGGAGTCTTCATTTCGATCCCCTCCTAGGCCCAGATATTCTGAAATTGGGTTGTAACTTTACTTCCGGTCATGGTCCCGCCAATTTTCCCTGTGTATACTCGACTAAGCACAAGGTGGGCTTTGTTAATGGCGTTTAGTTTGAGACTCAAAGAGTCCAGTCCTTGCAAAGCTACGACTTGGACAGGGAAGCCACCTCGGCGGTTAATTTCACCTTTCTTGTGTGCAACCCTATAAATCAGAGTAGACAGGTACCTCGGGATTGAAATTACAGTTCATGGCCATATCCTTTGGATCCTTAATTTGTGTGTAGGTTACTCACCTCCGGCAATATATTAGCCTCACCTAGGGGATTCGGGGTCTGAGTTAGCTTTATCATTAGCCACATGAATACCACATAAGCAGGTCTCATCAGACCATTCCAGGTGGCTTAAAAACAAGTTCTTAGCAGAGGATGGGATTGTTACTAAAATGGTTTACATCTCATATCCACAAGCGGCTGTTTTTTTTTTTTCGTACAGCTACGTCAGCAGCCGAGGGTCATGACGTCCTGCTTAGACCAGGATTTATCTGGTTGCTGGGTGGGTCCTCAGCATTGCACGTTTCAGACGTTTTATAACAAACTTTAGTCGGAACGAAGCGTGTTTGCGACTTTCAGTTTTAAGTTCTCGTTAATAGCCCTCTCGGGTAGAGGGGGAACTGTTTTGTTATTGTTATTGTTTCATCCACATTAAATTGTCAATTATTCATTATGTCATGGATCCGGAACAGTTTTGTCCACTTTCTTGGTAAACTATACAGTGTGTGACGCATTGGAATTTGTTTCAAACAATTTTGTCAATGTTTGTTCTGGCTGTGACTCCACCACCGCTGCTTTTGAAGATTGACGTGCACGCGGGGATTGACGGCTTCTTTCACGTAATCCTCTTCGTATACTTCTCATATAATAAAGATCAAAACCTTCAAATGGTAAGGTTCTAATTTATCTTTACTATTACGTACCTTGTTGGCGACCTCTTGTTTGGAATTTCTTGAGCTCCAAAACTATGATGCCTGCGGACCTTAATATTCTCGGAGAGGCTATCCCTTTGCCAGGGATCGTCTTTGGTTGCTCCAATCTGCGGGTGCTGTGGACTTTAACTTCGTGAAGCTTGTGGTCTCTGGTTAGGGAACCGACTTCGGGAATTCATCCGCAGGAGTTTCGACCGCCCAGTGCAGGAGCATAGAACACCCGACATGGCGAGCTCGCATCACCGGCTGGCAGATGGTTCGACTCTCCAACCACGGGAAGAAAGTGGAAAAGAAGATAAGGACTGTATTGCCTTCCTCCATAAGCGGGGAGCCGCTGTGGTGGATGTTTAAGTTACTTTTTTATGTAGCGTGTTACAAAAACTTACTTCAGCGGTTTCTGCGTTCTGCCACAGGCCATGTGCTCAACTTTGGCACCTTTGTGGGGGGGGGGCGGGATTAAATGCCGTTTTCTCCTGCTTATCGGAGGTGGCGTTCCTCGGGGCTGCTAACTGCTAAAGAACAAGCGATCGGACCTCCGTTCCCGAAATTTCTTTATTTATTTAATAGCGAGACAATTCTATAATTACATTAAAATCAAAAAGGTCTTTCTAACGCCCTCCATGACCTTACACGGGCGGAATGGCATGACGGGGACAAAATATAATGTATAGTCGTTTATTTTACATATTAACTTGTTTCTCGGGATGGCTTTAACCTAATGTTCATTTGCGAAAATGTGCAGGTTGGCCCCTACAAACCGGAAGTGTTGTTTGTTCCTTGCCAAAAATGGGGTCAAATTCACGCAAATGCTACGTCCAATCGATCGCTTTCCAGAAAAACCCATCTACGCAAGATGATTTTAATGTTCTTTTTTTTGGAACAATCATGTCATAAAAAGCATCCTATAATCGTCTATATTTTGTGTATTGTTATATTTTTAGGTGGGACTAATATCAGTTTTAGTCCATGTATTGTGCAAAAAAAAAATAATTTTAATTATATTGAGTGCAAGTTTCTAGATTAACTTATGGGAATTAAACATTTCTTCCAACTGGCATATAAATTCATGACAGTAAGATTAAAAAATCATGTTATATTGTGAATTCTGTTGTGTGGAATTGGATTAGTTTGTTATTTGGATACTTATGCTATTTAAAAAATATATAATTTTCTTAAGAAATTGAATCTACAGAACATTCTTAATGGCAAAGTAGTGGGCAGAAAGGCATGTCATGTGTTGGTCTATGAAAGAGCAAAAACTTGTAGTTTACAATGCCAACATTGAAAAGTTGAGGAAAAACAAGGTATACAGAGTTGCTTATTGGTTACAATCTGAGGAGGATTATGATGATGCTACTGATTATGATATGCCATGTTCCAGCTAGCAACTGATCTTCTCCATAAAGACTTGGTCTATTGCTAGAAATTGTAATTTACTTACCTATCTGTTATGGATTTACAGCATATAAAACAATAATATTAAGTTCTGATCTTGAGAATATCACATTTTTGAAGTTTTCAAGGCAGTCTCGGAGTTCATTACTATTTCACCGTCACAACGGTCAATTTTATAATTAACTACAATTAGATAACTAACTAATTATATGCTTTAATTTCAGGTCATCCAAGTAATAGTATTTTATATTTGTTTTAGAATGTGTCAATCTATAATAACTGAAAATGTGATTCTGTTCTCTTGATTTTTAAGAAAGTTATGGGCTTTTGACTGTCCTCGATCACAGCTTTTGTGTTAAGTCATGGAAAAGCATTACAGAACAAGATTGTTAATTTCCGAGTATGAAAATGGCCATAGCTTTTTTAATACTGAAGATATGAAAGTGAATTAGGGGTCAAATTAAACTTATTTGTATGCTTTATCTGATGGGATAAATTGCAGATGATTGTTTTAATCTCAACATGTTGTAACATTGCTATTTTATGTAGTGTGCTATTTGCTTTTTTGTTATGACAGTATGGCAAACCAAATTCCTCGTATGTTGCGTATACTTGGCTAATAGATTATGATTATGATCAGTATTTAGTAAAGTTAATTATTGTCACATGTACATGTACAGTAAAAAGCTTTTGCCCCGGAAAAACTATGCATGAATATAGCTGTGAAAAGCAATAAAGCCATCCACAGTGCACAGATACAGGATAAATGCTGTAATGTTTAGTGCAAGGTAAAATCAGTTTAAAGATAGTCCAAGGGTCTCCAATGAGGTTGATGGTACCACAGGACCCATCTTAGTTAGTGAGAGGATGGGTTCAGTCACCTGATAACAGCTGGGACGAAACAGGAAACTGTGATGTGTTAAAAAATGTTAGCGCCTTAACTTGGCCATAAAAGCCTGTTGTCATTGGCCCCTCTCACATTAAAGCTATACCCTTTCTAGTCTTTTATATTTCTTCTCTGGGACAAGATTCTGACTGTCTATCCCATCTCTGCCTCTCATACCATCATATACTTCTATCAGGTTTCCCCTCAGCCTCTGGTGGTCCAGAAAAAACAATCCAAGTTTGTCCAATTATAGTTTTATGCATCTCGAATCTTGGAAGGGTTCTTCTGCTCTTGTTGAAAATCTGAGGATGGCATTCTGGGCCTTGATAGTGCCAATCCATCATGAGTCAGAATGTAGGTTAGAACATGAACTGTAAGTTACGAGGCTCCTAACCTAAAGAACAGCAGATTCAATAGAATAAGTGACCATCAAGTCTGCTCTGCCATTCGATCATGGCTGATCTAGTTTTCTCTCTAGATCCCATTCTCCTGCCTTCTCCCCGTAACCTTTGAAGGCCTTACTATTAAAGTACCTGTCATTCTCTGCTTTACAAAAACCCATAACAAAGACATAATGTGAATGGTCAACATGGACCCGATGGCCCGAAAGGCCTATTTCCATGCTGTACCTTTCAATCAATCAATTTTAAAGTCAGAGTAATTAAAACTGTTTGTGCTATGTTTGCAAGATGCCAAACAAGCTAAAAATGGACCTCTGTATATTGCTACACTGCTGAGGACATCGCTTATTCATGTCTTCCAGCGATGCTGCCTGACCCACTGAGTTACTGCAGCACGTTTTGTGTTTTGGTTTTGTAAACCAGTTCCTGTTGCTCAGGGTCAATTAAGCATTTCACAAGGTTTTTTGTGACTGACCACAAAAATGGCACTCTTTTACTCAGGTCTATATGACTAAGTTACAACAGAGTAGAAAATAAGGGCAAGGGTTGGGTTAATCATTGGGCTGATTGACCACAATAAGACATTTCCTGTCTTCCTGGCTCTTTATTCTATCATTAAGGAGGACTAGGCAGCAAAACCATGTAATACTTGGGTCTCAAGGGTCTTTTTCAACGAATGGTGAAAATAATGGTTAAGCAAGACTGGAGGTGAAAGGGCATGGATATTTGTTTAAAGTATTTAGTTTAGTTTAAAGATACAGCGCGGATACAGGCCCTTCAGCCCACCTAGTCTGCGTTGACCAGCGATTCTTGTACACTAACACTGTCCTGCACACTAGGGTCAATTTACAATTTCACCAAAGCCAATTAACCTACAAACCTGTACATCTTTGGAATGTGGTAGCAAACTGGTGCACTTGGAGAAAACACACGCAGATCACGGGGAGAATGTACAAACTCCACACAGACAGCACCCATAGTCAGGATCGAACACGAGTCTCCGGTGCTGTATCTTTTTTTTTTTTAAATATATTTTTTATTAGAGGTAAACAATAAATTGGCAAACACAATTTATGGTAGAAATATTTTCGTGTTGTACATCAATCATACATTATTAATATTATCAATTAAATCATTCTGCCTCTAATAGTTTTTTTTTATAGATTAAGAGGAGTAAAAAAAGAATGAGAGATAAAAAAAAGAGAAAAAATTCTGTATAAGGAATGGAATTATTACCCTTTTACATCATTGGAGATAAGATCAAGGAATATAAAAGTATAGCTTTTCATCTGATCCTGAGAGTCCAAGTTTCTGTTAGGTCCCCCTGCCAAACCAATCTACCTTTTAAAGTAATCGATGAATGAAGACAATATTCTAACAAAGAGTTCTTGTTTGTCCATTATGGCAAATCTGATTCTTTCCAGTGTGTTAGGGTCTCCGACATTTCCATAATCCACATTTTAATTGTGGGGGGTTATAGGGAAGCCTTTCCAAAATTTTAATTATTAATTTCTCCCGATTATTATACTGTAAAGTGTAGGACATTTCTTTGGGCTTGTTGTAAGTGTTTTAACTTTGTTCTGATATTCCAAGTATTAATAGTTTTGAGTCGCGGATCCAGTTTAGTATTAATAACTTCGGAAGTTATTCGAAAAATCTCAATCCAGAAATTTTTAATTTTTATACAATTTTGCAAAAGTATGTGTTAAGTTAGCCTCTAGATGCTGTCAATTTATCGCAGATAAGGAGAGATATGTGGAAAAGATGCTATTCAGTTTAACTTTTGAGTAATGTAATCTGTTGTAATAACTTTAAATTGTATTTAAAGCATGTCTGGCAAGCTTTTAACGAGCATTGATGTATATATTGTAAACTTTTTTCCCAAATATCTTTTGTTATGGGTTGGCTTAATTCATTTTCCCATGCATGTCTATGTGATTCCGTCGATGGTACCTCGCTATCTAAAAGGAATATTATAAATATAAGTTTGTTTAGTTTTTACTGTATTAGTATGCTTATTCAAAACATTCATCAAGGATTTCTGGTTCCCTATTCCTATAATCTTGTGTATTTGATTTAACATAATCTCTGAGTTGTAGATATCGAAAACAATTATTTGAGTGTAATCCATAAATATGTTCTGTATGTAACTCCTGAAATAAAAGAAAAGTGCCTTTCTTATAAAGATGTTCCATCTTTTTAATTCCATAATTTTTCCATTGTGTGAAACCTTTATCCAGCATGGAAGGTTTGAATAAGGCACTGTTTAAATAGGGGGAAAGAGTGGTATATTATCCAATTTTAAAGCCTTTTTTAATTGTTTCCATGATTCGTGTACCACTATGTATTATTGGGTTTTCCCTATAGGGTTTTTTTTGTGCAATTTTGTCGGTGCAAAACATAATCGAACCGATTTCGAAAGGTAAACAGTCCTCCTTTTCCATCCACAACCAGTCTGGTTGTGGATCATTTCTTCCAGCCAAAAAATTCATGTTTTTAATATGGACTGCCCAAAAATAAAACAGAAAATTTGGTAGAAGCTAAACCTCCATTACTATTTTTGATTTACATAAATGTGTTTATACTTATTCTATGATTCTTATAATCCCAGATGAAACTTGTGTAACAGTAAAGTCTACTTAAAAAAAAAAAGATTTTGGAATATATATCGGGATTGACTGGAATAAGTACAATAATTGCAGCAAAAAGATAATTTTTATAGCATTAATTCTACCGAACATTGAAATGGGAAGTGTTTTCCAATATTGAATATTCTTGTTTAGTTTATTCAGTAAAGGTGGGAAATTTGATTTTAATAAAGAAGTATACGTCTTAGTTACATAAATACCTAAATATTTACATTTTTCCTCAACTATTTTAAAAGGTGATTGTATGTAAATTGAGTTCCGTTATTGGCATGATTTTGCTTTTATTCCAATTAATTCTATATCCTGAAAACTGACCAAATTGAGTTATTAGAAATAATAAATTTTGAATACAAGTTTCTGGCTTTGTAATATATATTAATACATAATCTGCATATAAAGAGATTTTATTCATTGTGTCTTTGGTATTGTACCCATGTATTTCTGGATGAGCTCTGACACTATCTTTGTTGCTGCACCCTTTAGATAGAATGTTTGCAGGGACTTAACAATTAATCACAAAGTAAATGTTCACAAAATAGCTGAGTTTAGTTTATTGTCACATGTACAGAGGTACAGCAAAAAGCCTTTGTTGCGTGCTAACCAGTCTGGGAAAGGCTATACATAATTCAATCAAGCTGTCCACTGTGTACTTATAAATAAGTCCAATAATGTCCGATTAAAAGTAGTCTGTCTCCAATGAGGTAGATGGGAGGTCAGGACTGCACTCTAGTTGGTGAGTGGATGAGGGCCGGCCTTGAGCCGATTGGACCGATTGCTCCCAATTGGCCTAAGGGGGGCCCCGCACTATTGTTCCGTATTTCGTACAGAAATACGAATCCGCTTTGTTAAATAAATAAAGATTTTTTTAAAGACATTCGCCATCCGGATATTTTTTTTAAAACGAACATGAATAACAACCGCTGCACAGCCATCAGACACAAATGATTTGTTAACTGCTACAGTTAGCACTTGTTAACAGCCAGTAGTTATACAATGTGTCATCAATGCATCGATCCACATTCCTCAATAAATGTAATTGTGTTTTGAACAAGTATTAATGACGCCACGGAACTTTGAATAAAATTCACGCTGCGTCATTAATACTTGATTAATAATAACTCACCATCATGAATGAGGGCTTCAGACAGCGAGAAAGGGTTTCTTAATGGTGTGCAGGGTGGTTGGTTAGTCATTCATACCTCTCTCGTCTCTTCTCTTATTTTATTTTTTTTTATGTTTCAAAAAACTTTATTTGACACAATCATATAATACAACACATCAAACCATAATCAAAAATGGCACTATATACAACCATTATAGTACAACAATACAATCATTGTTCACAATACACTGAACCCCACACGGTGACCAGCACCCACGGAAAGGCCTCCAGAGTCCCCGTGGACACCGCATGTTCCCGCCCGCTCCAGGGACACACGTACACAGACGTAGGCCCGGAAAAGGGGCAGGCAGCCGACTCTAGCCCTGACCATCGACCGCCCCGCTGCCTGGACCCGCGAATGGCCATCTTGGCCAGGCCAGGAGCAAATCCGACAGGGAAGTTCCCTCCCCCCACTCGGCTCTCCCCACTCCCCTGCCTTGTGTCCGAACACGAGATAGAATCGTGGGGACTAAAATGCAACCAGAACTTGAGGAACAACCCCTTCAAATATTGGTACAGGGGCAGTAGCCTCTCACACTCCATATACACGTGAACACGGTCTCTTGCTCGCCGCAGAAAATACATTGCTGCGGACGAGCCCTGTGAACCGACCTCAAAAGTTTATTACAAACCACCGCTCTGTGCAACACTCTCCACCCCAGGTCCCAATGTAAAAGGGGAACAACTCGCTTATAGAAGGACCCCAACTGAGCACCTCCCCCGCCTTCAGGTGGGTAACACCGTCCGCCATGGTGTATCGGGATGGGAGACGAAGGTAAGGAGGTGCAGAATGTGCAGGAGCATCCTGTACAGTGTGCGTCTCTTCGCATCAGGAAATGGCATGCTGGTCATCTCAGAAAAGGCGGCTTAGATTGTGTGGGAACTGGTACCGCGAAATATCCGGATTCCCTAGGCCCGATGAGCAGAGATCTGACGGAGCGGGGGTAAGCTCTATCAGAACCACTCTAGGCACTCTCGCCTCTCCTCGGGACACCCGCCATGACAGGGTGAGGACCGGCCACTCCCGCAGCCACGACAACCCCCTCCCTCGTGGAGCAACACGCTGGCTGAAAACAACCAAATTCCTCACTCTTAGCACATCCCGGTAGAAGACAGGCAAACCCTGAGGGGCGGGTCTACTGATACCGCCACCGGGAGCCTTAAGACCCCCCCTTAGACAATGACCCCGACGGAAAAAATACGTGGCCAGAGCGTGCCATCTGGGTGGGTTCTCTACGTACATGTACCTCCGCAGAGTCCCTGAGGCGGAGAGCTGCCACCTGGGTAACGCACATACCAAGAGGGACTGGCCCCCCCCTCCTCTAACGGGAGACTTAGGACCGCAGCGGAAACCCAGTGCTTCCTATTTCCCCAAAAGAAATCTACCAGCTTCTTCTGTAAAGTCAGTTGCAAAAAAATAGAGGGCGGCCCCATCAAGAGTAGCCAGCCGCGTACCATAACATGGAGGCCACCAGCTGGTTTATGCCCAGCACCCTCCAACTCCCGCCAGTTTGCCGGCCAAGCATCCTCAGTGGGACTCAGGTACACCCCCCAGATAGTTCGAGGAGATGCGTGGTACTCCACGCAAAACATTACCATCTCCTTGCAGGGGTCTACCTGCCACTCACCCCACTAAAAAGTCCAGAAACACGTACTCCAGTTAATCCTAGCTGAAGATGCAGCCGAGAAAATCTCCTGGCAGCACGCATCCTCCGCTGGTCACCAGGATCAGTGAGCATAAGAGTACATCATCGGCATACGCCGTAAGAACCACCTCCACCCCCGGGCCAGGTAGGGCCAGGCCTGTCAACCTCTCCGAAGAAGACACAGGAACGGCTCCACACAGACCGAGTATAACTGACCGACATGGGGCACCCCTGACGGACCCCCCTCCCAAATGAAAAGGAGACAACATATGCACCATTAAACCTTCACAAGGCACTCCACTGCAGTGTTACAAAAGCCGGACCCGGGCCACGAAATGCGGTCCCAAACCCCAAACGCTTGCAACGTCCCGAAAAGGTATTCATGTTCCACCATATCAAAAGCCTTCTCCTGATCAAGAGACAGAAAAGCAGCTGACTGACCAGTGCCCTGGGCTAGATGAATCAGGTCCCTTACCAGGTGGATGTTATCCTGAATGGGACCTGCCAGGGGACTGTATAGGACTGGTCAGGATGAATCGTAGTGAGACAGCACGGAGCCCAGGCGATTTGCATTGCCGGTGCAAAAACTTTTATACTCTGTGCATAGGAGAGAGATCGGGCGCCAGTTCTTCAACAAGCGGAGTTCGCCCTTCTTGGGCAGCAGGACAACAACTGCCCTACGCCACGAGAGGGGCATCTCCCCGGTCGCCAGGCTTCTCCCACAGAACCAACATGTAATCTCCACCAAGGACATCCCAGAAAGCTCTAACAACCAACTCTACCGTCAGCCCATACATCCCAGGGGACTTATCGCTCCTGTGCTGATGCAGGGCACGAGTCAACTCCTCCAAAAGATAAGGGGCCATCAAGAAGTTCTGCCACCCCCCTATCTACAGTCGGTTTGACCCTCCCAAGATCTCCTGAGCCTCCCTGTTGAATCCATCCGCAGTGGGAGAACAGGGACCCATAAAAGGACCTGACCAAGGCACTGATCCTCTCTGGATCAGTGACGAGAGAGGGACAGTCGTCTGCGAGCAGCTCCACGAGCTGTTTGCGGAGCTCCCCGCCCCTTCTCCAGAGAGAAAAAGAAAGGCGAAGCTCGGTCCAGACCGTGCAGCATCTGGACCCGCGACCTCACGTAGGCGCCTCGGGACCGCTCAGCAGCAGCAGGCTCCTCAAAGCTTCCTTCTTCATCTGAAACTCTCCCCATTCGCAGGAGTCTTCACCAAACGAGACCCAGACGAGACTCTGCGTCCAGTTTCTCCCTCTCAAGGCTCTCGACCGCTGAGTCCCGCCTTCTGGTCGACCCCCACGTATAATCCTTACAAAAGAGACGGATGTGAGCTTTCCCCACATCCCACCACTGCCTATAGGGAAGAGAAGCACCTCCTGCCTCTCTCTTCCACTTCCCCCAAAACCGACTGAATGCTTCCCGGAAAAACACCGATCCTCTAGCAGCCTGTTGTTAAAGTGCCAGTTCGCGGACCCAGCCCGAGCGGCGCTGGATTGAAATCCACATGCACCAGACAGTGGTCCGAGCACGGCACCAGCCGCATGAGGCCGCTGAGACACGGGAAACAAACGCTCGGGAAATATATATTCGATCAAAGCGGGGAACCACCACCCTCAGACCTCAGCGAAAAAGCATGTGAGAATCCGGGTGGAGGTTCCGCCAGGCATCAACCCACTCAAAGGATTCAAATCAACCCTCTCAGCTTCTTCGCTACAGCAGGGGCACCCACTGGGGTACCAGAACGGTCTCGCGCCTCAAGTGTGCAATTTGTTAAAATCCCCCACCAAGGAAGACACACTCTCCCCTATCAATTGTGCTCAACAGAGCAGTCACCTCCTGAAGTAGGGCCGGCCTGCATCGTGCCGGAGCTAGGCACGATGCAGGCCGGCCTACTTCAGGAGGTGACTGAAATGCAACGGCATCATGCCATCCAGGCTCACGGCCAGAGATGGAGCAAACGTTCCTGGCAACAACTTCTAGCACTTTTAAAACATTTGGCAGAAAATTCGGGGCCCAACAGAAAGGCCACCCCACTCGAATTCGAGCTGAGATGGCTCATGTAGACCCCCCCTTCCCACTCCAGTCGCCAGGTGGGTTCATCACTAACAACAGTATGCGTCTCTTGCAGAAAACACACCGCAAATTTCCCTCTCTAAGGCTGAATAAAAGCTGAAATCTGCGAAACTCTCTCTGCTCCCGTTTAAATTTAAAAGTAGCACACTGTGAATGTGCAGGCACACTAAAATGAGATCCTCACCACTCTGCCTAGACTCTCTCTCTGAGGAACTCCAAAAAAGTCCCCAAACTGTCTCTTCTCAGAGTCAGGAAGATCGCTGTCCTTGTTGCCAAGGATAGCCTCGAGAGTCTTAATCAAAGCTGGCCAATCCTCCACCGTTTCTTTTGCAGCAATCCTTTTTGTTCTGCTGGTACGGACTTGTTTTAGGAACTCTCGCACCTCACAGATAACTGTTGCATGATACACGGCCTTGGAGTCTGGGCACTCGGCCAACCCACTCGCACCTGAAACAACAAGCTTACCAGTGCAGCTCCCAAGGGTCGTTATCAAAAATCGAAAAAAAACCAGAAATCTCGGAAAAGTTTCACTAATCCCGCTACACAAACTGGCCCCATCACTCTCCCCCTCCTCCGGCATTGCCCACCACCCCCAGGATCAATGCCAGGGAAGGGTCCCGACACCCCTGACCGCAACAAGCAGCCCACTGACTGGCTGGGCTCCAGCACATCTCCATCACCCTCCACGTCCTGGGCCTGGGGGAAGAAAAAACAAGAGGCACCCCAGGGCCTGTGGTACACTGGCACCCTCCGAAATGAAGGAGGAATCACGACCCGAAACAGACCCGACCTCCCACAGCACCAGAGTACCCTCTCCACAGGGCACACACCCAGAGAATCTCCTCTTGCCTTTAAACTCTCCCCTGCCGACTCAGCCGGAGAGGCAGCACACCCCCAGCACCTCCATTGGCTCTGATAAGGAGCACAGAGTTTGGGGTTACACCAATGCCCTGAACCTCCCCCTTCGGGCTGACTCTGCTCATCCCCGTCTCAGGGGGCACACTACCCGGGGAGCTAAACCCATCATCTGGCGTGCCAACACCCTCAGTAGGTCTCTGAAAACGAGGGGACCTCCTCCGACCAGAGGACACACACCCAGGGGAGGCTAACCTCAACACCCGATGAGAATATTCCCTCAGAGGTCCCCTGAAATGAAGGGGCATCCTCCCGCTCCGAGAACACACCACCAGAGGAGTCAACCGCAGCCATGGTCTTATAATACTCGCGGAAGATCCATGAAATAGAGGCCCAACCTCCGACCCAGAGGAAACCTGTTCAGACCACCCACAACTATCAGTGGTGGAAGGTCCGGAGAAAGACATCCCCCCTCACTTTGGGACACGCCCTTGCTCTTCCTCAGCAGGCACTAACCTCCTTTTTGTCCCGCTAGCATGTGGCAGTACGGTGACCTCCATAACAGAAGTGTCTTCGGCCTCCACACTACCCCCAGCCACTTTACCACCCGCACGTTTTTTCTAGCTTGTTCCCTGCCCCCGTTCTGAACCATCTCTCAGCCTCCTTGCTGGACCACGACAGGTGCAAAATGCACCTCACGTGGAGCTGACTAGGCACCTCTTGCGGGTGGTATTCAGAACTCGGCAGGTGCACACACCGATCCATTTGACTCGCTCGGGCGGACTTTCTCCTCTCCCTCTTCTTCTCCTGCCTCTGCTTCTCCCAAATTGCCCCCTTCCTCACCCCCTTCCCCTGTGCCCCGCTATCGCTGCCCTGGGTCCCCAAGGCAGAACCTGCAGGCCCAGATGGGCTATTACTGCCGCCCTGGATCACCGAGGCAGAGCTGAGCAGCCCTAGCCGGTGTCAGCATACCTACCCCGCGCCACTGAGGTTTTGACGAGCCACGCCAGATGGGCCAGCAATGCATCCCTGTGGCCGCTGCGCTAGAACTTCTCGCAGTGCCCCGCGCAAATAGGTCACTCCCTCCGGCAGATGTTCCAAATTCAGCCACACGCATGACACCGTGCCTTTCCCCAACTCCAACGCACGGTTCTAGGGAGACACCCTATACCACCTCGAAACTCCCCTCAGGCGCCATCCCCCTCACCCACCTTCATGAATACCCTCCGCTTGAAACTGAAGTCCCCTTTTTCTCTTCTGGGTCCCCCCGAGGGTGCATGAGCCTAAAGCACTAGACCGCAACCTCCCCAAACTTAGACATGTGTGTTGGAATAAGTGATGCGTCTGGAATACATGTGGGGCAACTCCGCAAGGAGATACCGGGTCCACCCCCCTGGATACCCACGGATCCACCGAATGTAGTATAATGCAATTTAATTCAGACTCAAAATTAATCATATTAGGAATAATTTAGAAACAGCGTATCAGCTACTAACAACACAAATTTTTATTGGTTATAGTTTAATAATTGGTAAAAAATGATTCTAAGATTTTGGAAAGGTCCCATATCCCCCACAATCGAAATGTGGATACAGAAATGTCGGAGACACTTCACATGGAAAGATTAAGACTTTGTCCTAATGGGACAGGTTAGTCAATTCAGAGGAATATGGTCTCCTTTTATTGAATACTTAAATGGTTAAGGTGGTCCGGCTTCGAGGCCTCCTGACTGAAGCTGAATCGAAGGATATAGATGAAGAATTATATACAATAGGACCATGAATATATCTCCAATGAAGAATATCTTGCTTAATACTCCACTCATTTTATTGATTTTTTATTTCTTTCTTATTTCTTTTTTTTTAAATTATTTCTCTTTACTTCCTACTGTTATAAAATAATAAAAAATATAGAAGTATAAATAAGAATGACAGTAAATTTTAAAAATATTAAGAATGTATGTGACAAATAATATGTTTCCTTTTTTTTCGATTTTATATTATTTCTTCTTAATATGTATTTACTTCTAATAAAAATATTTTACAAAAAATCTTATCAATCGCTTGTTAATCGCATGACTGCGTCCAACTGCTGTCTGGTTCGTTGATCGTATTGCTAGATATGAACTGTTTTGGGAGAGAAAAATGCTCACGGCAGAACAAAAATGTTAAACAGAAATTGGTCAGATACTGAGCTTTATACAGTGAGAAATCATGTGAAATATTCACTGAATTTTATTCTAAATGAATGTACCTGCATGTTACACTGTTTAGTTTGGAGATACAGCCAGATGTGTCCACTGAGTTCGCACTGACCAGCGGTTTTTGTTTTCCTATTTGTCAATTATTTTGTGCCTGATTATATGACCGCCAATCAATCGCTGTCTCTAAGGGGTTTGCATCCAATCACCAACCAGACTGCCTTAAAATTCCCGTCCAAATCAAACAAATATCAGGTCTCTCACGTCCAATCAGTCACTGTTTCCAGGGACCTTGTGTCCAATCACTTAATTCTATGAGTTTCTAGATGGTAAATAATGGTAACCTACGGTAAAGGTTGGAAGCCAGTGGAGGTACTGACAGTTCAAACGGGAGCAGGAGAGATTTCAGACAGTGTATAATCCATAGCACCTAAGTGTGTACAATTTCATAATATACATAACTAAATAAACTGGGCTGACCTTGGGGAACCTGGGGCTCACCAAAACTGTTCCCAATTGGGGCCCCGGCACCCTTGGTAATAGTGGGCAAGACACTGTCCCTGAATTTTCCACTTTGGTACCTCTTACTTGATGGAGAGGGGGAGAAGGGAGAAGAGGGAGTGACCGGGCTCCAACTCAACCCACCGTGTCCACATTTTCACATCGATCATCCTGTTCACACTAGTGTCTCCATTTTCTCATCCACTCCCTACACAATATGGAGCCATTTTTACAGGGGGGCCCTAAAACTATGCGTCTTTGGGATGTGGGTGGAAATTGATTAAGAGTACAGGAGAAAACGTGCAAACACTCCATACAGACACAACAGAGGTGATTATCGAACCCGGTCTCTGGAGCCATGAGGCAGTGGATCCAGCAGCTGCACCACTGTGCCATCAATGTGCACATCCAAAGATGATCTACAAAGGGAGATTTACAAAATGTTTACAAGGTGGTGGCAGCAAGTAAAGAAAACATTGAAGACAAACTGGCCGTGGTTATCAATGTGGCTTGGCACAGTATAGTTTGCCCATTGAGTTGCTCTTACCACTCAATACAAATGGTGGCACGATGAGGGGACTGGTTTCCCAAGGGATAGTACGGATATTATGGACCATAGGGACTTTTTTTGGGCTCATTAGTAAACAGTAGGTGTTATGGACCGGAGGGACTGGTTTTCGGAGGGCTAGTAGGACGATAGTAGACCGAATGAAACTTTACTGGGCTAGTACAGGTGTTTGTGGGCCGAATGGATGACAGGTGGGGACGGGGCGTTTCAGGCGAGCCAGCGGAGCGTTCTGTAGCCGGGGAGGGGGACGGCTTTTAGCGGCGGCGGTGGTTGGGGTGGGGGAAGCATCCTGCAACCGCTGGGGACGGGGGACAGGTTCAGGGGGGTGGGGAGAGTCCTGCAGCTGGGGACCGGCCAGCTTCAGGTGGGGGGCCGGTGGGGGCCGGTGGGGGCCGGTGGGGGGGGTGGGGGGGAGCATCCTGCAGCTGGGGGACGGGGACATGTTCAGGCGTGGGCTGTTGGGGGCGGGATGTGCCAGCAGCCGGTGCAGAGGGATGGCATCAGGCGTGGGCTTTGGGGGGGGGGTGTCCTGCAGCCAGGGAGGGGGATAGCTTCGGTCGTGGGCTGTCGGGGTGGGGGGGGATCATCCTGCAGCTGGGTGGGGAGTGTCATGCAGCCCCACCAGCGCCCGGCCCCCTCAATCCCCCCACTCACACTCCTCACTTCCCCAAGGTTGCAGCAGTCGGTCTTGCAGTTGGCCAGGCTCCAGACCGCTCCGCACTCCGGGCTCCCCGACAGAGTGCGGCTTCGGGGTTCCCTGACTCTTCCCCTTCTTCTTGTAGGATTCCGGCAGTGTAGACGCTGCTAAGCGTATTACTGCCCTCCACAGGTCAAAGTTTCAACTAAATTCTTACATCCAGTCCTTTAACATGCAGGAATTGAAGAACAGCCCTGGATATCAGCTGATGTTTCTCACTGTGTCCAAACAAAGATAAAACAGAAAAAGCCTCAACTCCAAGTCCTGTCAGTCTAGCAAACAATCCCTTTCTTTCTACCCTATACTTTTTACATTCTAGGAAAACATGCTTAACTGTCTCCTTACTCCCACATTCACACAAGCCAGAAACATGTTTCCCTACAATGCACAAACAGTAATTTTCACCCACAATGTCCCAACCTCAATCTACACAGTCTAACTGAGTCCCTACGGGACAGAGATGTGCAGAAACATATTTTTCTAACTTCAGCTTGAACAGAAAAGTAGTGTCTACCCCTGACTTCCTTTTACCATCCTCTCTGCCATTCTTTTGTTAAGCCCTCTTTAATTATTTAAAGAGCACCTCCTTTAACCACTGCAAAAAAGATGGAGCTTTTTTTGACTTCCAGTTGAAAAGAATAAGTCTGCGAGCAATCAATGATACAAATGCTAAAGCATTTGCTAGTAAATTTGTAAGCTTACAGTTTATGGGTGGTATTCCAAAGATAGCTGTGTGCAAATCAGGGTTTAGAGTCTGTGCAGATATGGGAGAATACCTCAAATATGTTTCCCCAGTAGCTGTTGAGGGAGGGACTTGTCCAAAACATGTGTCCTACAGAGGCTGGACTATGTCCACATCTAGGGCAGCCAGGATCTGAGGTAGAAACGATTCTGGTAAGTTTGTCACTTGAATAATGAAGACGGTGAAGCACTTTAAATTGGATCAACCCATGGCGTATACACAGCGAAGAGGTGTGTATATGAATTAAGCTCACTCGCCACGCCTCATCAGAATAAGCTCAGAAACCTTTTTGTTTTTTCTACATAAAGGCCCTCTCCCATGCCGCTTTAGTTTTGTCCCAGATTATCTATTTTAATTCCTGTATTAATGTGTAAATTGCTGAAACACGTTTCTTGTCCAACTCCAGAATAGTGTCTAATTGGCTCTTAGTGGACAGATGAGGAAATTAGGGAAACACTCTTTTAGCAAAGCTATGTATTTGAAGATACCTGAAGAAATGAGATCTGGGTATATTGTGGTCTTCAGCACGCGTTTCAAAGGAAGTGAACGTTCCGTCAGTAAACAAGTCACAAAAATATACCAGTCCATTCCTATGCCAATATGAAAACGCAGTATCTGACATGGAGGATGTAAAAAATTGATTACTTGCCACCGGGAAAAGACTGCTGGCACCTTTTAGTCCAAAATGTTTCCTGAACTGTAGCCATATTTTAAACAAGGTTTTAACCACCCCGGGTTTGTCATTTGTATTTATACGATTATAAAGTAGTGAGCAGGTGATTATCGATATAGATGATCAGATAGGAGTTCCATCTGTGTCCAGTCCGTGCCCTGTTTACTCTCGTATGAATATGTCCAAATGTAGAAGTTTTACATATTGCAGCCCAGTAGTAATAGATAAGTTAGGCAAACCTAGACCACCCGCCTTCTTAGGAACTTCCAAGTATATTTTCTTCATCCTGGGATTTGAATTGTTCCAAATAAATGATGAAAAGTTGGTGGACGGTTGCACTTGTTTCATTATGTGTGCTGCACTTTTACCTCTGATCTTTTACATACTCGGAAGTATTCAGAGTTACAAAATTGAATTTGTATACGAACTCCCCGTCCCAGTTCAGCATACGCCTAGCAGGAAGTTCATACTTCACAAAAAGAGAGAACAGCAGGCCATGCCGAACTGTTAAGACTAAACACAAAAGGGGTAATTGAGAAGACAATCAGAGAATTTCAAGAGTTTGGATCAAATATATTTACAAAAAACTAAAAAGATGGCGGTTGCCGCATCAAATAAGGTGGATGAGTTGAATGTGCAGATAGCTATTAATAATTATGATATAGTTGTGATCACAGAGACATGGCTCCAGGGTGACCAAGGCTGGGAGCTGAACATCCAGGGATATTCAATATTCAGGAAGGACAGACAGAGAGGAAAAGGAGGTGGGGTAGCGTTGCTGGTTAGAGCGGATTAACGCAATAGAAAGGAATGACATTAGCTTGGAGGATGTCGAATCGATATGGGTGGAGCTGCGAAACACTAAGGAGCAGAAAACGCTAGTGGGTGTTGTGTACAGGCCACCTAACAGTAGTAGTGGAGTTGGAGATGGCATCATACAGGAAATTAGAAATGCGTGCAACGAAGGTAAAACCGTTATAATGGGTGACTTCAATCTACATATAGATTGGGTGAATCAAATTGGCAGGGGTGCTGAAGAAGAGGATTTCTTGGAATGTATGCGGGATTGTTTTCTAAACCAACATGTGGAGGAACCAACGAGAGAGCAGGCTATTCTAGACTGGGTACTGAGTAATGAGGAAGGGTTAGTTAGCAGCCTTGTTGTACGTGGCCTCTTGGGCAAGAGTGATCATAATATGGTTGAGATCTTCATTAGAATGGAGAGTGACATTGTTAATTCAGAAACACGGGTCCTGAACTTAAAGAAAGGTAACTTTGAGGGTATGAGACGTGAATTGGCCAAGATCGACTGGCAATTGATTCTTGAAGGGTTGACGGTGGATATGCAATGGAAGGCATTTAAAGACTGCATGGATGAACTACAACAATTGTTCATCCCAGTATGGCAAAAGAATAAATCAGGGAAGGAGGCGCATCCGTGGATATCGAGGGAAATCAGGGATAGTATCAAAGAAAAAGATGAAGCAATAACAAAATTTAGCCAAAAATGCAGCTACCAGAGGACTGGGAGAAATTCAAGAGACCATCAGAGGAGGACAAAGGGCTTAATTAGGAAAGGGAAAATGGAGTATGAAAGAAAACTGGCAGGAAACATAAAAACTGACTGCAAAACGTTTTTATCGATATGTGAAGCGCAAAAAAGATTAGTTAAACAAATGTAGGTCCCTTGCAGTCCGAAACGGGTGAATTGATCATGGGAACAAGGACATGGCAGACCAATTGAATAGCTACTTTGGTTCTGTCTTCACTAAGGAAGACATAAATAATTTGCCGGAAGTAGCAGGGGATCGCGGGTCAAATGAGATGGAGGAAATGAGTGAAATCCAGGTTAGCCGGAAAGTGGTGTTAGGTAAATTGAATGGATGAAAGGCCGATAAACCCCAGGGCCAGATAGGCTGCATCCCAGGGTACTTAAGGAAGTAGCCCCAGAAATAGCAGATGCCTTTAGTGATAATTTTTCAAAAACTCTTTAGATTCTGGAGTAGTTCCTGAGGATTGCAGGGTAGCTAATGTAACCCCACTTTTTACAAAGGGAGGGAGAGAGAAAAACGGGGAATTACAGACCAGTTAGTCTAACAATCGGTAGTGGGGAAAACTGCTAGAGTCAATTATTAAAGATGGGGGATAGCAGCGCATTTGGAAAGTGGTGAAATCATTGGACAAAGTCAGCATGGATTTACAAAGGGTAAAATCATGTCTAGAATCTTATTGAATTTAATGAGGATGTAACTAGTAGAGTGGATAAGGGAGAAGCAGTGGATGTGCTATATCTGGACTTTCAGAAGGGCTTTCGACAAGGTCCCACATAAAGAGATTGGTATACAAAACGTAAAGCACACGGTATTGGTGGTTCAGTATTGATGTGGATAGAGAACTGGCTGGCAGACAGGAAGCAAAGAGTAGGAGTGAAACGGGTCCTTTTCAGGATGGCAGACAGTGGGACTAGTGGGGTGCCGCAAGGCTCAGTGCTGGGACCCAGCTATTTACAATATACATTAATAATTTGGACGAGGGAATTAAATGCAACATTCTCGAAGTTTGCGGATGACATGAAGCTGGGGGGCAGTGTTAGCTGTGAGGAGGATGCTAGGAGGCTGCAGGATGACTTGGATAGACTGGGTGAGTGGGCAAATGCATGGCAGATGCAGTATAATAGTCAGATTAAACAAGAACTTACCAGTTCGAGGTTTGATCGTTATTTTATGAGGAGTTACGATGAGGGATTACGTGAAGAACCCGCCTCACGCTGGCAACGGCATACTTCAAAGCAGCGGCATGAAAAACACAGAACACCAAAGCCGGAGTAACATAGTAAGGCTCATAAAAGACTTAGAACTACCATTTGATCATTTATTTTATGAGGGTGGGAGTGGAGGGCACGTAATCCCTCATCGTAACTCCTCATAAATTAACGATCAAACCTCGAACTGGTAAGTTCTTGTTTTAATCTTACTATTTTACTTCGGAGTCACGTGAGTGACTACGTGAAGATTTTAAAGCTTTCTGTGTTTTTTAATGTCGTAGAATCAAATCCGTACGACAGTCCGGCTAAGTAAAGAAAACACATACATGAGAAACCAGACTAATGTTAGATCATTTCACAATTAACTTTTTAATGGTTTAAAGACCCATATAATAACCCTCCTTATATCTGAGGGAAATGATTACGTGAAAAAAGATAGAAGTGACTACACCATTGATTATAGCAATTAATAGTAAACAAAGCAGGATATAGTGCTCCCAACACCGCGTGTCCAAAGCTTGTCATAGTGTGAACAGGTTTATTGTAGAACTTTGAAAAAGTTTCTTCTTTACTCCACCCTGCGACTTTTAAAATATGCTCGAGAGGTACGTCCCGCCCCTTCGCCGCGGACGTAGCTGCCGCCCTGGTGGAGTGAGATTTGAACACATCAGTGTCTTACTCCCGCTAAAAACCAACACCTGTTTCAACCATTTTGAGATAGTTTGAACTGAAGCTTTTGTGTGTGGTTTTTTGTGCGTAACCATTAAACGCTTTTTCATTTCCTCCTCGAAGGGGTGTCAGTAACTTTAATATATTCGTTTCAAATGTTTAACCACACACAAAGTAGGATCAATATGATAAGCTTGAAAGGTTACCTTTGTTCCAGATCTCCCTGGTCTGCTTTGTTTGATCAAATCGTAAATACATAGAACACAACATTATCTGTAGTCACATGCATACAGTCTAAACGCAACATTTGTAAAGTTTGCACTCTTTGAGCTGAGACCAGTGACATTAACATGACTAATTTCAATGTCAATCTTTCCAATGTCAACCCTTCAATTGGAGTCCATTGGTCTAAGTAGCGTAAGTACAATGCTCACATCCCAAATCTCTGTGTATCTTGGTTTGGGTGGATTAATATTAAAGATTCCTTTCATGAATCTAGATATAATGGATGCGACCCAATTGATCTCTGATCAGTCTAAGTCCTAAATAGGACGACAAGGCACTGCGTGCAGTGTTATGGCACTGTAATTAAATGTTGCTCAAAATGCAAAATTGGCAAGGAATTTTCCAAAACATTTGCAATATTATACAGTATCATAAGAAATATTTGACTGTGTGCAAAAGTCTTCCCATTTCTTAATATGTGTCATATATTGCTTTTGTGTGCTATTGCGCCATGATGCAACCATAACTTCCATAGTTGGGTCCGACAAAATCCCAGCTCATGTAGTGGTCTGGTCAAAACCTGCAGATTAATAATTCATATATGCATGACAATGGGTAAATCTCTTTAGTTACCGGATTAGTCAAGATATACTACAGTTAGGATTCGACATATATGGGTTCATTAATCATATTTCAGCATTACTGGGAACCAAGGTTGAGTTGGCCAATTTGGAACTACCAACAATCCAGAAGCAGAATCTTGTTCTATCTTCTTCAGGCATCTCTGAATCAAAGCAAATGGTGGAAAAGCATAAAAGAACATCTTTACCCCAGTGTAATGAAAAAGCATCTACTGTACTGAGGAGCATCTGGATCGTGTTCCCAAGACCACATAAGTAGGCAACTGATGATTAAGCCTAGATGCAAACAAATCTATTTCTGGCAACCCAAATTGGTTTACAATATTCTTAAATATTGCTGGCTTAAGCATCCATTTCCGTATTATCTTTAAAAATCTGGACCTTTCATCTGCTACCACATTGTCCTAACCCGGAATGTAGCTTGCTGAAATCCATATTTTGGCAACCAATACACCATTGCCATATCTCATTGACCAGACAATCACATGATACTGACCTAACTCCCCCCATGTGATTAATGTATGCAACAGCCGTTTTATTGTCTTAACTGTATAACACATGTAGACCTTGTTTAGCACAACAATATGCTTTAAGTCCTAAAAAGCACCCAATAACTCCAAATAGTTAATACCATAAACTTGAAGAAACGCTTCTTCTTGATCTTTCCATCTACCTCCACAACTGGAGGACGAATCTGTAGCCCCCCATCCGAGAGCACTAGCATCCGTTTTGTAAAACCATTTCAGGTTGTTTAATCATGATATTCTTAGCAGCTTGTGGGACATTTTCAAACCCACCATTGTAATTCCCAACACGGCTTCTTTTGTTAATTGCATAGGCCTGTCAAAGTGACCTGCCTTTCTCTTTAAGAAGCCTTATTTTGTCCCCTTTGAAGATTTGATAATTAATCTATATAATGGGACCAAATTCCACTGCCGGAAATGCTGCTACCAGTTTTCCCAATGGTTTTCGCCACTTCTCGGATGGAGGGATAAGGTTTGTGAATGAGGTAATTACAAGTCATCAAGATGTCATTGGCCTTCTCTGTTGGCAAAGTAACTAACATAGTCACTGAGTTAATTACAAACCCAAAAAGTTTAATTGATTGTGCTGGCTGCAGCTGGGGACTTAATTGGATGAATCAAAAACCCTAGCTTTCCAACAAAGCTTTAGTAACTGAAACTGAGTGCTCAGCTGACTCTTGAGTATCATTAATGATCAGAATATCATCCAGATAAGCCCATAACAATGTGTTTCTGTGCTCTTAATGGGCTAACACTGGTTTCAACAGTTTTGTAAAGAGTTCTAGGAGCCGAACTCAATCCATTTGGTTAAAGCTTTAAACTGCCATAATTGTCCCAGCCAATTAAATTTTAAATATCTCCTGAAGCATTGATGAATTGCTACAGAATAATAGGCATCCTTTCAAATCAATCTTAGCATATAACACCCTGATGAGATAAGATATTTTGCAGTACTGAATGTCTCCATCTTAAAATGTTTGTATTCTACAAACTTATTCAGATCTGTAAGGTCCAGAAAAATTCTGCAACCACCATCTTTTTTAATATCTCTTCGAAATATATTAGAGACAAATTGATGCTTATGTTCATAAGTCTTTTCAATTACGCTTTTCCAGATAATTTGTCAATTTCCACATTAATCTCCATTCTTTCCTCTGCAGAAAACACATAAGCATAAGCAGGTGTCTATTCTGTACAGGAGGATTAAACCCTTCTTTAAATAATAATAATGGCTCCCGAAACTGCTTGTAATACATATCGATCAGAAGTAATGTTAAGCCAGGCATTATAAAATTTTTTGCAATCTCCCTCCAACTGGAGATCATCCACAGTTTCTTTAAGTATATAAGTCTTTAATACCTCTGCGTATGGCGTGGTGGTCTCCTTCTCCCGAATACAGGGAACCACTCGCCTGCACAGCACGATAGTATTTTTGTGACAAACTTCTGCTTCTATAATGGAAATCGAAAACCCCTTAGGGTCGAAAAAACCCTTCTTTGTCCAAAGACAAAAGGTTTTTAACATTGCTAAAATATTTTAGCTTCTTCATCCAACTCTTTTCAGCTGTTTCGGCAGATTTTCTCCAAATAAATATCCCAGGAGCTTGAACTCCACTTTCTTGACACAGGCTTGCAAATCTAGGGTGAAATATGGGCCGAATCGCCATTTTCCTCATACAATTAATTTCATAGAATGAATTACACAATAAGCCCAAAGTATCCTTTTGAATCTTTTCCATTTCCAGATTCTCCATTTGCCTGCCATAGGCCGTAATGGCAGCAGAAATTAATTTGAGCACCTTTTGAAACTCACTTCTTGGGGCTCTCATACTTGGAGTCATAGACGTCCATATCATCGGATTCACCGTAGGCACTTTCCAATGAGGCACAATTTTCTTGGAGCTTTATATAATTCTGATGTTTCATTCATCACAGAATTGTGAAGTTGGTGAGATACCATATAATTTATGTTTGCAGCTAGGATTTCTTCCATAGCCTCACCACTTCCTTCAGGTATAGCAAAATCTTGTGCTATCCCAGGCACATTAGGCCTTTTCTTTTTACTTTGTGGTGTGCTTTCAAAAGCCATATAGCCACCAGCAGGGTCTGCCTTCTGCAGCCCTAAATCAATTGGGCTATCATCATCCATGAGACTTCTTCCAGCCAAATCCTGGGTCCGGTCAGTATCATATTCCCAACTTGGCCCACAGCCATATTCATCTATTCAAACCCCTCAGGATTTTTCGGGATTCATCTGGGTACTGTGACCCTTGTCTCATCATTGTTTGGAGAACTTTCTCCCATATGCTCCATTTTTAGCCACATAGTTTTATTGTCTGGAGGTCTTTCAGTATCAGAGTCATTCAGAAATCTCAGATTTATTTTTGCATTTTTTAGGAACATTTTCCTCCGTGGCGAGTTATTATTTCTGGAGAATCTGGAAACTCACTATCGGTAAATCGGCGGCCAACGGTATCGGAACCGGGTCCGCACTAACTTCGCGTCCCAGTATTTTTACTTTCACCCCGGGAGTACATCTTTTTACCCGCGAAAACCTCTTTCCCGATTCTCCATTTTTTCTTTAATAATCAGTGCTCAATCAGCTCGTTAACGTGGCTCTAAATTTTACTTTTGGTTTTTGTTGCTGGAGCCAACCCAGCGTAACCTAAAAAACGCCCCGGTCTAACTGCACTTACCTGCGGGCCGTTCCGACCGCTGCCGAGGAGCTGCTCCTTACTGCAGCTCCTCCTTCCGCCGTCAGCGTTGACGTCATGCCGTTGCCAGCGTGAGGCGGGTTCTTCACGTAGTCACTCACGTGACTCCGAAGTAAAATGTGGATAAATGTGAGGTTATCCACTTTGGTGACCGATTAGGAAAAAGGGAGATGCAGCGAGGACTTGGGTGTCATGGTACACCAGTCATTGAAAGTAGGCATGCAGGTGCAGCAGGCTGTGAAGAAAGCGAATGGTATGTTGGCATTCATAGCAAAAGGATTTGAGTACAAGAGCAGGGAGGTTCTACTGCAGTTGTATAGGGTCTTGGTGAGGCCAACCTGGAGTATTGTTTTACAGTTTTGGTCTCCTAATCTGAGGAAAGACATTCTTGCCATAAAGGGAGTACAGAGAAGGTTCACCAGACTGATTCCTGGGATGGCACGACTTCCATATGAAGAAAGACTGGATAGACTCGGCTTGTACTCGCTGGAATTTAGAAGATTGAGGGGTGATCTCATAGAGACTTACAAAATTCTTAAGGGGTTGGACAGGCTAGTTGCAGGAAGATTGTTCCCGATGTTGGGGATGTCCAGGACAAGGGGTCACAGTTTAAGGATAAGGGGGAAGTCTTTTAGGACCGAGATAAGAAAATCGTTTCTCACACAGAGAGTGGTGAATCTGTGGAATTCTCTGCCACAGAAGGTAGTTGAGGCCAGTTCGTTGGCCATATTTAAGAGGGAGTTGGATGTGGCCCTTGTATCTGAAGGGATCAGAGGGTATGGAGAGAAGGCAGGTACAGGATATTGAGTTGGATGATCAGCCATGATCATATTGAATGGCGGTGCAGGCTCGAAGGGCCGAATGGCCTGCTCCTGCACCTAATTTGTATGTTTCTATGTTTCTATTATAGATTTGACCGAACTAAATACTTCAGTATGTTCAGTATGCCCATTTCAAAATGGACATGTTTGTCACACACAAGGATCATCGTAAATACCTGAAATTTATCTGGATGGGACAACGATGGCAGTATAAGGCCTTACCCAATGGGTTGTCATCAGCACCCAGGCTGTTACAAAATGATTAAAACCAGCTTTAGCATACTTAAGGAAACATAATCATATCGTCATGGCTTACCTTTATGATATTCTCATTGTAGGTGAAAATTTGGAGATGGCTACATTGGCAGTATCAGCCACAAAACATCTTTTTCAAAAGCTGGGATTTAACATACATCCAGATAAATCAAAATTGGAACCCTCCACTACCATGGATTATTTGTGGTTCACTATTGACTGTTCATATGTCTATCACCTTGCCACCAGAACAAAGTGACAGACTTGATGGGAGCATGCAAAAGCCTCACTGGCATCAGGGAACCATCCATTCGGCAAGGAGCCAGATTGGGAAATTGGTGGCTGCGTTCCCAGCAGCACAATTTGGACCACTCCATTATTAAAACCTGTAAGAACGAAATTTTAGCTCTCAAAAATCATGCAAGCCATTTCGATAGGCCTATGAAACTACCAAGGAAAGCAAAATCAGAATTAAACTGGTGGATAGAAATGCTCAGCATTGTTCTAACCCCATCACTATCATAGGTTACATTACAGACTGATGCCAGTGCTAAAGGTTGGGGAGCAACTAATACCACCACAAGTTGTGGTGGCAGATGAAGTGCACAAAAATTAACCCTGTTTAAAGCACTAGGGATTAATTATCTAGAAATTCTGGGAGCATTTCATGGACTCAGGGCCTACTGCTCAGATGTGCACCAGTTGCATGTACAATACAAATTGATAATACCACAGTGGGGGCCTATATATAATCATATGGGTGAAATAAAGTCGATATCATGTGATGAATTGGCTAATAATATCTGGCACTGGTGTCAGGGAGAGAGATTTGGATCTCAACCACTTACCTTCCAGGTAAGCTAAATACAGTGGCAGACACCAGGTCACGTAAATTCAACGACAACATTAAATTAATGTTGGATCGGAAAGTGTTTACAGATATTATAGAATGGTATGGGACACCAGATATCAACCTTTTTCCATCCAGACTAATTCACCAACTACCCACATATGTTGCTTGGGAACCAGACCCTGGGGCAGCAGCGATGGACGCTTTCTCGCTGCATTGGGGGGGGGGGGGGGGGGGGGGGGGGGGATTTGTTTTGCTATGCATTTCCCCCTTCTGCCTCATCAGGCGGGTCTTACAATAATTAAACAAGACTCCGCAACAGATACCATGGTTCCCAACAGTACAAAGATGGCCTCAGAACCCTGCATCCGGATAAACAACGGCCGAGTTTGTTGGTACACCCCGTGACAGGGGAAAGTTATCTGTGCCATGACCGTATGAACTTGTTGATTTGCAGATTCTGTACAGGCCATTTCTGGGATACGGACTCTCCGACAGGACGATCAATGCCATCTCAGCGTCGTGCAGGGAGCCCACGAGAAGACATTACCTGACATATGTCAGGAAATGGGAAGTGTTCAGCACCAGGACGAACACTACATATGACTCGGCCACCAATACTGAAGTGCTGGAGTTCTGGCCACCCTTCATTTCGATGAAGGATTGAGTTACAGTGCCATTATTGTGCAAGGAGTGCCCTATCTAATATCTGGGCAGAGGGAGTGATCACCTGACTATAGGATCACACCCACTAGTACCTAAACGAATGAGGGGTATTTTTACTCTATCCCCCCAGGCCCAGATACACCCATACATGGGACAAAGGGATAGTATAAACCATGTTACGAGGATGGACACACATATCGGGGCTCACTCTGGACAAACTAATATCCTAGATAGGAATGATTATGGCACTTGGATCAGCACAACGGGTCCAGTCCTTACACAAGCTAGTATAGGACGCCATGTATGGCACAAATAGCAGATAACCTGCTACATACAGGGGTACTTAAACAAGACCGACCTGGTTCCTCCGGCCAATATTAGAGTTCTGCCCTATCCTGCAGATTGTCGGGCCTGCATAGTGACACATATTTTGCAATATATAGAGTCACCAAGACACTTAGGGGCATGGAGAGAGCTTTTTTCATAAGCCATTAAAACGCCCTCACCTAAGGTCACAGTGCAAACCATATCCAGATGGTTAGGGTGGTATTACGTGCAGCGGTGGATACTAATGTTCAAATCTCACTCTACCAGAGCTGCATCTACATCGGACGCTAGGATGATGGGAGTTCCTATGGACCACATCCTTGCCACAGCGGGTTGGAGCAATGAACGAATTTCAACGCTTTATAATAAACCCGTGACCGCTCCTGAGACGTTTGCAGGGAAAATTTAAGTTCTGTAAAATAAATTACCCAATGTGGGGCATATTATTTTAGGTATGAATTATTGTTTTTCAGCACAGCCTTTATTGTTTTTCAGCACAGTGTCGTGTGTGAAATACATTCATCCTCCTTCCCAGAATGGCAGTGTGTGAGCATGGACTCACTCGTTCCAGGGCATGAAATCACAGAGCTTTGAAATCTTCACGAAGTCACTCACGTGACTCCGAAGTAAAATAGTAAGTTTAAATGAGAACTTACCAGTTTGAAGTTTAATCTTTATTTTATGAGGAGTTACGATGAGGGATTACGTGCCCTCCGCTCCCAAAACCCTCTATTATAAAGTTCAACTGGTATGGAAGTTCTCTCTTATCTTACTATATTAGTCTATTCCGGTATCTGTGATTTCACACCACTGCTTTGCAGAATGTCGTGCATGCATGCTGGCGGGGTCTTCACATAATCCCTCATCGTAACCTCATAAAATAAAGATCAAACTTCAAACTGGTAGTTCTCATTTAATCTTACTATTTTATGGCCTTGCCCCCTGCTTAAATAGTATGAAACTGCACTTGAATTTGGTGACGCACCCTGCTTGAAATGGTATGAAACATCACTTGAATTTGGTGGCCTTGCACCCTGCATGAAATGGTTCAAAACTGCATTTGAATTTGGTGGCCTTGCACTCTGCTTGAAATGGTAGGAAACTGCATTTGCATATGTTGGCCTTGCCCCTGGTTGAAATGGTATGAAACTGCTATTGAACCGAAGTTTAGAGGTAACGTGAGGGGGAACTTCTTTACTCAGAGGGTGGTGGCTGTGTGGAATGAGCTTCCGGCAGAGGTGGTGGAGGCAGGATCGATTTTAACATTTAAAAGTAAAGTGGATAGGTATATGGACGTGAAGGGAATGGAGGGGTATGGTCTGAGTGCAGGTAGATGGGACTAGGGGGAAACAAATGGTCGGCACGGACTGGAAGGGCTGAGAGGGCCTGTCTCCGTGCTGTAATTGTTATATGGTTTGTTATATGTTAACCATGCATGAAATGGTATGAAACTGAGTTCGAATTTGGTTGCCTTGCGCCCTGCTTGAAATGGTTTGAAGCTGCACTTGAATTTTGTGGCCTTGTACCCTGCTTGAAATGGTGTGAAACTGCACTTGAATTTGGTGGCCTTGCACCCTGCATGAAATGGTATGAAACTGTACTTAAATTTGGTGGCTTTGCAACCTGCTTCAAATGGTATGAAACTGCACTTGAATTTCATGCCCTTGAATGCTGCACAAAATGGTATGAAACTGCACCTGAATTTGGTGGCCTTGCACCCTGCTTGAAATGGTATGAAACTGCACTTGAACCCTGCATGAAATGGTATGAAACTGCACTTGAATTTGGTGGCCTTGCACCCTGTTTTAAATGGTATGAAACTGCACTTGAATTTCGTCGCTTTGCACGCTGCACAAAATGGTATGAAACTGCATTTGAATTTCGTGGCCGTGCACCCTGCTTGAAATGGTATGAAACTACATTTGCATTTGGACACCTTGCATCCTGCATGAAATGGTACAAAACTGCATTTGAATTTGGTGGCCTTGCACCCTTCTTGAAATGGTATGAAACTGAACTTGCATTTGATTGCCGTGCACTCTACTTAGCCTTGCACCCTGTTTGAAATGGTATCAAAGTGCATTTGAATTTGGTGGCCTTGCAACCTGCTTGAAATGGTTTGAATACATTTGAATTTGGTGGCCTTGCATCCTGCATGAAATGGCACAAAACTGCACTTGCATTTGATGGCCTTGCACTCTGCTTGAAATGGTATGAAACTGCACTTGAACCCTGCATGCAATGGTATGAAACTGCATTTCAATTTGGTGGCCTTCCACCCTGTTTGAATGGTATAAAAACTGCACTTGAACCCTGCATGAAATGGTATGAAAACTACATTTGAATTTTGTGGTCTTGCACCCTGCTTGAAATGGTATGAAACTGCATTTGCATATGGTGGCCTTGCCCCTGCTTGAAATAGTATGAAACTGCTATTGAACCCTGCATGAAATGGTATGAAACTGCATTTGAATTTGGTGGCCTTGCACCCTGCTTGAAATGGTATGAAACTGCACTTGAATTTGGTGGCCTTGCACCCTGCTTGAAATGGTATGAAACTGCACTTGAACCCTGCATGAAATGGTATGAAACTGCACGAATTTGGTGGCCTTGCAACTGGCCGAAATGGTATGAAACTGCATTTGAATTTGGTGGCTTTGCACCCTGCTTGAAATGGTATGAAACTGCACTTGCATTTGATAGCCGTGCACTCTACTTAGCCTTGCACCCTGTTTGAAAAAGTATGAAACTGCATTTGAATTTGGTGGCCTTGCAACCTGCTTGAAATGGTTTGAATACATTTGAATTTGGTGGCCTTGCATCCTGATTGAAATGGTGTGAAATTGCACTTGCATTTGATGGCCTTGCACTCTACTTGAAATGGTATGAAATTGTACTTAAACCCTGCATGCAATGGTATGAAACTGCATTTGAATTTGGTAGCCTTGCATCCTGCTTGAAATGGGATGAGACTGCACTTGAATTTGGTGGCCTTCCACCCTGTTTGAAATGGTGTAAATCTGCACTTGAACCCTGCATGAAATGTTACGAAACTGCACTTAAACCCTGCATGCAATGGTATGAAACTGCATTTGAATTTGGTGGCCTTGCACCCTGCTTGAAATGGTATAAAAGTGCTCTTGAATGTTTTGCCTTCCACCGTGCTTGAAATGTTATGAAACTGCACTTGAATGCTGCATGAAATGGTATGAAACTGCATTTGAATTTGGTTGGCCTTGCACACTGCTTGAAAGGGTATGAAACTGCACTTGAATTTGGTGGTCTTGCTCCCTGCTTGAAATGGTATGAAACTGCACTAGAATTTGGTGGCCTTCCATCCTGTTTGAAATGGTATGAAACTGCACTTGAACCCTGCATGAAATGGTATGAAACTGCACTTGAATTTTGTGGTCTTGCACCCTGCTTGAAATGGTATGAAACTAAATTTGGATTTTGATCGCCTTGCATCCTGCATGAAATGGTACAAAACTGCATTTGAATTTGGTGGCCTTGCACGCTGCTTGAAATGGTAGGAAACTGTTTGCATGTGGTGACCATGCCCCTGCTTGAAATAGTATGAAACTGCTATTGAACCCTGCATGAAATGGTATGAAACTGAGTTTGAATTTGGTTGCCTTGCACCCTGCTTGATATTGTTTGAAGCTGCACTTGAATTTGGTGGCCTTGTACCCTGCTTGAAATGGTATGAAACTGCACTTGAATGTTGTGGCCTTGCACCCTGCTTGAAATGGTATGAAACTGTACTTGAATTTGGTGGCCTTGCACCCTGCTTGAAATGGTATGAAACTGCACTTGAACCCTGCTTGAAATGGTATGAAACTGCACTTAAACCCTGCATGCAATGGTAGGAAACTGCATTTGCATTTGATGGCCTTGCACCCAGCTTGAAATGGGATGAGTCTGCACTAGAATTTGGTGGCCTTCCACCATGTTTGAAATGGTATGAAACTGCACTTGAACCCTGCATGAAATGGTTTGAAACTGCACTTAAATTTGGTTAGCCTTGCACCCTGCTTGAAATAGTATGAAACTGCACTTGAATTTCGTGGCCTTGCATGCTGCACAAAATGGTATGAAACTGCATTTGAATTTGGTGGCCTTGCACCCTGCTTGAAATGGTATGAAACTGCACTTGAAATTGGTGGCCTTGCACCCTGCTTGAAATGGCATGAAGTTGCTCTTGAACCCCGCAGGAAATGGTATGAAACTGCACTTGAATTAGGTGGCCTTGCAACTGCCCGAATGGTATGAAACTACATTTGAATTTGGTGGCTTTGCACCCTGCTAGAAATGGTATGAAACTGCACTTGAATTTCGTGGCCTTGCATGCTGCACAAAATAGTATGAATCTACATTTCAATTTCGTGGCCTTGCACCCTGCTTGAAACGGTATGAAACTACAGTTGAATTTGATGGCCTTGCACCCTGCTTGAAATGGTATGAAACTGCATTTAAATTTGCTCGCCTTGTACACTGCTTGAAATGGTATGAAACTGCACTTGAATTTTTAGCCTTGCACCCTGCTTGAAATGGTATGAAACTGCACTTGAATTTGGTGACCTTGCACTCTGCTTGAAATGGTATGAAAGTGCACTTGAACCCTGCATGCAATCGTATGAAACTGCACAAATGTGGTGGCCTTGCATCTGCCCAAAATGGTATGAAACTGCATTTGAATTTGGTGGTTTTGTACCCTGCTTGAAATGGTATGAAACTGCACTTTCATTTGATTGCCGTGCACTCTACTTAGCCTTGCACCCTGTTTGAAATGGTATGAAACTGCATTTGAATTTGGTGGCCTTGCAACCTGCTTGAAATGGTACAAAACTGCATTTGAATTTGGTGGCCTTGCACCCTGCTTGAAATGGTATGAAACTGCATTTGCATATGGTGGCCTTGCCCCTGCTTAAAATGGTATGAAACTGCACTTGAATTTGGTGGCCTTGCAACCTGCTTGAAATGGTATGAAACTACACTTGAATTTGGTGCACTTGCACGCTGCACAAAATGGTATGAAACTGCACTTGAATTTGGGGGCCTTGTAGACTGCTTTAAATGGTATGAATCAGCACTTGAATTTGGTGGCCTTGCACCATGCTTGAAATGGTATGAAACTGCACTTGAATTTAGTGACCTTGCAGCCTGCATGAAATGGTATGTAACTGCACTTGATCCCTGCATGCAATGGTATGAAACTGCATTTGAATTTGGTGCCTTTGCACCCTGCTTGAAATGGGATGAGGCTGCACTAGAATTTGGTGACCTTCCACCCTTTTCAAAATGGTATGAAACTGCACTTGAACCCTGCATGAAATGGTATGAAACTGCACTTGAATTTGGTGGCCTTGCCCCTGCTTGAAATGGTATTAACTGCTATTGAACCCTGCATGAAATGGTATGAAACTGAGTTTGAATTTGGTTGCCTTGTACCGTGCTTGAAATGGTTTGAGGCTGCACTTGAAGTTGGTGGCCTTGTACCCTGATTGAAATGGTATGAAACTGCACTTGAATTTTGTGGCCTTGCACCCTGCTTGAAATGGTATGAAACTGCACTTGAATTTGGTGGCCTTGCATCCTGCTTGAAATGGTATGAAACTGCACTTGAACCCTGCTTGAAATGGTATAAAACTGCACACAACCTTGCATGCAATGCTAGGAAACTGCATTGGAATTTGGTGGCCTTGCACCCTGCTTGAAATGGGATGAAACTGCACTAGAATTTGGTGAATTTCCACCCTGTTTGAAATGGTATGAAACTGTACTTGAACCCTGCATGAAATGGTATGAAACTGCACTTGAATTTGGTGGCCTTGAACCCTGCTTGAAATTGTATGAAATTGCACTTGAATTGGTGGCCTTGCTCGCTGCATGAAATGGCATGATACTGTATTTGTATTTGGTGGCCTTGCACCCTGCTTGAAATGGTATGAAACTGCACTTGCATTTGATGGCCTTTCTCTCTACTTGAAATTGTATGAAACTGCACTTGCATTTGATGGCCTTTCTCTCTACTTGAAATGGTATGAAACTGCATTTGCATATGGTGGCCTTGCCCCTGCTTGAAATGGTATGAAACTGCTATTGAACCCTGCATGAAATGGTATGAAACTGACTTTGAATTTGGTTGGCCTTGCACCCTGCTTGAAATGGTACGAAACTGCACTTAAAGCCTGCATGCAATGATAGGAAACTGCATTTGAATTTGGTGGCCTTGCACCCTGCTTAAAATGGGATGAAACTGCACTTGAATTTGGTGGCCTTCCACCCTGTTTGAAATGGTATGAAACTGCACTTGAACCCTGCATGAAATGGTATGAAACTGCACTTTAAATTTGGTGGCCTTGCACATTGCACAAAATGGTATGAAACTGCATTTGAATTTGGTGGCCTTGCACCCTGCTTGAAATGGTATGAAACTGCACATGAATTTGGTGGCCTTGCACCCTGCTTGAAATGGTATGAATGTGCACTTGAACTCTGCAGGAAATGGTATGAAACTGCACTTGAATTCGGTGGCCTTCCACCCTGCTTCAATGGTAAGAAACTGCACTTGAACCTTGCATGAAATGGTATGAAACTGCACTTGAATTTGGTGGCCTTGCACCCTGCTTGAAATGGTATGAAACTGCACTTGAATTTGGTGGCCTTGCACCCTGCTTGAAATGGTATGAAACTGCACTTGAATTTGGTGGCCTTGCACCCAGCCTAAAATAGTATGAAACAGCATTTGATTTTGATGGCCTTGCACCCTGCTTGAAATGGTATGAAGCTGCACTTGAATTTGATGGCCTTGCACCATGCTTGAAATGGTATGAAACTGCACTTGATGGCTGCATGAAATAGTATGCAACTGCATTTGAATTTGGTGGCCCTGCACCCTGCTTGAAATGGTATGAAACTGTTTCTGAATTTGGTGGCCTTGCCCATGCTTGAAATGGTATGAAACTGCACTGGAATTTGATGGCCTTGCACCCTGCTTGAAATGGTATGAAATTGCACTTGAATTTGGTGGCCTTGCACCCTGCTTGAAATGGTTTGAAACTGCACTTGAATTTGGTGGCATTTCACCCTGCTTGAAGTGATATACAAAAGGTAGACAAAAATGCCGGAGAAACTCAGCGGGTGAGGCAGCACCTATGGAGCGAAAGAAATAGGTAATGTTTTGGTTCAAAACCCTTCTTCAGACTGATGTGAGGGTGGGAGCGGCGAGAAGAAGAAAGGAAGAGTTGGAGTCAGTGGGCTGAAGGAGAGCTGAGAAAGATTACCTGAAATTAAAGGACAATGTTCATACCGCTGGCACCTCATACTGCCCAAGCGAAGTATGAGGTGCTGCTCCTCCAATTTATAGTGGTCCTCTCTCTGGCCGTAGAGGGGGCCCAGGACAGAAAGGTCGGATTCAGAATGGGAGGGGGACTTGAAGTGCTGAGCCACCAAGATTATTGCAAACCGAGCGGAGGTGTTCGGCAAAGTGATCGCCAAGCCTACGCTTGGTCTCACCGATGTATAGCAGCTGACATCTAGAGCAGCGGATGCAATAGAAGAGGTTGGAGGAGGTGCAGGTGAACCTCTGCCGCACCTGGAAAGATGGCTTGGGTCCTTGAATGGAGTGAAGGGGGAGGCAAAGAGACAAGTGTAGCATTTCCTGCTGTTGCAAGGAAAAGTGCCTGGAGAGGCGGTGGTTCAGGTGGGAAGGGACAAATTGACCAGGGAGTTACGGAGGGAGCGGTCTCTGCGGAAAGCAGATGGGAGGAGATGGGAAGATGTAGCCAGTGGTGGGATCCCGTTGGAGGTGGCGAAAATGTCGGAGGATTATTTGTTGCATGTGACGGCAGGTGAGGTGGAAGGTGAGGACAAGGGGGACTCTGCGCTTGTTGTGAGTGGGGACATGGGGAGTGACAGCAGAGTCACAGGGTATAGAAGAGACCCTGGTGAGAGCCTCATCTATAGTAGAAGTGGGGAACCCCCGTTCCCTGAAGAATGACATCTCCAATTCCCTGGTGTGGAACACCTCATCCTGGTGCAGATGCGGCGTAGACGGAGGAATTGGGAGTATGCGATGGAGTCCTTACAGGAAGCAGGGTGGAAAGAAGTGTAGTCCAGATAGCCATGGGAGAGTGGGTTTATAGTGGATGTCGTTCAGTAGTCTATCACCTGTGATGGAGATAGTGAGGTCAAGAAATGGTAAGGAAATGTAAGGAAAGCACCAATGCAGCCGTCGATGTAGCGGAGGTAGAGTTCGGGGATAGGGCCATGGTGTGCCTCGAACAAGGATTGTTCAACGTACCTGTTATGACTCCCGAATGCAGGTACTTCAGAGCCTCGTAACATAGTCAAAAACCAGGCTCAAGTTCAAGAAAATTGTATTTTATTTAGTTAAAACCCAAACCTGATTCAAATAACCCAATCAAGGACAAGAATAAACTAATAAACAAAGATAACAGTGCTCCAGCCAGCCTCTCAATGGGCCGTCGAACTAGAGTCTATAACCTGCCTAAATGGCAATAACCCTGAAACAAAATACACGAAAACCCTCAGGTCAGTCCTTATCTGTCCCAATTCAATATTATTTGACAAATGTAGGTAATAATACACAAAGTTCTATGCCATGTGACCAGGCCTCCTGCAGTTCAAAATACAGTCTGTTCATGAGTCAGGGTCGATGAAGAGAGAGAGAATTCTGGGAGACTCCTGGTATTTAAGCTTCCGATGAGTCACCCGTCACCTGACGCAGCTTGGCCAATCGGGTACAGGAGCCCTTAACTCCTTGATTCCTGACTCCCAGCCACGGGGCCTGCACTGAGGAGAGAAACAAAAGAGTTAAGTACATAGCATTCACCAGAGGGGTGGGAGAAGTACCTAACAGTACCCTACAAAGAGGCAGGCATAGCTAGGCCTCATGCGCGTGCCCATAGCTATGCCTTGTATTTGAAGGAAATGGTATGAGTCAACCCAAAAGTTATTAAGGGTAAGGACCAGCTCCGCTAGGCGGAGGAGAGTATCTGTAGATGGGCATTGGTTGGTTCTGCAGTCGAGGATGGTGTGGTTCCTTGATGATGCTGCCAGCCTTTTTGAGGCAGCCACTACGATAGATCCCCTCGTTGGTAGGGTGGTCAGAGCCGATGATGGACTGGGCAGTGCTTACTACTTTTTGTAGTCTTTTCCGCTCCTGAGGGCTCAAGTTGCCGAACCAAGCCACTATGCAACCGGTCAGCATGCTCTCCACTGTACACCTGTAGAAGTTAGAGAGAGTCCTCCTTGACATACCAACGCTCCGTAATCTTCTCAGGAAGTAGAGTCGCTGATGTGCTTTCTTAATAATTGCATCAGTGTTCTCGGACTAGGAGAGACCTTCAGAAATATGCACTCCCAGGAATTTGAAGCTCTTGACCCTCTCCACCATCGACCCATTGATATAAACGGGACTGTGGGTCCCCATCCTATCACAATCGGTTCCTTGTTTTTGCTGGTGTTGTGGGCCAGGTTATTGTGCTGGCACCATTTTGTCCGTCGGTCGATCTCACTTCTATACTCTGACTTGTCCCTGTCAGTGATACGTGCCACAACAGTGGTGTCGTCAGCGAACTTGATGTTGGAGTTCGCACTATGACCGGCTACGCAGTCATGAGTATAGAGTGAGTGCAGCAGGGGCCTGAGGACGCAGCCTTGAGGTGCTCCCGTGCTGATTGTTATCGAGGATGACACATTTCCACCAATACGAACAATCTGTGGTCTTTGTATGAGGAAGTTGAGGAAGTCTGCAAAAACTCCAGCCAGTTGGTCCTCACAGGTTTTTAGAACACGACGCATTGAGCTCGTCAGGGAGTGATGTTTCGCCGACATTCAAGCTACCTCTTGATTTTGCTTTGTAGGAGGGGATTGCATTCAGGCCCCGCCACAGTTGCTGAACATCTGTCTCATCCTCCAGCTTGGAGCAGAAGTCCCTTTTGGCCTTTTTGATGGCCTTACCAAGGTTATATCTGGACTTCTTGTAGACCACTGTATCATCAGACATGAATGCCCAGTGCCTGGTCTTCAGAGTTCATCCAAAACCTCTGATTGGGAAACACTCGGAAGGTTTTTGTGGAGTTTCAGTCCTGCACACATTTCTTTATGAAGTCTGTAACAACTGTGGCTTATTCATTCAGGTCCGTTGCCGAATCCCTGAACATTGCACTGTCTACAGACTCCAAACAGTCCTGGGGTTGCACCTCTGACCCCCCCCTACCCCCCTTCCTCCCCCCTCTCTGACCAGCTCTGTACAGTCCTCACCTCTGGGGGTGCGCTCTTCAATTGCTGCCTGTAGGCAGGGAGAAGCAGCACCGTGGTGTGGTCGGATTTACCGAAGTGAGGGCGAGGGATAGAGCGGTAGGCATCTTTGATGGTGGTTTAGCAGTGGTCGAGGGTGTTTGGTCCTCTGGTTCAGCAGGAGACATGTTGGTGGAAGTTAGGGAGCGATTTCTTGAGGTTTGCTTTTTTGAAGTCCCCGGCTATGGTAGTAAATGTCTCGGGGTAAGACGTCTGGCGTTTTTTGACCACGGCATGCAGCTCCTCCAGTGCCAGATGGACGTCTGCCTGGGGTGGGATGTAGACTGCGGTCTGGATGGAGGTGAATGCCCTTGGAAGGTAGAAGGGGCGGCACTTCACCGCCAGATGTTCGAGGTGTGGAGAGGGTGCCCGGACGTGGCGCCGACGGACGAGAAGCTGAAGCAAAGAATTCGAAGCCAAAGAACAGAATGGAAACGAGGCCGAAACACCAATAAATCGAAAGAGTCTGAAGACGAAACACCTACTAACCAAAAGAATGGGACGCCTAAATGCAAACTAACCAAAAGGGTGGGACGCCTAAAAGCCAATGAACCGAAAAGCTGCGTCATCTAAAAGCAAACTTACCAAATGCCCGCTCTCGAAACGCCACCTACCCGAAAGGCAGCGCCGCCTACAGGCCAAAGGACCGACTGCCGCTCAACAGAAAAGTCCAATAACGGACATGACGTTGCCGGGGGGAGGGACTTGTCAGCCATTGTTCCAGACCCCAGCGTCCATCACATCACTGTGAAGGCATGAACATTATCCCAAACCTCCGCTCCACCCGATCCGCAGCCCGCGGAGGGTGGCCATGGGAGAGTGGGGGCTGCACACCTTCGGCCGCTTTCAATTTGGTGCTTGGGTTCAGATTGCCCAGTCACCTACAGTGGCTTGCAAAAGTTGTCATACCCCCTGAACCTTTCCACATTTTGTCACGTTACAACCACAAACGTAAATGTATTTTATTTGGATTTATGTGATAGACCAACACAAAGTGGCGCATAATTGTGAAATGGAAGGAAAATGATACACGGTTTTCACATTTTTTTACAAATAAAAAACTGAAAAGTGTGGCGTGCAAAAGTATTCAGCCCCCTTTACTCTGCTACCCCTAAATAAAATCCAGTGCAACCAATTGCCTTCAGAAGTCACCTAATTAGTAAATAGAGTCCACTTGTGTGTAATCTAATCTCAGTATAAATACAGCTGTTCTGTGAAGGCCTCAGAGGTTTGTTAGAGAACATTAGTGAACAAACAGCATCATGAAGCCCAAGGAACACATCAGACAGGTCAAGGATAAAGTTGTGGAGAAGTTTAAAGCAGGGTTAGGTTATAAAACAATATCCCAAGCTTTGAACATCTCACGGAGCACTGTTCAATCCATCATCCAAAAATGGAAAGAGTATGGTACAACTGTAAACCTACCAAGACATGGCCGTCCACCTAAACTGACAGGCCAGGCAAGGAGAGCATTGATCAGAGAAGCAGCCAAGAGGCCCATGGTAACTCTGGAGGAATTGCAGAGATCCACGGCTCAGGTGGGAGAATCTGTCCACAGGACAACTATTAGTCGTGCACTCCACAAATCGGGCCTTTATGGAAGAGTGGCAAGACGAAAGCCATTGTTGAAACAAAGCCATAAGAAGTCCCGTTTGCAGTTTGCCACAAGCCATGTGGGGGACACAGCAAACATGTGGAGGAAGGTGCTCTGGTCTGATGAGACCAAAATTGAAGTTTTTGGCCTAAATCCAAAACGCTATGTGTGGCGGAAAACTAACACTGCACATCACCCTGAACACACATCCCCACTGTGAAACATGGTGGTGGCAGCATCATGCTGTGGAGATGCTTTTCTTCAGCAGGGACAGGGAAGCTGGTCAGTTGATGGGAAGATGGATGGAGCCACATACAGGGCAATCTTGGAAGAAAACCTGTTAGAGTCTGCAAAAGACTTGAGACTGGGGCAGAGGTTCACCTTCCTGCAGGACAACAACGCTAAACATACAGCCAGAGCTACAATGGAATGGTTTAGATCAAAGCATATTCATGTGTTAGAATGGCCCAGTGAGAGTCCAGACCTAAATCCAATTGAGAATCTCTGGCAAGACTTGAAAATTGCTGTTCACAGACGCTCTCCATCCAATCTGACTGAGCTTGAGCTATTTTGCAAAGAAGCATGGGCAAAGATTTCAGTTTCTGGATGTGCAAAGCTGGTAGAGACATACCCCAAAAGACTTGCAGCTGTAATTGCAGCGAAAGGTGGTTCTACAAAGTATTGACTCAGAGGGGCTGAATACTTTTGCACGCCACACTTTTCAGTTTTATATTTGTAATAAAATTTGGAAACCATGTATCATTTTCCTTCCGCTTCACAATTATGCACCAATTTGTGTTGGTCTATCACATAAAATCCCAATAAAATATATTTCCGTTTGTGGTTGTAACGTGACAAAATGTGGAAAAGTTCAAGGGGTATGAAAACTTTTGCATGCCACTGTATGGCTTGTGTGGGAAAATGAACCCCACAGCTCCCATCTCCCCGTTCTCTCTCCCCCTTCTCTCTCTCCCCCTCTCTCTCTTCCTTCTCTCTCTCCCTCCTCCTCTCTCTCCCTCCTCCTCTCTCCCCTCTTCTCTCTCCCTCCTCCTCTCTCCCCTCTTCTCTCTCTCCTCCGCTCTCTTCCCCTCCTCTCTCCCCCTTCTCTCTCCCCTCTTCTCTCTCTCCCCCTCTCTCTCTCCCCTCTTCCCCTCTTGGCGTGTAGGCGACGCCGCCTTTTGGGTAGGTGGCGTTTTGACCGAGCGACCATTCGGTAAGTTTGCTTTTAGGTGACGCAGCTTTTCGGTTTGTTGGCTTTTAGGCGTCCCACCCTTTCGGTTTGTTTGTATTTAGGCGTCCCACCCTTTCGGTTTGTTTGTATTTACGTGTCCCATCCTTTCACTTAGTGGCCGTTTCATCATCATTTCATCATCAGTTCTTTGGCTTCAACTTCTTTGCTTCGGCCTCTCGTCCGTCGGCGCCACGTCCACGCACGGTGAAGAGAAGGAGTTGGACAGGACTGCCACATCTGAGCACCATGTAGAGCTGACCATGAGGCAGATGCCCCCACCTCTCCCTTTCCCAGATGTCTGCATACGGTCCCATACGGTGGATGGAGAACCCTTCAGGCTGGACTGCTGAGTCTGGGGAGCTGGGGGTGAGCTATGTCTCTGTGAAACAGAACACAGAGCATTCCCTCAGCTCCCTTTGATTAAGCAGCCTTGCCCTTAGGTCCTTCACTTCATTTTCTAGTGACTGTACGTTGGCCAGTAGGATAGTAGGGAGAGGGGGCCGAAGTCCCCTCCGCTTCAGCCTTACTTGCAGTCCTACCCGACGGCCACGTTTCCGTACTCCATGCAGCCCTCCTCGCTGTTTACAGGTACAGTACTTACGGGTCTCCGGGAGGTCGGGGAATCTCCTGCGATTGGGAATTCCCATACAGTCTTCACCTCCAGCTCCATTGCTGCTGGGAGATCCTGCCCGACGGCTTCAATTTCGGACTCCCTGGAGGCCTCCCCGGTGTTTGCAGGTAAGGTTCTTGCTGTGCCTGCGCTCCTCCGCAAAGTTAGGGAATCCCCTCTGACCAGGGGTTCCCTGATCGGTGCTAATCTCAGGGATTCCCTTACCGGCGCACTAAATGCATTAGCAGCTCGCTACTTACGACAATGATTCCAATGGATTTCCTGATGCAGGTGAGTTCATGAATGCTGCATTTCATTGTTTTTCTTTGTGCCGTTCTTCGTGCCGTTCGCAAAATGTCGCCGCAGCTAGGCGCCATCTTTTTGACGATGGCGTCAAAATGGCAGATGGTGATGACGATTGTCTAGTCCTTTCATAATTTTATATGTTTCTGTGAGATATCCCCTCATCCTTCTAAACTCCAGTAAATACAAGCCTAGTCTTTTCAATCTTTCCTCATATGACAGTCCCGCCATCCCAGCGATCAATCTTGTGAACAGACGCTGCACTGCCTCAATCACAAGGATGTCCTTCCTCAAATTAGGAGACCAAAACTGTACCCAAATTAATATTTATTTTGAAACAAATGATATCCCAGAAAACACCCTTGCCACATTGTGGGAGACCTATTTGAGGGGATGTGTAATCTCATTCGTAATTGTAAGAAAAAAAAGCAATAAAATATAAATAGAAGAATTAGAAAAACTGATCCAACAACTGGACTGGGATAACACACTCTCTCCCTCCCCTGATTTACATAGGAAAATATCAAATTTGAGATATCAATATAATCAATTACTCTGTGCCAAAATAAGCAAGGCGTTTTTATACACCAAACAAAAATACTTTGAATTCGGAGACAGACAGCACAAATTATTGGCACGACAGCTAAGAAAAATGGAGACTGACCGAACAATACATAAAATTAAGAGTAACAATGGAACATTGCTATCAAAATCCAAAGACATAAGATAGATTCCTAGAGTTTTAATCCAGCCTATATATGCCCAGATGCACCGCATACTCCCCTGACATAGAAACATAGAAACATAGAAATTAGGTGCAGGAGTAGGCCATTCAGCCCTTCGAGCCTGCACCGCCATTCAATATGATCATGGCTGATCATCCAACTCAGTATCCCGTACCTGCCTTCTCTCCATACCCTCTGATCCCCTTAGCCACAAGGGCCACATCCAACTCACTCTTAAATATAGCCAATGAACTGGCCTCAACTACCCTCTGTGGCAGAGAGTTCCAGAGACTCACCACTCTCTGTGTGAAAAAAGTCTTTCTCATCTCGGTCTTAAAGGATTTCCCCCTTATCCTTAAACTGTGACCCCTTGTCCTGGACTTCCCCAACATCGGGAACAATCTTCCTGCATCTAGCCTGTCCAACCCCTTAAGAATTTTGTAAGTTTCTATAAGATCCCCTCTCAATCTCCTAAATTCCAGAGAGTATAAACCGAGTCTTTCCAGTCTTTCTTCATAAGACAGTCCTGACATCCCAGGAATCAGTCTGGTGAACCTTCTCTGCACTCCCTCTATGGCAATAATGTCCTTCCTCAGATTTGGAGACCAAAACTGTACGCAATACTCCAGGTGTGGTCTCACCAAGACCCTGTACAACTGAAGTAGAACCTCCCTGCTCCTGTACTCAAATTCTTTTGCTATGAAAGCTAACATACCATTCGCTTTTTTCACTGCCTGCTGCACCTGCATGCCTACTTTCAATGACTGGTGTACCATGACACCCAGGTCTCGCTGCATCTCCCCTTTTCCTAATCGGCCACCATTTAAATAATAGTCTGCTTTCCTGTTTTTGCCACCAAAGTGGATAACCTCACATTTATCCACATTATACTGCATCTGCCAAACATTTGCCCACTCACCCAGCCTATCCAAGTCACCTTGCAGTCTCCTAGCATCCTCCTCACAGCGAACACTGCCCCCCAGCTTAGTGTCATCCGCAAACTTGGAGATATTGCCTTCAATTCCCTCATCCAGATCATTAATATATATTGTAAATAGCTGGGGTCACAGCACTGAGCCCTGCGGTACCCCACAAGTTACTGCCTGCCATTGTGAAAAGGACCCGTTTACTCCTACTCTTTGCTTCCTGTTTGCCAGCCAGTTCTCTATCCACATCAATACTGTACCCCTAATACCGTATGCTTTAAGTTTGTATACTAATCTCTTATGTGGGACCTTGTCGAAAGCCTTCTGGAAGTCCAGATATACCACATCCACTGGTTCTCCCTTATCCACGCTACTAGTTACATCCTCGAAAAATTCCACAAGATTCGTCAGACATGATTTACCTTTCGTAAATCCATGCTGACTTTGTCCAATGATTTCACCACTTTCCAAATGTGCTGCTATCCCATCTTTAATAACTGACTCTAGCAGTTTCCCCACTACCGATGTTAGACTAACTGATCTGTAATTCCCCGTTTTCTCTCTCCCTCCCTTCTTAAAAAGAGGGGTTACATTTGCTACCCGCCAATCCTCAGGAACTACTCCAGAATCTAAAGAGTTTTGAAAGATTATCACTAATGCATCCACTATTTCCTGAGCTACTTCCTTAAGTTACTCTGGGATGCAGCCTATCTGGCCCTGGGGATTTATCGGCCTTTAATCTATTCAATTTACCCAACACCACTTCCCGACTGACCTGCATTTCACTCAATTCCTCCTTTGACCCACAGTCCCCTGCTATTTCAGGCAGATTATTTATGTCTTCCTTAGTGAAGACGGAACCAAAGTAGTTATTCAATTGGTCCACCATATCCTTGTTCCCCATGATCAACTCACCTGTTTCTGACTGCAAGGGACCTACATTTGTTTTAACTAACCTCTTTCTCTTCACATATCTATAAAAACTTTTGCAGTCAGTTTTTATGTTCCCTGCCAGTTTTCTTTCATAATCTATTTTTCCTTTCCTAATTAAGCCCTTTGTCCTCCTCTGCTGGTCTCTGAATTTCTCCCAGTCCTCTGGTATGCTGCTTTTTCTGGCTACTTTGTACGCATCATCCTTTGCCTTGATACTATCCCTGATTTCCCTTGTTATCCACCGATGCACTACCTTCCCCGATTTATTCTTTTGCCAAACTGGGATGAACAATTTTTGTAGTTTCATCCATGCAGTCTTTAAATGTCTTCCATTGTATATCCACCGTCAACCCTTTTAGAATTAATTGCCAGTCAATCTTGGCCAATTCACGTCTCATACCCTCAAAGTTACCTTTCTTTAAGTTCAGAACCATTGTTTCTGAATTAACAATGTCACTCTCCATCCTAATGAAGAACTCAACCATATTATGGTCACTCTTGCCCAAGGGGGCACGTACAATAAGACGGCTAATTACCCCTTCCTCATTACTCAAAACCCAGTCTAAAATAGCCTGCTCTCTTTGTTGGTTCCTCTACATGTTGATTTAGATAACTATCCCGCATACATTCCAAAAAATCCTCTTCCTCAGCACCCCTGCCAATTTGATTAACCCAATCTATATGTAGATTGAAGTCACCCATTATAACTGTTTTGCCTTTGTCGCAAGCATTTCTAATTTCCTGTTTGATACCATCCCCAACTTCTCTGCTACTGTTAGGTGGCCTGTACACAACACCCACCAGCGTTTTCTGCCCCTTAGTGTTTTGTAGCTCTACCCATACCGATTCCACATCCTCCAAGCTAATGTCCTTCCTTTCCATTGCGTTAATCTCCTCTCTAACCAGCAACGCTACCCCACCTCCTTTTCCTTTCTCTCTATCCCTCCTGAATATTGAATGACAAGAATGACTTTCTTAATAAATGCAATCTCCCTAAATTGAGTGAAGAAGAATGCAATGGTCTTAACTTTGATCACCCTGTTATAGAGATTCAAAGAGCCATCTTGACTCTTAAAACTGGTAAAGTACCAGGCCCAGATGGACTTCCAAGTGAAGCACAATCAGATGGAGCCCTACCACCAACACTAACTGAAGCAACAATTACAGTGATTCATAAGAAAGGAAAAGATGCCCAAAAAGTATTTTCATACCGTCTGATCTCACTGCATAGATAGCAAGCTATTTGTTAAAATCTTAGCCAACAGATTAAGCCCATTAATAAGTAAATTTATACACAAAGATCAAACTGGGTTCATATCTAATAGACAATCCACTTTTAACTTGAGACGTCTGTTTAATATCATGTAGACAAAAAGAGAAGGAAACAACGACTAGGCTATACTTACGCTTGACGTGGAAAAAGCATTTGACCAGATTGAATGGCCATACTTATTCGAGCTCCTCAAGATATTTAACTTTGGATACAACTTTTTGGAATGGATTAAGCTTCTGTATAAAAATCCGACAGCACAAACCCTCACAAACCAAATGCTCTCACCTCCCTTTAATTTGTTCAGGGGAACAAAAAAGGGCTGCCCCCTATCAGCATTAATATTTGCCGTTGATTAGATTAGATCCCCGTATTCATGGTTACGACACAAAATAGACTACAAATAAAATATATTTGTATGCGAATGATATCCTACTGTACATAATAGTCAACAAAATAGAGAGAGTATAGAGGAGATTTACTAGAATGTTGCCTGGGTTCCAGCAACTATGTTACAGAGAAATGTTGAACAAGTTAGGTCTTTATTCTTTGGAGCGCAGAAAGGGGGACTTGATTGAGGTCTTTAAAATGATGAAAGGGATAGACAGAGTTGACGTGGATAAGCTTTTCCCATTGAGGGTAGGGAAGATTCAAACAAGAGGGCATGACATGCAAATTAAGGGACGGAGGGGTAACATGAGGGAGAACTTCTTTAGACAGAGGGTGGTGGCTGTGTGGAATGAGCTTCCAGCAGAAGTGATGGAGGCAGGATCGATTTTAACATTTAAAAGTAAAGTGGATAGGTATATGGACGGGAAGGGAATGGAGGGGTATGGTCTGAGTTCAGGTAGATGGGACTAGGGGAAAACAAATGGTTGGCACGGACTGGAAGGGCCGAGAGGGCCTGTTTCCGTGCTGTAATTGTTATATGGTTATAATGGGATGTCAAACAACTATTCCACAGATACTGGAAAAAATTAACCTGTTTGGTACATTTTCAGGCTACACTATTAACTGCAATAAAAGTATACTGTTGCCAGTTCATACCATCCCCTCAAATACATTGGAGAGTTTTCCTTTCAGAGTAACAACAGATAAATTTACCTATCTAGGGATTGAGGTTACAAAGCGTTATTCTTCCCTTTTACAGGCCAATTTCCTTCCCTTGTTAGAAAACCTAAAAAGTATAATCCAATTCAATGGAAGTGGCGGCGCTGCGTGGCAGCTGCGGCTCACCTGCAGTCCGTCTGTTTTTTTCGTTTTTTTTGTCCTTTTGTGTCTGTTTTTAGTTAGAATTTTGGTTTTTTTAGGCTGTGTTTGTGTGTGGGGGGGGGGAGGGTGGGAGAAACAAGGTTTTAGTCTCTCCCTTCGGGGGGATGCGACCTTTTCTTGTCGTGTCCCCCGTCACCGTCTCCGTCTGTGCTGAGGCCTAATGGCGGAGCTGGTGGCCTCGGAGCTGTGGCGAGCGTTCAGAGCTCCAGTGTTCCAGCGGCGGCGGCGGCCCGGCTTCGGGGCTTCGGCGCTCCAGCAGTTGCTCCAGCGGTGCTCCAGCAGCGGCCCGGCATTGGCGCTCCGGCGGCTCTCCAGCGGGTGCTCCAGCGGCGGCCCGGCTTCGGCGCTCCGGCGGCTCCGGCGGCTCTCCAGCGGCTCTCCAGCAGGTGCTCCAGCGGCGGCCCGGCTTCGGCGCTCCGGCGGCTCCGGCGGCTCTCCAGCGGATCTCCAGCAGGTGCTCCAGCAGCGGCCCGGCATTGGCGCTCCGGCGGCTCTCCAGCGGGTGCTCCAGCGGCGGCCCGGCTTCGGCGCTCCGGCGGCTCTCCAGCGGCTCTCCGGCGGGTGTTCCAGCGGCGGCCCGGCTTCGGCGCTCCGGCGGCTCCGGCGGCTCTCCAGCGGCTCCCCAGCAGGTGCTCCAGCGGCGGCCCGGCTTCAGAGCTCCGGCGGCTCCAGCGTTCCCGTGGTCGATCCTGGCTGGGGGCTGTGGTGGTGTTCCGGCGTTCCGGCGGCGGCGGCGGTGGCGGCCTGGCTTCGGAGGCTCGGCCGCGGGCCTGGTGGACGATGACATCGAAGGCCTGGATTGCCTCAGTACAGAGGGGGAACAAGTAGGGGAAAATGACAAAGACTTTAAGACTTTTGCCTTCCACCACAGTGAGGAGGTGCTTGGTGAACTCACTGTGGTGGATGTTAAATTATGTGTTTATTGTGTGTTTTGTTTTAATTTATTACATGTTATGACTGCAAGGTAACAAATTTCGTTCAGACCGAAAGGTCTGAATGACAATAAAGGAATCTGAATCTGAATCTGAATTCTGGAAAACTCTTCCAATTTCCTTACTCGGAAGAGTGAATACCATTAAAATGATCTTCTTACCCCAGCTACAATATTTAACTCGGAACATTCCTATTTCTCTTACAAAAACATTTTTAAGAGATTAGGTTCGATAATAATACCTTTCTTGTGGATTTACAAAACTCATAGGATAAACAAAAATCCTCCCCACAAATCAAAAACTAAGGCCAGCTTGCTGTTCCAAATTTCAGATTATATTACTGTACCTCAGCCATCAAGTCCTTTGCTTTCTGGCTTGACACCTCAAACATCCCTCTGAATTGACTAAAAATAAAACAAGAAGATTGTCATCCATACTCAATAGGTACCATCCTACCAGCTCCTACTTCAATTGATAAATCATATTATGGATTTAATCATGTTATACACAATTTGTTACATATATGGAAGCAAATCAGAACCCATTTTGAACTTAAACCTATATCTCTCGCAAACAACCCCACATTCAAGCCATCTATTTTAGATAGACTTTCTCTACATGGAGTGAATTAGGAATCCACAGTATCAGAGACCTATATATCGATGGTACGTTTGCCACCTTTACACAGCTACGAAAGAAATTTGAACTCCCAAATAGTAACTTCTTCAGATACTTACCAATCAGAAATTATACACAAAAGCATCTGTCGGGATTTGAAGTTGAGAGGCAGTCTCAAATAGATGACTGCCTTGAAACATCACCATATAATGACAAATTCATCTCCTATATGTATGATGTCCCTCTATTAATAACTTCTCCATCCTCTAGCAAGTATAAGATCAATTGGGAAAAAGACATACATGTGCAAATACCAGATGAAATATGGGAGGAAAGCCTCAAACTTATACATAGGTGCTTAAACAATGCTAGACACTGCCTCATACAGTTCAAAATTATACATACTTCACTACTCCAAGGCAACAATACACAGTATATATCCAAATGTTACTCCTGCTTGTGATATATTTCACTCCTCAGATGCTACTTTTTTTCGCAACTTTGTTTCGTGCCCTAAACTCACCTCTTTCTGGTCTGATATATTTAAGAATATCTCAGGCATTCTTAACATCCCATTAAACCCAGAGCCCCTATTAATCATCTTTGGGGTATCTGAAACATCAAGACAACTCACAACTGCTCAACGACAATTCCTCTCCTACCGTCTCATTACGGCAAAGAAACTACTGCTCATGTCATGGAAAAAAACAACAGCTCCCAATTCAGAATGTGGCTTCATGACTTGACCAGTACATTACATTTAGAAAGAATAAAATATGTTCTAAAAGATAGTCAACCAATTTAATAAAATCTGGCAACCATTTATGTCATTTTTTGCACAGAAAAATATTGACACATAACACAAACCTATCTACACTCTAAACATTTTAATGAAATTATGAGTAAGGTATAGTAAAGGATATGTTTCTATGTTTCTATGTTTCTAAGACTATAGAAACAAACTTTAGAAGTTTTAGAAACAAGTCTTCACAAATAATTATTACACTGAACTGCTCCCTATGTACTGGTCACCTTCTGCACTTTACTTATGTATTTATCTATTTTTATTTTTATTATTTACTTTTTTTCTCACCCATCATTTATTTATTTATCTGTTTGTGTATTTATTTATTGATTTTTAATGCTGTTTTTATAAACATGCCCGTCCATATTGTTTGTATAACACTCAAATGTTCTGTTTTGATATGTACATTTGGAAAAAATGAGATTGTATATGGCAACATAATCTGTGCCCATTTTTTTAAAAATTATTTTTATTAGAGGCAATTGTACAAGAATAAAGCATTCGGCATGTAAAATTATACAGTTATTGTACAGCTTCAATTTGAACCTTTTAACCTGGAAATGAGGGAAGCAGAAGAGAGAAAGAACAAGAGAGGGAAAAAGTGAAAAGATAGGACCCCTAGACTACCAAAGTAGTGTGGCCAAAGTGAAAAAAGATATAAGAGAAGAAAAAGAAAAAGAGAAAAAAAGAAAAAAAGTGGAGATATACCTGCCCCTCGTCGTCCCACCCCCCCCGGCCCACCTCACCCGACCCAGAATTGGATTTAAATCCAAATGTGTGTTGCGCTATACTATCCTTGTAAGAATTCGGTAAAGGGTGTCTTGAAAAATAGATCTGGTTTTTCTGCCAAGATAGCCTAATATTTTCCAAATATAGTGTCTCGGACATGTTTGTAATCCACATCTTTACAGTAGGGACTGATGTATGTTTCCAAAATTTAAGTATTAGTTTTTTCGCCGTCATTAGGCCATAGTTAAGGAAACGTCTTTGAAATGATGTTAGCTCAGAACAGGCTAGAGTAATCAATTCTGTATCGAGGTCCAATTTTATTTTAAGTATTTTAGAAAAAAATTCAAAAATTCCCCTCCAGAAATTATGTAACTTTATACAGGAGGCAAAAGAGTGGGTTATGGTTGCTTCCTGAAGACATTTATCACAAATAGGGAAAACGTTTGGGAAGATCTTATCCAGTTTAGACTTTCAATAATAAAGTATGCAGTATTTTAAATTGTATTAATGAATGCCTAACGTTAAGAGAACAGTTGTGTATATATGGAAGGAATTCCTCCCATCTATCTTTTAAAATTGTTAGGCCCAATTCATCTTCCCAAGCTCGCCTAATTATTTCCGATGATGGGATTTGTATATTTAAAAGGATATTATAAAGGTACTATATTAACTTATTTGAATCCGAGTTTCTATTCATGCATCCGTCTAGTATGTCTGGAACCATATATTGACAGTCTTGAGTATGTGATTTCAGATAGTCTCGTATTTGAAGATATCTAAAGTATTGGCTACTTTTCAGATGATATTTTGACTGTAAATCTTGAAATGAGAGGAGTCCCCATCTCATAAAGATCTCCCAGTTTTTTAATTCCTAATCTTTCCCATTGTATGAACGCCTTGTCTAAAGTAGACGGCTTAAACGAGAGATTGTTGGCGATTGGTGAAAGAGGAGAGATAAATTTATCAATTTAAGGGTTGACTTCACTTGTTTCCAGATTCGTAAGGTGCTATGATTATCGGAATTTTCTCATATACTGATTTCTTCAGATTTATTGGAGAGAGAAAGATTGTGCCTATATTAAAAGGCAAACAATCTTCTCTCTCTATTATTAGCCAGTTCACCTGTTGGCATGTGTTATCCATCCAATAGCTTAAATTTTTAATATTTGTTGCCCAGTAATAGTAAAAATAATTAGGGAGTGGCAGTCCACCAATTTTGTTGGGTGTACATAAATGTCGTTTATGGATTCTGTGAGTTTTATAATCTCAAATAAAGTTTGTGATCACAGAATCAAGTTGGTTTTTTTTAAATTTAGGGAGAAAAAATCGGTATTGATTGAAATAGGTACAGGATTTGTGGAAGGAAGATCATCGTTATGGCATTTATTCTACCTACGAGGGAAATTGGAAGCGTTTTCCAAAATTGAATAAGGGCATTTAGTTTGGTAATTAATGGTGGAAATTTGCTTGAAATAAAGAATTGTATTTTCTAGTTACGTAAACTCCAAGATATTTAAATTTTTCCGTAGCAATTCTAAAAGGAAATTTTAGAAGGTGTGTCGGATCTTGAGGGTTTATTGACATAATTTCACTTTTGTTCCAGTTTATTCTATATCCTGAGAAGGAACAGAATTCCTCTATAAGATTTAGTATGTTTGGAACACTAACTTGGGAATTGGTAATATATAGTAGTACGTCACCTGCATACAACAATATTTTATTATTAGAATATTTAGTATTATAGCCATGAATATTTGGATGTACTCTTATGCTTTCAGCTAAAGGTTCAATCGCAAGCGCAAATAACAGAGGTGATAATGCACACCGCTGTCTATTGCCCCTGGATAACTGAAATTTAGGTGAGAGTGTTTGATTAGTCAGTATTCTGGCAATCGACTTGTCATATAACAACTTTATCCATGAAATAAAGTTTTCTCCTAATTGAAATTTTTGCAATACTGTAAAAATATATTTCCATCCTACTTGGTCAAATGCTTTTTATGCATCTAATGAAATAACCATATAACATATAACAATCACAGCACGGAAACAGGCCCTCTCGGCCCTTTCAGTCCGTGCCGACCATTTGTTTTCCCCTAGTCCCATCTACCTGCACTCAGACCATACCCCTCCATTCCCTTCATGTCCATATACCTATCCACTTTACTCTTAAATGTTAAAATCGATCCTGCCTCCACCACTTCTGCTGGAAGCTCATTCCACACAGCCACCACCCTCTGAGTAAAGAGGTTCCCCCTCACATTACCCCGAAACTTCTGTCCCTTAATTTTCATATCATGCCCTCTTGTTTGAATCTTCCCCACCCTCAATGGGAAAAACGTATCCACGTTAACTCTGTCTATCCCTTTCATCATTTTAAAGACCTCAATCAAGTCCCCCCTTAACCTTCTGCGCTCCAAAGAATAAAGACCTAACTTGTTCAACCTTTCTCTGTAACATAGTTGCTGGAACCCTGGCAACATTCTAGTAAATCTCCTCTGTACTCTCTCTATTTTGTTGACATCCTTCCTATAACTAGGCGACCAAAATTGTACACCATACTCCAGAATTGGTCTTACCAATGCCTTGTACAATTTTAACATTACTTCCCTACTCCTATATTCAATGCTCTGATTTATAAAGGCCAGCACACCAAAGGCTTTCTTTACCACCCTATCTACATGCGATTCCACCTTCAGAGAACTATGCACAGTTATTCCTAGATCCCTCTGTCCCACAGCATTCCTCAATTCCCTACCATTTACCATGTACGTCCTATTTTGATTTGTCCTGCCAAGATGTAGCACTTCACACTTAACAGCATTAAACTCCATCTGCCATCTTTCAGCCCACTTTTCCAAATGGCCCAAATCTCTCTGTAGACTTTGGAAATCTACTTCATTATCCACAACACCACCTATCTTAGTATCATCTGCATACTTACTTATCCAATTTTCCACCCCATCATCCAGATCATTGATGTACATGACAAACAACAGTGGACCCAACACAGATCCCTGAGGCACCCCACTGGTCACCGGCTTCCAACCTGACAAACAGCCATCCACCATTACTCTCTGACATCTCCATTCAGCCACTGTTGAATCCATCTTGCTACTCCGCCATTAACACCCAAAGATTGAACCTTCTTAACCAACCTTCCATGGGGAATCTTGTCAAAGGCCTTACTGAAATCCATATAGACAACATCCACTGCTTTACCCTCATCAATTTCCCTAGTTACCGCTTCAAAAAATTCAAGAAGGTTTGTCAAACATGACCTTCCAGGCACAAATCCATGTTGACTGTTCCTGATCAGACCCTGTTTATCCAGATGCTTATATATATTATCTCTAAGTATCCTTTCCATTAATTTGCCCACTACTGACGTCAAACTAATAGGTCTGTAATTGCTAGGTTTATTCTTTGAACCCTTTTTAAACAATGGAACAACATGCGCAGTACGCCAATCCTCCGGCACTATTCCCGTTTCTAATGACATTTGAAATATTTCTGTCATAGCTCCTGCTATTTCTACACTAACTTCCCTCAATGTCCTAGGGAATATCCTGTCTGGACCTGGAGACTTATCCACTTTTATATTTTTCAAAAGTGTCAGTACTTCCTCCTCTTTGAATCTCATAGCTACTCTACTTTTTCCCCTTAACTCACAGAGTTCAATATCCTTCTCCTTGGTGAATACCGAAGAAAAGAAATTGTTCAATATCTCCCCCATCTCTTTTGGCTCTGCAGATAGCTGTCCATTCTGGTTCTCTAATGGTCCAATTTTATCCCTCGTTATCCTTTTGCTGTTAATATAGCTGTAGAAACCCTTTGGGTTTACTTTCACCTTTCTTGCCAAAGCAACCTCATATCTTCTTTTAGCCTTCCTAATTTCTTTCTTAAGATTCTTTTTACATTCTTTATACTCCTCTAGCACCTCATTTACTCCATGCCTCCTATAATTATTGTAGATATCTCTCTTTTTTCGAAACAAGTGTCCAATTTCCTTTGAAAACCATGGCTCTTTCCAATTTTTACTATCTCTTTTCAACCTAACAGGGACATAAAGATTCTGTACTCTTACAATTTCCCCTTTAAATGTACTCCATTTCTCTTCTACATCCTTCCGATGAAACAAAGTGTCCCAATTCACTCCTTTAAAATCCTTACGCATTCCCTCAAAGTTAGCCTTTCTCCAATCAAAAATCTCCATCCTAGGTCCAGTTCGACTCTCTCCATAATTGATAAATCTTATTTTATCGTTCTATGTGAGTGCATTATATTAAACAGGCGTCTCAAGTTGTTGAACGTGTGTCTCTTGGGTATAAACCCAGTTTGATCAAAATGTATTAATTTACCAACATATTTGCTTAGTCTTCTTGCCAGGGTTTTAGCTAACATTTTCTGATCTGTATTTAGCAGAGCTATTGCTCTATATGATCCCGGCTCTTTGAGATCTTTATCTTTTTTTGGTATTAGTGTAATAGTTGATTTGGCTAAAATTTGTGATAGTGTATGTTCTTTAAATTCGTGTATATAAAGGGCTTGTAAACACGGGGAGATTAAATCATAACTTTTTTTAATAAAATACATTTTTAAACCCGTCTGGGCCTGGCGTTTTACCATTATTCAGTGATTTAATGGTCTCGTCAATTTCTTTGATTGTGATCTGCGCTCCTACTTCTTCACGTTCCGCCGTGTTAAGTGACGGAAGATTGCAATTTTCGAGGAAGTTTTTAATGTTATCGTTTCTACTGAAGTTTTAAATGTGTATAAATTTTGATAGAATTGTAAAAGTCTTTCGTTGATATCTTTAGGCAGTGTAAACAACTCTCCTTTTTTTATCTAATTTTTTGAATAGTATGATCTTTTTCCATTTTTCTCAACTGGCGTGCTAGAATTTTATCGGTTTGTTGCCGAATTCAACGTTTTTCTGTTTAGTAATTTGAAATAGCCTGATAACTCTCGCAGAGAGAATTTGATTTAACTTGAATTTTAATACTGCTATCTTATTGTGTTTATCCATAGATGGATCAACAAAATAGAGAGAGTACAGAGGAGATTTACTAGAATGTTGCCAGGGTTCCAGCAACTATGTTACAGAGAAAGGTTGAACAAGTTAGGTCTTTATTCTTTGGAGCGCAGAAGGTTAAGGGGGGACTTGATTGAGGTCTTTAAAATGATGAAAGGGATAGACAGAGTTGACGTGGATACGTTTTTCCCATTGAGGGTAGGGAAGTTTCAAACAAGAGGGCATGACATGAGAATTAAGGGACAGAGGTTTCGGGGTAACGTGAGGGGGAACTTCTTTACTCAGAGGGTGGTGGCTGTGTGGAATGAGCTTCCAGCAGAAGTGGTGGAGGCAGGATCGATTTTAACATTTAAGAGTAAAGTGGATAGGTATATGGACATGAAGGGAATGGAGGGGTATGGTCTGAGTGCAGGTAGATGGGACTAGGGGAAAACAAATGGTCGGCACGGACTGGAAGGGCCGAGAGGGCCTGTTTCCGTGCTGTAATTGTTATATGGTTATTATATGGATCTATAGCATTTTCTGAATCCAGTTTTCTGGTCTGTTCTTCTAATTCCAGTTGTTCCATCCTATTGTTTTTATTTTGATATGCTTGATATGAGATAATAGAACCTCTAATAAAGGCCTTAAAAGATTCCCATAATAACGAAGCCAAAATACCTGGTGTGTCATTTGGCTCATAAAACAATTCCAGCTGTTTCTTCAGTTATTCACAGCAAGCTGGGTCAGTGAATATTTGAGGATTACATCTCCAGAACGTTTTTTTATTGTAAATTTCTTCTAGTTTTAGGGAGAAAGTTTTATGGAGAAAGTAGAGGAGAATGATCAGAAATAATATTATTATGATATTTGGGATTTGTTGTAAAAGATATTCGTTTTGTGTCCACCAGAAAGTAATCAATACGTGTATACGTTTTGTGCACGGCTGAATAGAAGGAATATTCTCTTCCGGATGGATTCGCAATCCTCCATAAGTAGGTTATATTTGTATTTTTTAGGAGTTCACTAGATTTTGATTTTGTATTATATCTCCTTTGTTGTGAGGAATTATCCAGATATTGATCCAGAACACAATTGAAGTATCTTCCAATTATCAGATTTTGCTGGGTGGAATCTGAGATTATATTAATTATTTTATTAAAAAATTGTGGGTTGTCAAAATTGGGAGCGTAGATATTCACCATACTAAGTGGGGTAGAATATATCTCCCCAGATACTATGATGTGCCTACCCTCCTTATCTGCTATAGTGGCTTTATGTTTAAATGGTATACCTTTACGAATTATAATAGTAAGATTAAATGAGAACTTACCAGTTCGAAGTTTGATCTGTATTTTATGAGGAGTTATGATGAGGGATTACGTGAAGACCCCGTCCAGCACGCATGCGCGACATTTCTTCAAAGCAGCGGTGTGGATTCACAGAAAACACAACAATTGAAATAAATATAGTAAAGAAAAAATAAGAACTTAATTACCAGTTGATCTGTATAATAGAGGGTGGGAGCGGAGGGCACGTAATCCCTCATCGTAACTCCTCATAAAATACAGATCAAACTTCGAACTGGTAAGTTCTCATTTAATCTTACTATTTTACTTCGGAGTCACGTGAGTGACTACGTGAAGACTTCAAAGCTCTGTGAATCCGAAACCGTGTACCAGCTCATGCTTCACTCACTGCCTGAAGACCTTAGAGGGAGGAAGCATGTTATACAATCAACAATAACCTGTTTGTGAACAAAAAAGGTTTATTAATAACAACAAAAAACAGAGAGCTCCCCCGGGCTTAAATTAAATATTATCTGCAGACTCTAAAATTCTGTCTGCAAATGTAGCAGGCTCCGCCAGCGGCTTATTATAAAACCTTTGGAAAGTTCTTTCCGAGGACCATCCTGCTCTGGCCAGAATATGGTCCATAGGCACATCCATTCGCCTAGCCGCCGACGTAGATGCAGCCCTGGTGGAATGAGACCTGTACACATTAGTATCGACTCCCGCGGACCTAAGCACCTGCTTGAGCCACCTTGAAATGGTTTGGCTCGTCACCTGACCATGAGGCTTCTTGTGGCTTATCCATAAGGCTTTTTCTCTCCCTCTTAAGTTATATGTTGTGTCTATGTAGTTGGCGAGATGGGTCTTGGCACACAACCGTGGGTCAGGTGAATATGCCCGGAACTCCATAACTGGAGGCGTGGTACCTGGTCTAGTTTGTTTGACCAGCCCCTGAATGTGAAATGTGATACAGTCCAATGACTCTGTCATGCTGTCCAGCCTCAGAAGGTGGAGGGACTGTACCCTTTGAGCTGACACTAGAGCCATGAGCATGACTGATTTCAGTGTAAGTTGTTCCAGAGTAAGTGACCTGGGTGGTGGCCATCCCCTAAGGTACGTCAGTACTATGCTGACATCCCAGATCTGAGTGTACCTAGGCCTAGGGGGATTGGTGTTAAAAATGCCCCTCATGATTTTGACCACTAGTGGATGGGACCCCAAAGTCAGTTGTCCTGCTGCTGGAACCAAATAAGCTGACAACGCACTCCTGGCTGTATTAATGGCGCTGTAGCTGAGTCCTTCCCGATGTAATCCAAGCAGAAACTCCACAACACTGGTGGCTGTAGCTGTAGTGTAGGTAGTTCCTGTTTTGGAGCAATACCGTTCCCATTTTCTTATATTGGTCAGGTATTGTCTCCTGGTGGACTCCCGGTGAGATGCGGTCATCATGTTGATGGCGTCCTCAGACAGTCCCAGGCCCAGTAGAGGTCTTTTTAGAATCTGCAAGCCAGGAGATTGACTCTGTCATGGCACGGGTGACTAATGCCTGACACTGGGTGGATTAATAACTGTCGACTGCTGGGGAATTCCAACGGTGTTTCAACAGCCATGTCGAAAGCCACTGGGAACCATGGCTGTGTAGGCCAGTCAGGTATTATCAAGATTCCTGAAGCGGAATCCAATTGAATCTTGCGTAATACCCGACTGATGAGGCAGAAGGGAGGAAAAGCATAAAAGAACATTTTCCCCCAATGCAGCGAGAATGCATCAACTGCTGCTGCCTCAGGGTCTGGTTCCCAAGCGACATACGTTGGTACCTGGTGATTCAGCCTGGATGCAAATAGATCGATATCTGGTGTGCCATATTGCTTTGTAATTTCAGCAAACACTTTGGGATTTAACATCCATTCGATGTTATCATTAAATCTACGTGACCTGGTGTCTGCCACTGTATTTTGCTTACCTGGAAGGTAAGTTGCTGATAACCAAATATGCCTTTCAACACACCATTGCCAGATTAGGTTGGCCAAATTGTCACACGATATCGACTTTACACCACCCATGTGATTGATATAAGCCACCACCGTGGTATTATCTAGTTGCAACCGGACATGTGCATGATGCGTATTACATGAATATGCTTTTAACCCATAAAACGCACCCAACATTTCTAAATAGTTGATACCCCGTGTCTGTAGGCAAGATGATTCAAATTTACTCCATCTGCCCCCTGTGCTGGATTGCATGTTAGTTGCTCCCCAGCCCAAAGCACTGGCATCCGTTTGAATGGTTAATACTGGGTTGGTGATCATTATGGGACTGGAGCTGAGTCTTACATTCCTCGCCCACCATTGTAACTCTGGAATGGATTCAGCAGTTAAACTCATAGCTCGGTCAAAGTGACCTGAGTTTTGCTTTAGTGCATGCACTTTAGCTCTTTGCAAATTTTGATAGTGCAAAGGCCCAAATTGTACAGCTGGGAAAGCTGCTACCATTTTGCCAATAACTCTAGCTACTTCCCGTATGGTTCGCTGATGTTTATTCATGAGTTTGTTGCATGATAGCGCCAATTCTGATGCTTTCCCCTTCGGCAGAGTTACAATCATGCGAACAGTATCTATCGGAAATCCAAGATAGTCCATGGCAGTGGACGGTGTAAGATTGGATTTTTCTGGATGTATGACAAACCCCAAAGTTTCAAACAAACGTTTGGTGGCTGCGACTGCCAAAATGGCTGTCTCCAAGGTTTTCCCTACTATTAAAATGTCGTCTAAATACGCCATGACTATATGCTTTTGTTTCCTCAATAATGCCAAGGCAGGTTTTAAGATTTTAGTGAACAACCTTGGAGCAGAGGTTAGCCCATTTGGTAAGGCTTTATATTGCCATAGCTGTTTCATCCAGATAAATTTTAAATATTTTCGATGGTCCTTGTGTATGGGTACTGAGTAGTAGGCATCTTTTAAATCAATGCTTGCTAGAAAGTACCCTCTAGAAACCAATAGTCTGGCTGTTTCAAAAGTATCCATCTTGAAATGTATATACCTGACAGACTTGTTCAAAGTAGTTAAGTCAATGATGATGCGTCGTCCACCATCTTTTTTGATTTTAGTGAAAATATTAGACACAAATTCCAAAGGTTCATGTTTTGTTCTTTCAATGACACCTTTAGCTTGTAACCTCATCAGTTCAGCTTGACCCTCTTGTTTTTCCTTGACTGAGAGGGTGAATACCCTTTTGGGTATATGCTGAACTGGTGGAAAATCTTTATGGACAAAGTCAATTTTGTAGCCATGAACGCTGCTGAGTATATACTTGTCATTAGTGATGGATTCCCATGCATCCAAAAACAAGTGCAATCTCCCCCCTGTTAGCACAGAGCCCCTACTGCACATATGCTGAGAGGAACCAGACCCACCTACCTCCATGGTTATTGGTGCTTCTTCTGCCTCTTCGCTGGGTGATGAGGCGTCTGCTGGGCTGTAGAGGGTTGATGTTGATCTCGATGTTGTTGGGGGTGGCGCATTTTCCATGGGGTCCGCTCTGGGCCCTGGCCTAAAAAAGGCTTACGGGGAATGGTTGCGGACCCCGAGCTTTCACCAGTCCCATAGTGTGGTCGACGACTGGTGGACGCCATGGGGTACTGCCGCCTGGGTTTGTTGGGTCTGCTCGGTCCCAAACCTGCCCTCACGAGACCAAAGGTCTTGGATTCTTCTTCCAGGTCTTTCACCTTTTTTGGAAGGTCTTTCCCAAAGAGCAGAATAGGAGGTTCTGACCCCGGTGTTTTGCAGAGTCCCGCAAATTTAGGGTTGAGGGCAGGCTTGATAATCTCCTTTCGCAAATTATTTATCTCATATTGAGTGGTGCACAGCAGAGCTAATGTGTCTTGCTGATTTGTGGAGATGTCCGCACCATCAATGGACCGAGCATAAGATGTTATTCCTGCAGTCAGGAATTTAAGGATCTTCTGGAGCTTCAACTCCAGGTTTCTGATGTTCTGCCCCAAATGTCCCCAAATTTGGCTATTGACAGCAGGTACATTCAAAGATGTACAATTTCCTGGGGCTGTATATAGTTGAAGAGCCTCATTGACCACTTGTTCTTGTAGGGGTTTAGAGGACAGGCGGTTTAATGCTGGCTGCAAGTTTCGGCTCTAATGGCCGACCCGCTTGTGGAATGGCCACGTAACGGTTGACCACACCCAGCAGCTCTTCCTGTTCCTGTACACCCTGCGTACTCCCGAAATCTTCAGCCAGTGACCCCTCTTCTTGACCAGCCCAGACCTGGTCGCCAATGCTGCCTTCAAAAGAAGGTGAAGCAATGGCCAGTGCCGTAAAAGGCACTGCGGGAGTGCCTGAACTCCCTTGGCGAGGCTGCTGCTGCTCTCTCAGCAGATCTCGCTGGAGCAATTGCTCCATAAGCCGTTCCATGCGGCTTAGGCGGCTGCCTGTGCTCTCGAGCGGTAAGGCATCTTCATCCGAAACGTCGGACACTACCGCCCGGTTCCGGCTGCAGGTACCTCCAGCCCGCTGCTCAGGCAGCACTAGCGGTGCTGGGTTCGGCTCGGTAGTTATACCCGCCGCCTCTTGCCCCCCCTCCAAAGAGCATTCCTCAACGAAGGACGAACGGGGGCGAGCTGCAGACTTCTTTCCTTGGGCCTTGCTCATTCTTCCTGGAACACAAGACCACAGAGGGAAAGACACACGGCCACAGTAAACTTACCTGTCGGCCCGACTTTTCAATTTGTAGCGGGAGCGCCTTGAACTCCCGTTCGTCGCGGTGCACTGCATGAACGCTAATGTCGCGCATGCGTGCTGGACGGGGTTCTTCACGTAGTCACTCACGTGACTCCGAAGTAAAATTGCAGTACCTCTAGCTTTGGAGAGAAAGGTAGAGTGATATAATTGGCCAATCCAGTTAGCCTTCAGCCTGTTATGCGCTCGATCCTAAGGTGCGTCTCCTGTAAACATATTATATCAGCATTAATCGATTTTAAATGGACTAAAACCTTACCCCTTTTAATTGGATCATTAAAACACCTAATATTCCAACTACAAAATGTAATTCCTCCAATTTTCTTCAAAGGAGCTTGCATTAGAGCTTACATGGTTTCCCTTGTTTCAGATGGGGCAACACAATATTTAAAATCAACCTTTTGGTTACTGAGTGAGCCCAATTTCAAAGCCCTGCAGGTATATCCAGAGAAATAAAGAGGTATAGTTTCTAGTCACGTAAACTCCAAGGTATTTAAATTTTTCAGTGGCAATTCAAAAGGGAAATTTTAGGAGATGTGAAGGGTCTTGAGGTTTTATTGGCATAATTTCACTTTTGTTCCAGTTTATTTTGTACCCTGAGAAGGAACCAAATTGTTCTATGAGGCTTAGTATATTTGCGATACTGACTTGGGAGTTGGTAATATATAAAAGTACATCGTCTGCATATAATCAAATCTTATTATTAGTATGTTTAGTGAATGCTCGGATGTACTGTTATACTTTCAGTTAAGGGTTCTTAGCAAGGGAAAATAACATTGGTGATAATGCACAACCTTGTCTATTGCCCCTGAATAATTGGAATTGAGGTGACAAAGTTTGATTAGTCAGTATTCTGGCAGTCAGATTGTTATATAACAACTTCATCCATGAAATAAAATTTTCTCCTTGTTGGAATTTTTGCAATACTGTGAAGAGATATTCCCAAACTACTTGGTCAAATGCTTTTTCTGCGTATAAAGAAATAATTGATAAGTCTTCGTTTATCATTCTGTGTGAATACATTATATTAAACAAACATCTCAAGTTATTGAACAAATGTCTCTTAGGTACAAACCCAGTTTGGTCAGAGTGTATTAATTTAATGATGTACGTACTTAGTCTTCTTGCCAGAGTTTTAGCTAATATTTTCTGATCTGTATTTAGAAGAGCTATTGCTCTATATGATCCTGGCGCTTCAAGATCTTTATCTTTTTTGGGTATCAATGTAATAGTTGATTCGGCTAAAGTTTGTGTTAACGTCTTTAAATGCGTGTATATAAAGGGCTCGTAAACGTGGGGAAAATAATTAATGACATTTTTTATAGAATTTATTACTGAACCCATCTGGGCCTGGCGTTTTGCTATTATTCAGTGATTTAATAGTTTCTTCAATATCTTTTACTGTAATCTCTGCTCCTAATTCTTCTCGTTCCACCTCATTGAGTGATGGAAGGTTGCAATTGTCAAGGAAGTTTTTAATCTGTATGGTTTCGACTGAAGTTTTAGATGTGTATACATTTTGATAGAATTCTAAGAATCTTTCATTGATATCTTTAGGGTGCATAAGCAGCTCACCTTTTTCTGATCTAATTTTTTGGATGGTGTGATCTTTTTACATTTTTCTCAGCTGACATGCCAGAAGCTTATGCGGTTTATCACCAAATTTGAAGTTTTTTTGCTTAGTATATTGAAATAACTTAATACCTTTTGCGGAGCGAATTTAATTTTGTGTACCTTCATGACAAATATATGCAAAAATGTTACTTATCCTACTTATCCTTTGCAATATCTTGCTCAAACTTAAATACTTCCTCAGGATCAGTGAAGAAGCGTTCAGTCCCTTTATATGAGACCCTGAGTTTGGCTAGGTACATTAGGCCGTATCTGAGATCTTGTATGTCTTTCAAGATGACTCTCGACTTGGTGAAGAGTGCTCTTTTCATAACGACTTTGGCTGGATAGTCTCAGAAGATTTGTATGTTGTCCCATTCAAAAATCAGATATCTTTTGTTTGCCACTTTCTTCATGATGTCTTCAAGAACTGAGTCATGATGTAGCTTCAAGATAAGCTGTCTTGGTGGAGCTGCAGGTCCTGGTCGGGCTGTCAGAGCTCTATGCGGCCGGTCGAGTTTTGGTCTCTCATCCAGATTACGTACCTTGTGAAGTAATTGGGCCACAAAATCATGAGTGTCTTTACCATCTTCTTTTCGTACCACCCCGACAATCCTTAAATTTTGACGTTTAGAACGGCCTTCAAGATCTAGACATTTTTCAGTCATCTTGGCCAATTGCCTAGAAACAGTTTCCAATTCCGTCTTCAGTCTTTGTGCTGTCTAAGTGTCTCTGTGGCTGCAGATTCCAGTTCTCTGATGGCATCCCTGTGTTTTTTTGAGGTGATAATAATGGGCTCTAACTTGTTGCTGATACCCATTTCAACCCTTTTGATTTCTCCCTTCAGGGAGGAATTCACCTCCTCTATACGAACTTGTACCATGTCAATCTTCGCACATATTTCTGATCTTCCAGCAGCAATGTTCAACTTTACAGCAGTAAGTTGCTCACCCAGTTTTGTGTCTAGCTTTTCGAGCTTTTCAGCTAGTAACTCTGTGATATCTTGCACCAAAGCTTGTCTTAATGTTTTCTCTTGTTCTTGTTCCATAGTCAGAGTAGAGACTTCTTCCTCAGAGCCTTGAGAAACTTCCTCACCTTCCGCTTGTAGTTTTTTCCACGTGTTTTGGGTCTTCTAGGAGGCAGCGTAGGAAGATTCCTTTTCTGGTACTGTCTACTTATTTAAAATACCAGAGTCGGGTTGATTTGTGGTGACATCATTTACACGACAGTGGGCATCTGCCGGTTAGCGTTTTCTTCAGTCCGTTTTGTATTTTCGGGTGTTTTGCGTGTTTTGTGGAGCGGAGCTAAGTGGCGCATGTCTCAGCTCTCCATAGCACCACCAAAAGTCCGTACCTGATAAATTTTCCCTTTCCATTACAAACCTCTGCTCCTGTTGTTTTTACATCTTCAGTAGGTTCAATCATAACTCACTCTGTCATCAGCTCATGTGTATTAACTCTATCCCTCTCACTGTGGTTGCTCTGAACTTCATTAGAATGGCTGGGAGTACCTTAACCTATCCCTGTCCAATCTCGGTCAAGGCTATAATAAAACTCTTCTTTCACATTCTGTTCATTTGATCCATCATTCCAGAACTCTGTGGATGGTGAGGAATGTGAAAGTGCTGTTTAACTCCTAAGAAAGCATTAAAATTAAGAAACTTATCGCTTCTTTCCCCAATAGTTAATAATCCCTCATTCAAACCATCTATCATTGATAAACGTTTATTCATTGGGAAAGAATAGGAATTAAAATAATCGGAGATATGTATGAAATGGGAAAACTTCTATCATTTCAACAACTACAACTAAAATATAATCTGAAAAGTAACCAATATTTCAAATACCTTCAAATTCGAGATTATTTAAAAAAATATATACAAGGATATCAAACTCTAACCTCAGATTTATTAGAGGAAGGAATGAACAGAAAGGCAGAATCAAACAATTTAATATCATATTTATATAATATAATTTTAAATATAGAAACACCAACAACAGAGGCAATTAGAAGGGACTGGGAACAAGAGTTTTTGATAAAAATCCCAAAAGACATTATATTACTCGAAAACCAGATTGAATAAAATATTTCCAAACGTTTCCCCCATTTGTGACAAATGTCTAACTCAAAATGCCACAATAGCACATTCCTTTGTCTCCTGTACAAAACTTCATAATTTTTGGAATGAAATCTTCGGAACTTCTACAAACTTATTCAACACAAAACTGAACCCCAATACAGAACTGATTATTTTCGGATCAATGGAAGAGGGACGTAAATTAACTACGTTCCAAGAAGCTCTCTTTAATTATGGTTTAATAACAGCAAAAAAACATTCTTAAATTTTGGAAAAACGCATTTACGCCAACATTTAAAATGTGGATTTCAAATATGTCGGAAACGCTACATCTTGAAGAAATTAGATTCCTCCTACTATGCAAGGTAGACCAATTCTTAAAGATTTGGTCTTCTTTTATCGATTTACAAGCACATGGTGCAACATAACATAACCTTAGAAATTAAATGGTTCAGAACCAGGTGATGGATGGGTAAATGTATTAAATAGGCATATCTCTCCTAATTTCTTTTCTTTCTATTTTCTCTTTTTTTTTCAATATCTTTAGTTTGTTATCTCTGCTTTTTGTCTCTCTCATTATTCGTTTCTACTCTCTTGTCTATCTATCTCGACACTCTTTATTTTCCTCTTTCTATCACTGCTCTTTTATTATTAAATTAAAAATAAGAAGTTGTACAAGAATGGTAACGTGTATGTATGTATCAGGTACTTAGGTACCACATTACTGTACTTACTTCTAACAAAAAAAAAAATCTAAATAAATAAATAAATAAATAAATTCCTAACAAAGCACAAGCCTCCTTCATTACCTTCTCTGTGAAACCTGTTCCCTGATCAGAGTCTATCTGAAGAGGGCCCCAGCCATATAGGTAGTACTTCTTCAGCCAGAATTCATGCCACAGTTCCAGTGGTACAATCCCACCATAGGAATGCCTCCACTCTGTGGGTAAAGTGATCATTAAAACCAAACAATACCTTTTATTTTGCAACTGAGGCCAGTGAAAGCCATCTGTATATGTTTACATGGTCTCCTTGGCCGGGGTTGATTTTCAATCGTATTTTCATTTCCTGGCTCACATTGTGCACAAGTTATGCACAGTTGACAATAAACAGCTAAATCTCTGCATATCCCCTTCCATCACCAACAGTGATTAATCTGACTGTGCATCCTATCTCTTCCTCTATGCGCTAGCCCATGGTAAACCTTGAACAAACTGGAGTTATGATTTTTCCCATTCTCCTGCCATACTCCGTTGCAATTCTGAACTCCCACTTTTTTTCCCCACTATGCCCTTACTTCCCCTATGGTAGATTCCTGGATGATCTTTATATTCTCTGACACATTGGTTGATTTACTTATGGCCAGACGTGTATCCTCTGTCTATTCATCCATTAATGCTCTAACTGCTTTCTCTGCCGAATCATTTCCTTTCTGAGGTCCGCTTGTAAAATACGTTGTTTGTTAAACTTTGGGAGACTTGCCTGCTGAACACAGTGACCAAGAGCAGCTGTAATGCAAGATTGCAACAGATAAGAACCTAATCAGAACTATACTATCATCCATCTATCCATCCATCCATCTATCCGTCCGTCCATCTATCCATCCATCTATCCGTCTGTCTGTCCGTCTGTCCGTCTGTCTGTCTGCCCTCTTTATTTGTTTGCCCAGTTTGTTTGCCTGGTTTGTTTGTACCTATATTTGCGCAAAAAAGGTACAAGATAGCGCCAGTTTTTGGCCCACCTTACTCAACATTGTCCTGTGATAGCAATTAAACAAGTTTCGTTCAGATTGATGGTATATTTTACAAGTTATTGACATTTTAAACTTTAAAAACCCTTAAAAAAAACTATTTTCCCCTTGCCCTGCCCATTGGGCCCCATTTCCCCGAGATATTCCACCATTCTCCCACTCCCCCAATGCAAACCGTTCCCCCAATGCAATATTCTAGCACTCATTACATTAAAAAATCGTTTTTTAAAAGATTCACAATTTTCATTGTGGGGGGTGGTATAGGGGGGGAAATTTCATTTTATTTCAAAGTCACGTGAGTGACTACGTGAAGAGCCCGCCAGCCCGCATGCGCGTCAATAGGTCGACGCATGGCGCGGGAATCGGAGCAGTTCGAAACTGCTCTAATTTTGAATATTTTGTATTCTATTCTATCTATTCTATATGGAATAATTTTGTAAGTCAATATTGGTTTCTGGAACGGGCCGCTGAGTTGCAGCGGGCCCGGAGTAGCTGACGGGCGCAGCCTGTGCAGCTGCCACCGTTGGAGCTCCGAACGGGAGCAGGCAGCCGGATTTGGCGAGGCTGCCGCGGAGGCACCGTAAGGAGCTGGTGGGATGGAAAATTGCGGTCGCCGGCGCGGCCAGGTCAGCGACCGCTGCGAAGGCTCAGCAGCAGCTGGCGGTTTTTAAAATAAGACGCGGCCAGGACAGCGACCGCCATGGAAGCTCAGCTGCCGGGTCAGCATACGCTGTGGAGGTTCCGCAGCAGCTGGCATTTTAAAAATAGCTGCGTGAAAAATAACGGCTGAGGTCGGTTCAGCATACGCTGTAGAGAAGCAACCACTGGCGGCTATCAATAGAGCTGGTGGATTATAATAGCGGGAGCTACCGGCTCTTGTCACGTATTTGCTATCCCTTTGGAGTTTGGAGATTCACTGGAGAAAGATCTGGCTAAAAGTATCCGGGGACATATGCTAGTCTCATAAACTGCCAGACATTTTGGATGTTCCATACGTCAATTCTATCTGTTGAGATATCCCAGTGATTATATGTAGGCAAAGAATTATGTTAGCAAGTCCAATATCCGCTCTGGGGTCATTACGGATTTTGCAAGTCAAAAGATGGGTTTCATCTCTCAGAAGTGGCGAAAGCTCTATTAACACTTCTCTGTAATACATTGTTTGGGCTGTTGCCTTCGCAAAATGTGAGAAGGCATAAGTTAATTCCCAAAATGGCTCATTTTTTACAGGGCCAGTAATGTGTAGCCTGCAGAGTATCGCTTCAGAGAGGACTTATGTAGCAAGTGAAGACTTGCAGGGGTTAGGCAGCTGCAGGGGTGGAGTACCATCCTATGCGGGTAAGCTCCAGTATTCAGGCGGGTTTTCTCCCTGTAGTCATAGGAGCAGGAAGTGCCGTTGAAGCCCTGGAAAGGGGCAGTCGGGAGTCACTAGCTGGCCTCGCAAGAACAGCTTGTTGAACCAAGCTTGCAGTATGGCAGCCGTGACCTGTCGAGAGAGCCGCTGATGCTCTGTAGGATCTAGGCTGGGAGAAGCTGGCAGCCCGATCTGCACAGTCAACTCCAGCAAAGGCTCCAATAAAGGCAGAAGGCCGAAGAAGTTGCCTTTCGAGGCAGGCTCGGAATTGTGGCAGGAGTTGCCTTTCGAAGCAGGCTTGGAATTATGGCAGGCGTGGCCTGTTCAGTGAGCTCCGCTAAGTGTCCCCGATGGAGCAGTAGGAGTCGAAGGAGCAGCGTCTCAAACTAGGCTGGGAATACCTGGTAGCGTGACCTGCACTGTGAAGCTCCAGCAAGGCTCTAGAGAGGCTGTAGGCGAAGAAGTAATCGCCCTTGAGCTCCGGAAACGAGCTGTTTGGCAAACGTGGGGCTGACGATGTGGTCAGATGGGTCTGCAATGGAACTTCGCTGGAGCTCTAACAAGCAGGTTGACCTGGGCTCAGAAACGCTGGCAGGTAAGGTCTCTTTATTACTCACCGTAAACTCCGAAATGGAGCAGTCTGTTGCCCAGGTCTGGATTCACTGGCAGCATGGGCTGTCTAGTACTCTTCACTGTCTCTGGAGAGATCAGGTTGATGCAGAGACATTGGTAGGGTGCCTTGCATGGCAACTCCGGTAAGCTCTACGTTGGAACTGGCTGGTCATATGGATCATATTGACCAGGGAAGCTCTGCCTCAACATCTGTGATTGAGGTCATCAAGCTGCTCAGTAGTTTGAGGTTTCCCTCAACACATGTTAAGAGGGGATCTTATAGAAACTTACAAAAATTCTTAAGGGGTTGGACAGGCTAGATGCAGGAAGATTGTTCCCGATGTTGGGGAAGTCCAGGACAAGGGGTCACAGCTTAAGGATAAGGGGGAAATCCTTTAAGACCGAGATGAGAAAGACTTTCTTCACACAGAGAGTGGTGAGTCTCTGGAACTCTCTGCCACAGAGGGTAGTTGAGGCCAGTTCATTGGCTATATTTAAGAGTGAGTTGGATGTGGCCCTTGTGGCTAAGGGGATCAGAGGGTATGGAGAGAAGGCAGGTACGGGATACTGAGTTGGATGATCAGCCATGATCATATTGAATGGCGGTGCAGGCTCGAAGGGCTGAAATGGCCTACTCCTGCACCTAATTTCTATGTTTCTATGTTTCTATGTTTAATTCTTTCAGCTCAGTTAGTAGAGTTGCCAGTTCAATGGAAACTTCATTGCCATCCTCTCTAGGATAGGTAGCTACCAGCAGAAAGCCGGTCTGGCATGTAGCATTCTTCATCTGACCTGCAGGATCATGTTGTGAATAAAAAATATATATACAATAATCTGTAGGCTCCCAATAGCAGTATTCTGGATTGAGTGGCTGGTCGAAGACATAGTGTTGCACACACTGGCAACTGAGAGGTGGTTTCAATCAGAGGACTACGGAGCAACTCCTGGTTCAGGGTTGCATTATGCTATTTTCCATTCTGGGGAAGAAGGCTGAGGTTTCGTGGTGACTCTGACAGTCAAGAGTTGACAGGGAACGTGTATTCCCATATCAACTGGATGTTGAGTTACAGCTCTAGTCATCAAGGTCTGATTATCTGTTATGAGCAAAATAAATAAATAAATAATTAGATAAATACATCTTCTACGGCAAGAGAAGCCAAAAGTTTCCACCGTATGGTCAATAAACGGAATGATGGTTATCAAAATGGATGCAGAGACGTCTAGTCTGCCCAAGAACAAGAGGGGTATATTTCTGATATTTCTCAAGGTTGTAGCAAAGTGGAGAATGCCAAATCTGATCCAAAGTTGAAGTGAGGTTTCGTGCCCTCCACACCCAACCCTGATTCTCATAAAGATCATCTGGTAGGTCTAGGCTCGTTAATCTTTCTATAGTTTAAGTTCTGCAACTGGTCTGTGGTTTCATACAGTTGCTCTGGAGATTGACGTGCATCCGGGCTGGCGGGCTCTTCATGTATTCCCTCACTTCAACTTCTCATAAAATAAAGATCAAACTTCAAACGGTAAGTTCTCGTTTAATCTTTCTATTTTATTTCGAACTCACGTGAGTGACTACGTGAAGCCTTCAAAGCTATGTGGTTTCATGCAGTAACCCAGTTTCATTGTGGGCAGTTGGATAAGGGGGAGACGAAAAAAACCCTTTAAAAGAAAAACATTGCGATTTTCATTGTGGGGGGCTGGGATAGGGGGGGAGGTTTTATTTGAAAAAAACGATTTTCATTGTGGTGGGGGCGGGATAGGGAGGAGGTGAGGAGTGATGGGGAGGTGATGGGGTGAGCTTTCATTGAGGGGGAGGGATGGGGGTGTGATTTTCATTGAGGGGGAGGGATGGGGCGAGCTTTCCATTTACATAAACAATCGTGGGAAAAAAACCTTTAAAAAATATCATGATTTTCATTGTGGGGGGGGTGGGATAGGGGGAGGTTTTATTTGAAAAAACGATTTTCACTGTGGTGGGGGTGGGATAGGGGGGAGGTGAGGAGTGGGGGAGCAGGGGGATGGAGAGAGAGGAGGAGGTTAGGGAGGGGAGAGGGGTTATGGAGGAGCGAGGGAGTGACTGGGGGTAGGGGAAAGGAGAGGGGCGACGGAGAGGGGATGAGGAGACGAGAAAGAGATGTACAATAGAATGTAGACACAAAATGCTGGAGTAACTCAGCAGGACAGGCAGCATCTGTGGAGAGAAGGAATGGGTGACGTTTCCAGTTGAGATCGACCTGCTGAAATTAGCACTTCCCCACAAAATGAAGGAAAATGTTTCCCTTTCTTCTATTAGACAGTATAACCTACCCCCAGAGGCAATTGAGAGCATCAGGCCCATTGTAGAAGCCCTGAGGCAGAAAAAATAAATGGGCGGTTTGTACAAGATCTAAGGGCTATTAATCGAATATTGGTCACTGTCTCCCACATAGATCCAGCCACCAATGTGATCCTCTCCTCCCCCACATCCAATTCAGAATGTTATACAATGGTTGACCTTCTTCTCTATCCTGTTACAAGTCAAGTCAACTTTATTTGTCACATACACATACAAGATGTGCAGTGAGATGAAAGTGGCAATGCCTGTGGATTGTGCATAAACTACAGAACAGAAGAGAACAGAATCAGTATTTACATGCTAGAATTTTTTTTTAAAGACACAACACAACAGTAAATTAGTACTTGGTGAGATCAGAGTTTACAGTCCTGAGGGCCTGTGGGCAGAAACTCCGTCTCATCCTCTCTGTTTTCACAGTGTGACAGCGGAGGCGTTTGCCTGACCATAGCAGCTGGAACAGTCCGTTGCTGGGGTGGTTGGGGACCCCCATAATGTTGCTGGCTCTGGATCTGCACCTCCTGGTGTATAGGTCTTGCAGGGGGGCGAGTGTAGTTCCCATAATGCGTTCAGCTGAACGCACTACTCTCTGCAGGGCCTTCCTGTCCTGGGCAGAGCTATTCCCAAACCAGATTATGTTACAGGACAAGATGCTTTCTACAGCCCCAGTGTGGGAGTTGGATGTATGTCTCCCCATCTTGACCACCTGGGGCCTGGCGGTGAGAAGGTCCAGAACCCAGACACAGCAGCTTCTTAGCAAGTCTGGTGGGTCTATGATATTGAAAGCTGAACTGAAGTCATTGAACAGCGTCCTCACATAGCCCCCCTTCTGGCTGTCAAGGTGAGAGGGAGCAGTGTGCAGAACCTGGAGATCGCATCATCCGTGGATCTGTTCGGATGGTATGCAAACTGCAGCGGGTCCATGTTGCGAGGGGGGACGGCACATATGTGGTTCATGATCAGCCTCTCAAAGCATTTCATGACCATGGAGGTGAGGGCCACCGGTCGGTAATCATTCAAGCAAGCTGGAGAGGCATTCTTTGGCACCAGGATAGTCAGTAATATACAGTGGCAGACAGTATATGTGGACTAGGTTGCCCCAGGGTTACACCAAAAGCCCCGCCATGTATGCAACCACGGTGAGGAATAATCTTAGTGAGTTACAGTTGCCTGGGAACAGCCGTAGCATGTTGATGACCTTGTTGTGCCCTCACCTACTCAATGGGACTGTGAATGGGACACTCTTGCCTTACTATGCTATCTAGATCAGAAAGGACCTAAGGTATCAGTCGCAACACTGTAGTTGTGCCAACCGATGTGCAATACTGGGACATGTCTTGTTTAAAGGGACCTCGCCGCTTAGGCCCAGGTCAGCTTGCGACTATTTCTGACGCCGCGCCGCCCCAGACAAAAGCGACGATGCTCTCCTTTTTTGGGCTTGGCCAACTACTGCAGGCATAAGATCCCTGTGTATTGAGATATGGACACGCCTTGGACTGGCAGCTGGACCAAATGTGCCCAAGTAACATCGAGTGGTCGACACAAATAAAGGAGGCCTTCCATAAGCTAAAAGAGGCTCTGGGGAATGCACCAGTGCTGGGCATTCCTCACTATGGACAACTCTTTTGTCTTGTTGTGAACAAAAACAAGATTTTGCCAGCGCCGGACTGACTCAGTAACCACAGGAGTCTCATGAAGCCTGTTTCGCGTATCATTCCGTGCAGCCACTACCTGTTGTAACGGGCAGGCCTGATGTTTTTTTTTTTTTTTACGTGCTGTCATCACCACTGCGATTACGGTTGGAGAAATCCGCCCTCTAGTGTTAGATCAACCCTTGCACTTGTTTTGGTCCCCCATGCAGTAACTCTGCTTCCACATTCTGCAGCTACCCAATTTACTGACGCTAGAAGAGTCGGCTAGGAGGTCTTATTATCCAAACCTAGTTTAACCTTCCAACGAGCCCTGGCTCTTAAACCCCATCAAAGGGGTGCCCGTGATGGGCAATGTAGGTCAGCCACATGATTGTGTGCAGGTCATGGAGATGGTCACATCCCCCAGACCCGACCTGCAGAGTTGGTCTGTTGACAATGCAGATATGGTCCTATTCACCGATGGGTCCTCCAACCCCCCAAACCGCCCATCTGACGATGCATCTGTGCAGATATGTTAGTTGTCACCACCCCTTTTGAGACTCGAGAGGCTTTTTTCTTGCCCTATAGAACCGCTGCCCAGGTAGCCAAACTTTTTGCCTTGGCATGTGCCTGGTGGGGGGTTATGCAGGTGGGGGACAGGGCAAGCGGGGGGAGCGCTGTCTGAGTGAAATTCGCATGGTGCAAAGCCAATGTGATACACACAACACGATGAACAGGAAGGTTGGCGCTGTAATTAAGACGATGAAAGCACAGTGTACGGGAAGGTCAACGTAAGTTCTTTAAAAGACGGGGGACGAGGGGGCCGAGGTGGTGAGCTAGGGGGGAAATGGGGTGGGGAGAAGGAGTGGAGAAAACTTTAAGAAGCCAGAGAGATACTTTCAGGCTCTGAAACCCGGCGGACATTAACATTACCGGTCGGTTATCCTTTGTTCTGAAAACGACTGTTTATACGTATTTTTTTTTTTTTTTCCCAATTAGGAAGCCAATGAAAATTCACCAACAAACCGGTCAGCAGTGGCGGACAACTATGAGAACCTACGAGAACCTACGACCTCCTGGCGACCCACTACCATTGCAACCTACGCCACGAGAATTCTCGCTAACTCTAACTTCGGCATGGTGGCTTCATTCTGGTCAACATGTTGAAAAATTAGCAGTGACCAGAATGAAGCCACGACTAGTTCTGAAAATGCAGGAACTCCTCACCACCATGAAGGCGACTCCCCGACAACCACCCGCGAACATGTGGCAACCATGTGGCGATGCATAGTCTCCTGTAGTCGCCTAAAAAGTTGCCTAAAAAGTCGCCTAAGTGGAACAGGCCCATTAGCGTGCTGTTCTCCTGCCTGATATAGTGGCCATTGTCAAATGTACGTCCCACACTCACTATACATATGAAATCTCCCTCGGCAATGCCACAGCTCATAAAGTTGCCAAAGAAGCAACAGTCTCTAGACAGACCCTTATGCCGCTCCTCCGTCAGCAGATGTCCAGCTCCCTCACACGGTGGTAGAGGCCCAGGGGACGGTAGAGGAGAGGGAAAGACAGCACTGGTTACACATAGGCAGCAGCCAGGATGCCAGTAAGATATAGAAACATAGAAACATAAAAAATAGGTGCAGGAGGATGCCATTTGGCCTTTTGAGCCAGCAGCGCCATTCATTGAAATCATGGCTGATCGTCCACAATCAATAACCCGTGCCTGCCTTCTCCCCATATCCCTTAATTCCACTAGCCCCTAGAGCTCTATCTAACTCTCTCTTAAATCCATCCAGTGATTTGGCCTCCATTGCCCTCTGTGGCAGGGAATTCTACAAATTCACAACTCTCTGGGTGAAAACGTTTTTTCTCACCTCAGTCTTAAATGGCCTCCCCTTTATTCTAAGACTGTGACCCCCTAATTCTGGACTTGTGCAACATGGGCATTTTCCTGCATCCAGTCCTTTTTTAATTTTATATGTTTCTAATTAGATCCCCCTCATCCTTCTAAACTCCAGTGAATACAAGCCTAGACTTTTCAATCTTTCCTCATATGACAGTCTCTCCATACCAGGGATCAATCTCGTGAACCTACGCTGCAAACACCTGCTTCAAATCACAAAGGATGTCCTTCCTCAAATTAGGAGACCAAAACTGTACGCAATACTCCAGATGTGGTCTTAATTAATTAATAAACCAGAGCCCTATACAACTGCAGAAGAACCTCTCTAACTCCTATACTGAAATCCTCTTGTTATGAAGGCCAACATTCCATTAGCTTTCTTCCACTGCCCTGCTGTAACCTGTAAGCCACTTTCAGTGACCACCGGTGTACATGACACCACCCAGGTCACTCGCTGTATCTCCCTTCCTCCCCCTTACTTAACCTAACCCCCATTGAGATAATAATCCGCCCCCTTGCTTTTTGCCACCAAAGTGGATAACCTCACATTTATCTATATTATACTGCATCTGCCCGCCCACGTCACTGAACCTGTCCAGGTTACCCTGCAAAACCTCCTAACATCCTCTTCACAGTTCACACTGCCCACCCAGCTTTGGTGTCATCTGCAGACTTGCTAGCAAGGCATTGAAGGTGAGGCATTGAGGGCAAGGCATTGAGGGCAAGGCATTGACGGCAAGGCAATGAATGGCAAGGCATTGAAGGCAGGCATTGAATTGGCATTGAAGGCAAGGCATTTGAGGACAAGGCATTGAAGGCAAGGCATTGAAGCCATTGAGGGCAAGGCATTTTTACTATGAAGAAGGATGAGAATTGAGGAGCTTTTGGGCAGTGAATGTCTTGAGAGCAGTCAGTATTGAAGAAGGACTGCAGGGAAAAGGCTAGGAAATATAGGCCAGTGAGCTTAACATCCGTAGTAGGAAAGTTACGAGAGAGTATTCTGTGGGACAAGATATACATGTATTTAATGGATAAGGTCTGATTAGGGAGTTTCAAAATGGTTTTGTTCATGGTAGTTCAAATCTGAGTTTTTTAATATATTACCTAATAGGTTGATGAGGGCAGAGCAGAGTTGCATTCAACGAGGTTCCACATGGTAGGCTGCTCTGGAAGGTCAGATCACATGGGATGAATGAGAGATACCTGAATGGAATGAGGGTGATGGTGGAAGGTTGCTTCTCAGAATGGAGGCCTGTGAGTAATGGTGTGCCTCAGGGTTCAGTGTGGCACCATTACTTTTTGTCATCTATATCAATGATTTGGATGAGAACTTACATGGAAAGTTTAGCAAGTTTGCAGGTGATACAAAAGTGGATGGTTTTGCAGATAATGAAGATGGTAATTCGAATAGCACTGTCCTTTAATTGGCATACGTGACAATAAAAGACATTTGAAACCTTTGAAACCTTTGCAGGTCCTGGTGTGGTTGGCATGGAAACTAGTGCCATGGAGAGCTCGGCCTGTGGGATGTGGGAACTCAGGAAGATAGTCAATGTCCTTGAGGACTACATCTGCAGGAAGTGCGTCCAGATGCAGCTCCTTAAAGACCGCGCTAGGGAACTGGGGCTGTGACTGGACGACCTCAGCTCATCCAGAGAGTGGGGCAAGTCATAGAAAAGTAGCTCTCAAGAAGTGGTCGCAGCTAAAGTACAGACAGAGAAATAGATTGGTGACCACATGAAAAATAGAGGTAGGAAAAGAGTTCTGGAATTTCCTGCGGCCATTCCCCTGCCAAACAGGTAACATTTTGGACATGGTTGAGGTGGGTTTATCATTCAGGAGGGGAGCAGCAGCATCCATGTCGGTGGCACTGGCCCTGGCTCTGAGGCACAGCGGGGTAAGGTGAATTCAGGCAGAGCAATAGTGTGAAGGCACTCTATAGATAGGGGGACAGACAGGAGATTCTGTGGCAGCCAGGGGTGTAGTGTTGCCGAAGCTCACCGGAGCGCCACTCTTTTTACTTCCGGCACCTCTGTAAAAAAAAGCCAAAAAACAACAGCAGAGAATTTTAATAAATCAGGAGGAGGCGGGGGAATTTAACAGTGTCCGCATATTAAATAAAGGGGATTTTAACGGAAGCAAAAGGCTGGGGTAGATAAATTAATACTTTAGTAAAGATTCAATCTTCTTTAACTTCTTGAATATCTAAAAAACTCAGCAGGATTTGTATTGGTCTACTAACCATGGTCATACCCGCGTGTGAGGAATTGGAGAATCGACACCTACACTCTCACTTCCTGTCCAAACATTTCTGAGAGAACAAATAAATGGTACGAGGCAGCGTTTGCCAACCTAACCGCTTTTGATACTAATCTAATATTCTGCGTATCCGTGGCTTTTATCAAAAAGTTTCTCAATTAAAAGTTCATTTTTTCATATTTGATTTTCTTGGTTGAGTTTGGTTCAAATTTTGGCGCGCGAAGATTTTATACAACAGCACAGTCCTAGCGAAACGCTGCGCGCGGGCCGCACGTCACTATTCCTTTGTCAACGTGCCAACCAAGTGTGCTAATGCGCACATCACGGTTAACGTGTCATGGCTGACGCGTGCGTCGTCGTCGTGACGCGTAAATGCTGTCCGTTAAAATACGGGCCCCAAGTTGGGCCCTTAGGCTACATTTGTGGTAGTCCAATTCCACTTCCATAGATCACTCTCGTACTACTTAAAGTTAATTTTTTACCTCACTAAACAAGTCCTATGGCTTCTTCAACGCGCAAACAATGTAAACTTATTTCTTTCGTAAACAACTGAGAGTTAACAAGAAAAAACGTACAATAGACTGATAAAATTAAAAGTGCAAAAAGCTGAGTTTCGTTCGCCTGCTTCTAGTATCAAATTTTCATAACTGGTTCCAAATGTAGTTCTGAAAGTTAATAAATGTTTCAAAGTCAGGCTTGTAATTCCTGTTCAGGGTGTATACAACTGAAGAAATGTGGAAAAATTGAGAGAAAACTTATCTCCCCTGGATTTTATCCCCAAGCAAAACCTGAAACTGAAATCTTAATCCCCCCAAGCAAAAAACCAGAAATGAACAACCCTGGTTGACAGCTTCACCGGCACCTAAAATAATAGCACCAACACTGATCCTCTCCACATCCCCTCTAAGTCTTTCATTATTTTTCCGTATGTTTCAATGTGCGGGGGCCCCCCCCTCTCAATTCGTCTAAACTGCCAACCAATATCCATATAATAACCAATAATAATTACAGACAACGGAAAACAGGCCCTCTTCCACTCACCTCTCGGGCCCTTCCAATTCCTGTCGATCCAATTGTTTTCCCCCTAGTCCCATCTACCCCTGCACTCCAGACCATACCCCCTACCCATTCCCCTTCCCGTCCATATACCTATCATCACTTTAGTGGCTTTTTACAATGTTAAAATCGATCCTGCCTCCCATACTTCTGCAGGAATCTCATTCCCACACACAAGCCCACCACCCTCTGAGTAAAGAAGTTTTCCTCCCCCCCCACACGTTACCTACCCCCTAAACTTTTAAAACCTTTTCCGTCCCTTAATTCTCATGTCATGCCCTCTTGTTTGATCTTCCTTACCCTCAATGGGAAAAAACGTATCCACGTCAACACTGTCTAAATTTCATCCCTTTCCATCATTTTAAAGACCTCATTCAAGCGTCCCCCCTTAACCTTGCCTGCGCTCCAAAGATTAAAGGGCCCCTAACTTGTTCAAACCTTTCTTTCTTTCTCTGTAACACGTTGCTGTAACCCCAGGCAACATTCTAGTAAATCTCCTCTTACTCTCTCTATTTTTGTTGACAATCCTTCATATAATTAGGCACCACAATTGTAACAAACCATACTCCTCCAAATTGGTCTTACCTATGCCGTGTATCAAATTTAAAAACATTACGAACTATCCCTACTCCATATTCAAATGCTCAGATTATAAAGGCCAGCACACCAAAGGCTTTCTTTACACCCCGCCCCCATCTACCTTTGATTCCCACCTTCAGGGAACTATGCAGACAGTAATTCCTGGATCTCTCTGTTCCACAGCATTTCCTTCCTCAATTCCCTATAAACCATTTACATGTACATCCTATTTTGAATTTGTCCTGCCAAGATGTAGCACTTCACAACTTATCAGCATTAAAACTTCCCATCTGCCATCTTTTCAGCCCCTTTTTTTTTCCTTCCATATGGCCTAAATCTCTCTGTAGGACTTTTGAAACATCTACTTCATTATCCACAACACCACCTATCTTAGTATCATCTGCATATTTGTAATCTAATTTTTCCACCCCAATCAACAGATCCATTGATGTACAGACAAACAAAAACAGTGGACCCAACAAGATCCCTGAGGCACCCCACTGTCACCACTCGGCTCCAATCTGACAAAACAGCCATCCCACCATTACTCCCTCATGACATCTCCCATTCAGCCACTGTTGAATCCATCTTGCTACTTACATTCTTCTTTTACTTCCGCCATTAACCACCCCGAACCCAAAGATTGAACCTTCTTACCAACCTTCCCAGGGGACATGTCAAAGGCTTACTGAACCATTTTAGACAACATCCCACTGCTTTAACCCTCACAATTTCCTCCCTAGTTACCCCTCTTCAAAAAATTCAAGAAGGTTTGTACAAACATGACCTTCCAGGCACAAATCCAATTATGACTGTTCCTGATCAACACTGTTTTATATCGAGTACAGGCCCAGTGGCCGTCAATGCTCATCAAATGTTGTTAAAACCACCCTCATTCCTTGGATCATTCATGTAACCTCCTCTGGACCCCCTCCAAAGCAGCAACATATATCCTTCTTTAGATTGGTGCCACAAAATTGGTTAACTATACTCCAAAAGCGGCCTAACCCACTCCAGCGCCAAATAAGAGCCTCAGCATCACATCCCCAGTTTATTCGTGTTAACTTTCCTCTCCCCTGCACAAACTTATCCCTAAAACTGCTTAACTGATGACAGCTGGATAAAAGACTGTTCCCTGAAAATCTGGAGGTAAGGGCGTTTTTCCCCCACACTTCCATTCCACCTTGCCTTGAATGGAGAGAGAAGAGGGATTGACTTATTATCCCACTGGGACGACCTCATAATAAAAAAAAAATAAAAAAAAAAAAAAAAAAAAAAAAAAAATAAAAAAAAAAAAAAAAAAAAAAAAAAAAAAAGAAAAAAATAAAAAAAAAAAAAAAAAAAAAAACAAAAAAAATAAAAAAAAAAACAAAAAAAAAAAAAAAAAAAAAAAAAAAAAAAAACAAAACAAACACAAAACAAAACACCCCAACCAGCCCACCCCGCCACCACCCCCCCCCCCCCACCACCGCCCCCCCCCACCCCCCCCCCCCACGCTTCTACCCCCCCACGCATAGACCCCCACAACTCCCGTTCCACGTCCAGCACCAACACCCGTTCACTCGGAGCAATCCAAACAATGATAAGGCAGTCAGGACGTCTCAGCAGACAGGGCAGCATCCTTTAGAGGGAACCACAGGATGTGAGAAAGCAAGTGTGGTTTAAACTGGAGTGACGGAGAGGGTGGAGTGATCAAAGTTTGTATGAAACGGAAAGGCCAACTAGTAAACACACTAATTACTAAAAAAAAAAAGATACAAGATTTTTGTTGTATATAAATAACCTTACAACTCAATAAAACAACAAAAATTTCAAACTGGTGCCAAATGCCCGATGGAAATGTCAAGTAGATGTGAACCTTTTCACCCGGAGTGATGTACTTTAATCACACATCTAGTTTAGTTTAGAGATACAAATAGGAAAACAGGCCCTCAGCTTCTCTGATTCCCTCCTATAAAACAAACAAATAAATAAAAAAAAAAACAAACATAAGAAACACGAAAAAAAAAAACAAAAGCCCAACTGTCCATGATCCCCCCTCCCCCCCCTTACACTATCCTACACACCAGGGTCCAATTTACAACTCTTGCCAAAGCCAATTAAACCTACTAATTCTTTGGAATGAGGGAGGAGAACCCAGAGCACACGCCAAAGAAAACCAACATGTTCATGGGGCGAAAATTCAAAATCCGTACGAGCCACCGTAGTCAGGATCGAATCTGTGAGGCAACAAACTCTACTGCTGCACCACCGTGCTGCCCCATCTAGGAATATATTTATTTGGTTTAGTTAATTAGATTCAACTAGTACAGACACTCAAGAGGTAATTCCATTCCTATTGATGAGCAACAAACCCAATACTCTAAACTCCATTGCTATTTCTTTGTTTGGGTCTGGGGAACTGTATCAGATGAAATGCATCCTTGAAGTGAACATGGTGGTGCAGCAGAAGAGTTTTTGCCTCACAGCCCCATAAGACTCTGGTTTTGATCCTGCTACGGTGCTGTCGTGTGTGTTTGCTCCTTTTCCCTGTGACAGTGTGGTTTCCTCCTGGTCATCATTGTGCTGCTCCGGTTTCCTTCCGCTCCTCCTCCGTTCCTTTCCTCCACATTCCCAAGACCCCTGCAGGTTTGTAGGTTAAGGTCTATGGTAAATTGTCCCTCGTTTGTAGGATAGCATGGGGGAAAATGGTATTAACTGATCGTCACGGACTTCGGTTGGCTGAGGGTTTGTTGAAACGCTGACCCTCTAAGCCTAACTAAACTAAGCAAGCGGATAACTATTATGAAAACAACCATGCGTCTTGCTTTAGGGAATCTTGGGGACAAAACGTCTCTGTCCATTCCCTCCACAGATGATGCCTGACCCATTGAGTTTCTTCCAACACTTTGTGTTTTGTTCAGGTTCTTAGCATCTCTGCAATTATGTGTCATAGAGTCATACAGTGTGGAAGCAGGTTCTTTTCTTCGGACCAAGGGTTTGTTGCCCACACCCGCCTACCTGGCACTTGGCTCATTATCCCTCTATAAACACCTGTCCTATCCAGCACCTGTCCAAATGCTTTCTTAAACATTGTAAATACAACCTGCCCAGCATTTGTGGTTCCAAACACCCCATCAATCCTTTGTGAAAACGTTCCTATTAAATCGTTCCCCTCTCAACTTAAACCGAATGTCCTCTGGTCTTGATTCCCCCCTGCTTCTGGGGCAGAACACTGTGCATCATCCGCTCTAATTCCTCTCATGATTTTAATACACTCTATAAGATCATTCCTTATCCACCTGCCACTCCTCAGTAATAAAGTCCTAGCCAGCTCAACCACCCTCGAGTCCCGGCAACATCCCTCGTAAATGGTCTATTCACCTTGTATCCTCTTAAATGTAATGTACGTACTTATAGCAGATTGTTGGTCATTTTAAGAGGATATCGGTGGAATGTTATACACATAATGAACATCAAAATGATGCTCCATAACTTTCAAGTTTCTATATTAGCGACTTTGTTTGGTATTACAGGGTGTCTACAAGTGTATTCCATCAGTGTTATCAACACATTACATGGGAACTGTTTGCATAAACTCATGCTACTGAGATTTTGTACAACTACTTACATAAATTGTGGAGAAATGTATGGAGTTTGAATTTAATTATATTTTGTTCATTAAAAAAAATATTACCCAGGAACATGCAATACATCTGGTAAAATGTTGGAAATACTGCATTGTCTTTAGGCTCACAAGCCATTTGGTTAAGAATTGCCTAGTAGCAAATACAGCAGTGAACAGGGCCAAAGGGCATGATTTGTGACTGTGTGTCAGACATTGGTGAGGCCACATGTGGAGTATCGGGATACCCGGCACTTGTGGTTCTTTTGATTGTAGGAAGACCGTGGGCCCGAGACCTTCCCTGGTGGGGAGTGGAGGTCCAAAGACACACACTGGGCACCTGAGTGAAGTTGAAATTATGGGGGTCTAGGAATTAGAACATACGGTGATGTTTAAAAAAAACGGCACTGGGCTTGTACTCACAAAATTTAGAAGATGCGGGGGCACTTTATTGAAACTTACCAAAAAGTGAAAGGCTTGAATCGAGTGGATTGGAGAGATGTTTCAAGTACTGGGAAGTCCTATGCTAAGAGGTCATAGCCTCTAGAATTAAAGATGTTCCTTTAGAAGGGAGATGGAGGAATCTCTATTTTAGTCAAGGGTATAGATCTGTGGAAATTCTTTGCCACATCAGCAGTGGAGGACAAGCAATGGATATTTTTTAAGGCAGAGATAGATAGATTATGGGCAGAAGGCAAGAGAATGAGTTTAGGAGGAGAGATAGATAAGCCATGGTTGCATTCTGGAGCAGACTTGAATGGACCAATTGACCTAATTCTGCTCCTATATCTGAGAAGTGAGAAAGCTATTGACGAGTCAAAGAAACATGTGAGGACACTCTGATGTATTTCGGAAGAACTGAACGGCGGGGGGGGGGGTGGGCGGGGAACTAAAATAGAATGGATTAGTGGTCTGGTGGGACGGAGCAGGTAGAACAAAGGGGTCTCGCCAGGGCAGTCCAGTTGTGGATTTTGGGAAAGGAGTTTAGTGGAGTCGGGCTCAACTCTGGCCACTGGAGCCAAACGGGCCAGTCCTTGAACACTTTCGGGGGGGGTGGGGGGGGGGGGGGGGGGGGGGGGGGCCCGGTGTGGGTGGTGGGGGTGGGGGGGGGGGGGAGGGGAATGGGGGGGTGGGGCGGGCGGGGGGGGGGGGGGGGGGGGGGGGGGGGTGGGGAACGGGGTCCAGGTGCGTCAGTGCAAACTAAAGTAAAAAATAGGTTCCTCTGCAAAGATCAATTGCCAACAGGAGACAGTCAGGAGAACAGGCAGACCCAATGAATTCAATGATCTTTTATTTTCACAACAGCAATGAGGTGCAGAACCATCCAAATCAATAAGTCCCTACCCAAACCCCCACGTCCCCCCCTCGACTCCCCGAACAGGTAGCCGACCCCTAACCCCCCGTAACACCAATGCACCCAGAATTCACACCATAACTCGGGGGCATAACCCCCCCGCCCCTCCCCCCTCGCCCGCCCCCCCCCCCGAGTACCCCCTCCGTCCATGATGTCTCTGGGGGGGGTCCCGGGCACCGGTAAGTTGGGGTGGGGGGTTCCGCCCGCGCCGGGTGCGCATATCCTCTCCACAGTGTGTTACCCACCACCAACCCCCCCCCCCAATGCCACAACCCCTGCTGGGACCCACCATGATACTCATGCACCGGCCCCCCCCGCCCCCCACCCGCCCCCCTCGTTGCAAACTCCAAGTATCACGCGACCCCCCGCCCCCCACCCCCACCCACCCCTTGCTGGCTCCTTCTTTGTTCCAACGAGGCCCAAATAAATGCCCTTAAACAGACGAAACCGCAAATAAAATCCGTGATCAAGCAATAACTTTATTTTTGCCAGGCGGGTGTGGTAAAATCTCCCTTCACAGTATGCTGATAACAACTATAACAGAGGACGTCCCACACAAAGGGACAATTGAATTCAGTACATGTAATATATATATATTATATACAGAACCTTTTATTCGACGATCAGCAATACATTTATCTCTAAAGATAGTACAACAGCGTCTTGTTGCTTCTTAAGATTGACAGCATGTGAAGGTTTTAGACAAGAAATTTGACAGGGTTTTCCCGTGAACAGATATTTACGGCCGAAAAGCAATTTTTAGTTTTTTTCTACTTATGACAACACTTAGTCTGAATTCTCCTCTCTCAAATGTTTACATTGTAGAAGACATTCGTGAAATGTGTGCTTGTTATCTCGCTTAGTTATTAGGAAAGAGAACATCAACAGTCTGCTAGAAACATAGCAACATAGACAAATAGGTGATGATGGGCCATTCCCAGCCCTTCGAGCCACACCTCTTCCGCCATTTCTTTGTGACATGGTCTTGATTCATCCCCTAACAATAACCCATGCCTTCCTTCTCCCCATATTCCCTTGGCTCCACTAGCCCCTAGAGCACTATCCAACTCCTCTAGCTTTGTTAATGATACCGAAAGCACAGGTTAGTGGAATAGAATTGGAAAAAGGATAATTTAAATAGAAGCTTTCATATTTTTCAAGCAGACAATTAACCCATTTTTGTATCAATAAAAATCCAATAACATTAAACATCCAGTTTTTCCACTCTCACCCTTGGCCCATTTTCAGTTAGATGGGTTTTGTACTGAGAATATTCCCTTCCTCCCACATCGGTATTCCTTTTTTATGCAGATATGCTTTCTGTTTTTCAGTCAGATGCAGTTGGACCCCAGGTCTCTCACGTCCCTGAATTTCCATGAAACCCCCCCTTGGCCCCCATGTGCACCCCCTTCCCTCCCACAGCCGCACACCCCCTTTCCATCATCAAACGCTTTCCACCTAAAACCCTTACCACAGCGGGCTTTATCCCATATCACTTCTTATCCACTTGAGATTAGAGTCATAGAATCATATAGTTGGAAACAGGGCCCTTGGCCTAAAACCTGCTCAGACCGGCGACCCACCAGAACATGTCCCATCAAGCACTAGTCACGACATGCCCAGCATGTTTGGCCCCCAATATCCCTCAAGACCAATCCTATCCATGTCGCATTAATCCAAAATATTATTAAACTCGTTTGGTATATAATAACCACGACTGTCACATATTCATTGAAGCCGTCATCTTGTTCCATATGAATGGATCAAATCCAAAACACATCGACCGTCCGCCTACCCTAGCACTTCAAAGAGTATGACAACCACGTCCGGATCCAATCTAACGCCGCCCCACCCCACATGGGCGGTACAGCCACCCATAGTTGTAA
>CM069142.1:484170-804170 GCA_035221665.1 Okamejei kenojei
GAGATATTGTCGAGATAGTATTACTAACGTTAAGAGAAAGGTTGTTGAACAAGTTAGGTCTTTTATTTGCTTTGGCACGGCGCAGAAGGTTAAGGGGGGAACTTGATTGAGGTCTTTTAAAACTAACATTTTTAAACCATATAAACAATTACAGCACGGAGAAGCCCTCTGGCCCTTCCAGTCCGTGCCGACCATTTGTTATCCCCTAGTACCATCTACCTGCACTAAGGAACATACCCCTCCATTTCTTCACGTCCATATACCGTATCCACTTTACTTTTAAATGTTAAAAAATCGATCCTGCCTCCAACACCTCTGCTGGAAGCTCATTCCACACAGCCACCACCCTCTGAGTAAAGAAGTTCCCTCACGTTACCCCTAGAACCGTTCTGTCTACATTAAGCGCATGTATTAATTACATCCGTCAATTGATGAAAGGGATAGGACAGAGTTGACGTGGTACGTTTTTCCCATTGAGGGTAGGGAAGATTCAAAACAAGATGGCATGACATGAGAATTAAGGGACAGAAGTTTAGGTGTAACGTGAGGGGGAACTTCTTTACTCAGAGGGTGGTGGCTGTTTGCTGGTGGAATGAGCTTCCAGCAGAGAGTAGTGGAGGCAGGATCGATTTTTAACATTTTAAGAGTAAGTGGATAGGTTTATATGGAGTGAAGGGACATGGAGGGGTATGGATCTGAGTGCAAGGTAGGTTGGGACTAGGGGGGAAAACAATTTGGTCGGCAACGGACTTGGAAGGGCCGAGGAGGGTGGGCCTAGATTCCCTGCCTGAATTGTTATGGTATGGTTAATAAATTTTTTTTTAGGGGTTTAAATTTTTTGGTTAACCAGTCAGCGAAAGACGACACATGAATTACAATCGAAACCATTCACATTGCACAGTTACATGATGAAGGGGATAAGGTTTAGTACAAGATGAAGCCAGTAAGAGGCCGATAAAGATTAGCTCCGAGGGGGGGGGGGGCCGGGGGTAACGTCCAATCAAACCACATATCATTGGGATGTTGGAAGGGGAACAGGAGCACCATGTTAAAACCATGGCGGTCATAGGAGAGAATATGTACCAACTCCACACTTGTCAAGTTCCGGGTACGGACAGGATCAAACTCGGGTCTCTGGCGCTAGATTGTGCATGCGAGCAGCTATGACCAACTGCGCATTGTGCGAAACTCGATGGGCCGAATGGCCGTGTTTCGTATGCTGTTTATTTCTAATGCTAAATTATGTTCTAAGTTAATTCCATGGGTTGCAGCCTGCAGGTCGCGGTCGCAGCGTATATTGAACTGTTAAGGGATGTCCCTCCTTGGCGTCATTTGTGCATTCCATTAGTGTCATATGTTAAAATAGGTCGATGGTTGTGACGCACGGGTAGCGTAGTGGGTTAGCTGCGGGACAGACGATTGGGGGGCTGTGAAGTGAACGTGGAGTTGTGGTTGCGGTATCCCGCGTGGCCACCTGCGTTGACGTATCGCGGGAACGCACTGCTGGGGGGAAAACGCATTTGGGTTCGCACGCTGACGCCAATTGGCGTCGCACGCAATGCGCAGCGTCCAGACATCTCAAGTGTTCTTATCACTGTTCGGTGACACTGTAGTTACATCAGTCGGCCACATTGAGAAAATTAATTACGCCGTAAGCATCAATACTTTCAGAGTAATGCCTTCAGAGGTAAAAAACTTAATCAGGGACAGAAAAAGTTTAGTGGGTAGCGTGAGGGGGAACTTCTTTACTCATAGGGTGGAGGCTGGTGTGGAGATCGAGCTTCCAGCAAGGTGTTGGAGGCAGGATCGATTTTAACATTTTAAAAGTAAAGTGGATAGGTATATGGACGTGAAGGGAATGGAGGGGTCATGGTCTGATGTGCAGGTAGATGGGACTAGGGGAAAACCCAAATGGTCGGCACGGACTGGGAAGCTGGCCGAGGGGGAGGGCTATGTCTCCCTGGCTTGTAATTGTTATAAGTATTTTTGGAAACCTCCTTAGTTATACATAGAAACATAGAAACATAGATATTAGGTGCTGGAAGCAGGCCATTCGGCCCTTCGAGCGGCACCGCCTTTCAAATATGATCATGGCCTGATCATCCAAATCAGTATCCTGATACCCGCTCCTTCTATCCGACTACCCCCTGATCACCTACAGCACAAGGGCCACGTCACCAAGACTCCTCCCTCGTAAATTGTTCATGGCCAACGAATGGCCTTAACTACCTTGTGGCTTGTGGCGAGTGGAATCCACAGATTCACCACTTCTGTGTGGTAATACAATTTTCTCATCTCGGTCCTTAAAGACTTCCACCTTATCCATAAAACTGTGACCCCATGTCCTGGGAACTTCCCCATCACCGGGAACAAACTTCCTGCATGTCTTGCCTGTAAAACCTGTTTAGAATTTTGATAAGTCTATATGAGATCCACCCCTTATTTCTAATTTCCAGCGAGTACATGCAAGGTCTATCCAGTCTTTCTTATTAGGGAAGTTGCGTGCCATCCCAGGTAATCAGTCTGTGTGAACATTCTTGTACCCCCTCTATGGCTAGAATGTCTTTCTCTCAGTTTAGGAGACCAAAACTGTACGCAATTACTCCTGGGTCCTTTATATATGTGGCCCTCACCAAGACCTGTACAACCTGCAGTTGAAACTCCATGCTCTTGTACTCAAATCCTTTTGCTTTGAATAGCCAACTTACCATTCGCTTCTTCACAGCCTGCCTGACACCTGCATGAACTACTTTCAATGACTGGTGTCCATGGACCCCAGGTCTCGCTGCATCTCCCACTTTTCCTAATCAGGTACCATTCAAATAATATGTCTACTTCTCTGTTTTTGCCACCAAAGTGATAAAACCTCACATTTATCCACATTATACTGATATTGCCTTGAATTTGCCCATCAAACACGTCTTATCCAAGTTTCATCCTGCAGCCTCTTAGCATCCTTTCCCTCACAGCTACACTGCCCCCAGTTTGTGTCATCCGCAAACTTCGAGATGTTGCATTTTATATCCCTCACTCCAAAATCTTTAATGTATATGTAAAAAGCTGGTGTACGGTCCCAGCACTGTGTATTGCCGGCACACCCCATAAGTCACTTTATGTCTGCCATCCTGAAAAGTACCCGTTCTCTCCCACTCTTTGCTTTTCCTGTATGCCAGCCAGTTCTACTATCCACACTCAATATGAACCACAAATAACAGTGTGTTTAAGTTTTGTATACCACTCTCTTGTGTGGAACTTGTCGAAAGCCTTCTGGAATCGTCCAGATACAACACATCCACTGCTAATCCCTTATCCAACTCTACTAGTTACATCCTCAAAAAATTCAATAAGATTCGTCAGACAAGATTCCCCTTCGTAAATCCATGCTGACTTTGTCCATTGATTTCACCCACTTTCCAAATGCGTGCTATTCCCTGCCAGATCTTTTAATAATTGACTCTAGCAGTGTCCCCAATACCTGTAGTTTAGACTAACTGGTCTGTAAGTCCCGTTTTCTTCTCTCCCTCCCTTTTTAAAAAATGGGGTTAACATTAGGCTACCCTCCAATCCTCAGGAGACTACTCCAGAATCTAAAAAGTTTTGAAAATTATCAACTAATGCATCTGTATTTTGGGGCTACATTCCTTAAGTACCTGGCATGCCGCCTATCTATGGCTTGGCGGATTACACTATCGGCTTTAATCATCAATTTAGACCCCAAACACCACTTTGACCGGGCTAACCTGGATTTCACCATTTCCCTCCATATCATTTGATCCGCGATCCCTGCTTTTAGTTCGGCAAATGATTTGTTGTCTCTCCTTTAGTGAAGACATACACCTAAACTAGTTATTGCAATTGGTCTGATGTCCTTGTTACCCCATGATCAATTTCACACGTTTCTGACTGGCAAGGGACCTACATTTGTTTTAATAATCTTTTTGCGCTTCAATTATCGAATAAAATCTTTTGCATGTTGTTTTTATGTTTCCTGCCTGTTTGCCTTCATACTCCATTTTCTTTCCTAATTAAGCCCTTTGTCCTTTCCTTGTTGGTCTCTGACTTTTCCTCCCCAGTCCCTGGTAGGCTGCTTTTTCTTGATGATTTCAAAAGTTGACCATCCAGGTAAGGATTGCAGGTGTTTATTCCATAAAAGAACACTTAGTTATAACCATTTTTTTTTTTTTTTAATAACCACCAACAATTTTACTAAACACCATTTTTTTTTTAAATTGCAAACTAATTCTTAAGCTGGGTTTCAAACTCAAACTGCTATAATGGAATATAATTAGTGAAATTTGAGTTTGTTGGGAGTATTTCAGAAAGTTTAAAAGTAAAATTTAATTTTTCAGCAAACAATAATGTTATCAATGTTTCACTTAACAAATGATGTCAATCACGCTGACTAATTCTACTTGCAGAGCAGATAAAATATTTGAAGTGCATGATGACGGTTGATGACGCGCGCGACCGTTTCGTAGTGTCAGTCACTACCGGCCTTGTCGCCGTAAATGACGGCACAAGTGGGAAGGCCCTTAAAGAAACGAGACTTGCGGTATGTCCGTGTAAGTGGTCGTAGAAGAGATTCGGTGTCGGGCCGAATGAATGAAGACACTAAATTTCTTCGTATATTTGTGGAAAGAGGAACTAAGATGCTGGCTTACAAGAAAGAGGCACATAAGTGCTGGAGTAACTCAGCGGCCCAGGCAGAGCTTGGCTGGAGAAAGTGGAGAGGTGATGTTTCGGGTTGGTTCCTATTCATGTTCTCTAGAGATTGCTGCCTGATCCGCTGAGTTTACTTCGGCACTTTCTGCCCTTTTCTTGTATATCAGCATCTTCAGTTCCTCTTTCCCCCACCACAAATGTACGAAGAGTTGTCTTTTCACTGAAACTATCGTCCAATCTGCGGTCGATCTGACGCACAGCAGCGCAGAAAAACTCGCAGCGGTTGTGAATTCTGCAGAATGACCAGCGGCTCCGTGTGATCCGTGTCTCGGCACTTCCCTCACAAGATGTCATCGTTTGCAACATTCATCTACACACTCTGCCTCCTTCTCCCAGGTAAGGCATTCATGTTCACGGGAGTTATTGCCTTGCCAACCTCTGTTCTCACGTTGTCTTCCGATAACGTTTATTTCTATCCCTTTTGCAATAATGTTTGAATGCTTTTTTGCCGTCTTTTTTGAAATTTAACGTGTAATTTATGCTCAATTTGTTTTTGATTACGTGTTTTGTTTCAGTGTAGGTGCATTCGATTGCTGTTGCAAGCAAGCTTTTTAATTTAGACACAAAAGCAAATTGAAAAATGCAGTTAAATATGGGGAGAAGGCAGGCAAGTTTATGTCTCATGAAAGTTCGACGGGCGAAACACGACTATGTTTTCTTTAAGTTAACGAAGGGTTCCGATACCCGAAACGTCACCGTCATTTTTCTACAGATTGCTGCCTGACCTGCTGAGTTACTCCTGCCCTTGTGTCTATCTTAAAATAAGCGAGAACGAAGGAAACTGTATCTTGCAAATATAAGACGTTTAACGACTAAAATGTTAAGGAACTTGTGCAGATGACCTGGAATCTTCAACAAAACACAGGTGTTGGAGTAACTCAGGTCGCCAGGGTCAGGGGGGGCCCAACAGCATCTGTGGAGAACATGGACAGGTGACGTTTCACAACAATGTTGGAGTGTGACTCAGCGGGTCAGGCAGCATCTGTGGAGAACGTGGATAGATGGCGTTTTCGCCTTCGCGACCTTTCTTTCAGATATGTTCTCCAGAGATTGCTACTAGCGCCGCGTCTCCAACACTTTGTGTCTGTCTTCGATACAGATCGCATTCTGCAGTTCCTTCCCTACACAAGTAGTTACAGGTGAGAGGAGGGGTGGTTTATTTGCGCCTGGACCTCACTGTCCTTGTGCCCATGATAGTAAACTCGAGTTACTCGGAAGACGGTCGTTAACTATGTTCACTTTCCGTGCCAGGGCCCGCTGTCGGTGTGAGGGTGATCCAGTCTCCTGCTGCTCTGACGCTTCTCCGAAGGGCAGACAGCTACGTTCACCTGCTCCATGCTACCCGGAGAGGGGGAGGTAAGTTTCAATGAGGATATTCTGGTTTCGGGACGAAAGCAACCCGGAGCTCTGGGCCAACAAGACCGAGAGTTTTCTGAAGACAGGCGACCGACTGTCCGTGTCTATGGGCTCGCTGGTCATTCGGGAGGTGACTGTGCACGATGCAGACACTTACCATTGTGTGGTACTGATAGGTGAAGCATTCCCCTGGAAAATGTTTATAGGAAATGGAACAACATTACACATCCAAGGTAATTAATATAGAACATACAACAGGAACAGGCCCTTCAGCCCACAATGTTCGTGCGGACCATGAGGCCAAATTAAACTAACTTGTATATTCATGTGTCTATCCAAACGTCTCTTAAACTCTGCGATCGTATCTGCCTCCACAGCCACCCCGAGATCTGATGCGGTGGGATTGGTGAATCACACGAATCCAGTTTTTCCACCCGAAACGCCGCCTGTCCATTCCCTCCACAGATGCGGCCTAATAACCGCTGAGTTCCTCCAGCATTTTGTGTTTTGATTAAGACTGCATCCCCTGCAGTTCCCTGTCTCTACTTCCATTTCATTCCTGCATTTCATCTCTCTCTATTAATGCTCATTTTCCGGCACAAAACCAACCCAGTCTGACAAAAGGTCCCGAACCCAAACGTCATCTATCCCTGATTTCCAGAGACGCTGCCTGACCCGCTGAGTTACTCCAGCGCTTTGAGTCTATCTTTGGTTTAAAACAAACTCGCATCTGGTGTTCCTCCCGTCTCCCTAATGATACAAAATAGATAATGAAAACAACCTCAACCTCGGTCGCAGTGTTTATATCCCCAACAGGTCTAGTGCTGCCATTTAATTATCTTGGTTTCCTTACACGGAGGGAGTGTGGAAACAAAAGCCTCTTTGTTTCTCCCAGTTTTCTCTAGATTCCCTCTTGACCTGAATGGCTGAAGGATTCTTGTCTTTGTCAAGTTCGGTTTAACATTTGCTTCCGGGCTCCAGGGAAGTAGAGTAACTGGCCCTGAAACAATTCCCGGCTGCGATAACCAAATGTGCGGCAGATGCATCATGTTTACGTGTGAAAATGAACACAACTGAATATAAGCGACAGAATCAATGAGGGCAGCAGTGAGAGAGGGCAGACTCAAAGTGCTGGAGTAACTCATCGGGTCAGGCAGCACCTCTGGAGATCATGGATCGGCGACGTCTCGGTACGGGGCCCCGACTACAGACTGCGAGAGAGGTTATTACGGAACTGCGTCGGAGGAGGATAACTTCTTCAAAGAAGGCATACCTTGATGAATTTCACAGTAGAGCAGACACATGTAGACACTGGTTTATAGCGGGTCAGGCAGCACCTGTGGGGATCATGGATAGGTGACGTTTAGGGTCAGGGCCCTTCGTCAGCCTGGATTGGTTTGTGCCTCAACATGCACATTAATAAAGAGACAAAATGCAGGAAGGGAAAGAAATAGAAGTGGAGACGGGGAACTGCAGGCGCTGGAGTCTTATTTAAGCAAAACACAAAAGACTGGGGAAGTCGGCGGTTTAAGGCAGGCATTCGGGTTGGGAACTTGGGACGCGTGTGAGGTCCCCACCCCACCGCATCAGCGGACAGTGGGGGATGGTCGCACTCACATTCCTCACGCTTCATTGAAGGTGGGGGGGGGGGGGGAGGGTTTACCGATTCACATTGAAGGCTTCCAGCCGAAACCCTGACCCTGAGACACAAGGAACCGAAGGTGCTGGTTAAAAAAAAGACGCAAAGTGCTGGAGTAACTCATCGGGTCAGGCAGCATCTCTGGAGAACGTGGACCGTCAGCCATTCCCGCGAATCAGGCCTGTCCGGCTGAATATTTATATGTTCTGTTTTAGATGTCCATCATCTGCTTTGATTTAGTTTACGGTCTACACGATATTCACGTCTATTTAATGCATTAAAATACACAAAGTAAAATACACTAGGTCTTTATTCTTTGGAGCGCAGAAGGTTAAGGGAGGACTTGATTGAGGTCTTTAAAATGATGAAAGGGATAGACAGAGTTGACGTGGATACGTTTTTCCCATTGAGGGTAGGGAAGATTCAAACAAGAGGGCATGACATGAGAATTAAGGGACAGAAGTTTAGGGGTAACGTGAGGGGGAACTTCTTTACTCAGAGGGTGGTGGCTGTGTGGAATCAGCTTCCAGCAGAAGTGGTGGAGGCAGGATTGATTTTAACATTTAAGAGTAAAGTGGATAGGTATATGGACGTGAAGGGAATGGAGGGGTATGGTCTGAGTGCAGGTAGATGGGACTAGGGGAAAACAAATGGTCGGCACGGACTGGAAGGGCCGAGAGGGCCTGTTTCCGTGCTGTAATTGTTATATGGTTAAGTGCTGGAGGAACTCGGCGCGTCCGGCAGCATCTGTGGAGGGAATGGACACGTGGCGATTCAGACCGAGGAAGGGTCCCGACCCGAAACGCCGCCTGTCCAATCCCTCCGCAGATTCACTGTGATCATGGCTGATCATCCACAACCAGTATCCCGTTCCTGCCTTTTCCCCATATCCCTGGACTCCACTATCTTTAAGAGCTCTATAACTCGCTCTTGAAAGCATCGAGAGAATTGGCCTCCACTGCCTTCTGAGGCAGCGAACTCCACAGATTCACAACTCTCTGAGTGAAATGTTTTTCCTCATCCCCATTCTAAATGGCCTATCCCTTATTCTTAAAAAATCCAGCATCTCCAATCTCCAATTCCATTTCATTCGCTTCCTGTATTTTTCTCTCTTATTGTGTATTTTGAGACACAGACTGAAGAGATGTAGTCTGTTAGAAGTAACCCGACCCGAAACATTCATATCATCCATGAAGCGTTACTCCAGCACTTTGTGTCTCGTTACCTATCCATGTTCTCCGGAGATGCCGCCTGACCCTCTGAGTTACTCCAGTACTTGTGCCTTTCTTTGATATAAACCAGCATTTGCAGCTCCTCTTATTCCGCTACTAATCCAATTGAATTACGTGGCTGCCCCTCCTGCACGGTGCACGGCGTGCCGTGTTATCACAGTTGCTCCAGGCATGACTGAGAGCGACTGGAAGATTCACAACGTGCTATTTTCCTACTTTACGCAGCGAAGCCTGACATCTCCCTGACCCTGGATCCCGGGGTAGAAGGCGCAGAGACGCGGAGCCTGACTTGTGTGGCCGCCGGATTCTTCCCGAGGGAGCTGAACATGTCCTGGGCTGTCGTGGGCCAGTTGTCCTATGAAACAGAAGCGGGGCCGCTGAGGGAGAACGGGGATGGAAGCTTCAACGTGAGCTCCCGGTTGCGGCTCACCGACCCTCGGCTAGAGGCGGGCACGGTCGCCACCTGCCTGGTTCAGCACCTCACGGGGACGGGCTCGGTGAGCGAACGTTTCTCTCCCACCCCAAGTAAGTGGCTTGAATGAACGTGGCAGCCAGCGTCCTCCAATTACTGAAGATACACAGAGTGCTGGAGGAACTCAGCGGCTCAGTTACTGCCGAGTTACTCCAACATTTTGTGTCGTTCTGCGGTGTAAACTAGTATCTGCAGTTCCGTCCTACACATGTCCAAGGTTTAATAGTACATTTGTACAAATTTGTTAAACGTAGCCACAAAGTGCTGAAGTAACTCAGCGGGTCAAGTAGCATCTCTGGAGAACGTTGAACGCAATTCATTTACCTGATCAAAAGTGTATAAGATCACTCAATGTGTACAATATCTACTGCAAATATGCATTTAGACTTTTAGACTAAAGATACGCGGAAAAGGGCATTTCGGCCGATCAGCGATCACCTCATACACTGGGTAGACAACAAAATGCTGGAGGATCTCAGCAAGTGAGGCAGCTTCTGTGTAGAGAAGGATATGCGACGTTTCGGGTCGAGACCCTTCTTCTTAAACACATCATACATTAACACTATCCTGCCCATTAGGGACAATTTACAATTTTACCGAAGCCAATTAACCTACAAACCTGTCCGTCTTTGGACTGTGGGAGGAAACCGGAGCATCCGTAAAAACCCCACGCAGGTCACGGGGAGCTTAAACTTGTTCCCTTTATACAAACTCCCACACATCCATATCTCTCGTTTCACCCGTAGTCTCAGGATTGAACCCGCGTCGGACGGCGCTGTAAGGCAGCTACTCAAGTACAGTTCATCTGTACATCGATATATATATATATATATATATATATATTTGAGTTGCTGCCTTATATATTATATATATGTATGTGTGTATGTATACATCGATGATATCTGCTCATATATACATATATATTTTATACATCTTTCTTCATTTTATATTTGAAACATTTACCGTTATATTATATTATATATATATCTTGGTCTAATAAAGCACTTACGCCGTGTTTTAACGGTAAATGTTTTCAAATAATAATGAAAGTTGAAGAAAGATGTATAAAATTGATACTCGAGAAACTGCAGATGCTGGAATCTTGAGCAACACACAAAGTGCTGGAGGAACTCAGCATCTGTGGAGGGAATGGACATGCGTCGTTTCGGGTCGGGACCCTTCTTCAGCCCACAGATGCTCCCTGACCCACTGAGTTCCCCCAGCACTTTGTGTTTTGCTCAAGATTCCAGCATCTGCAGTTCCTTGTCTCTCCATAAACTATGCACTGTACTTAATTATTACCATTTCAATATCGCTCACGGAGCCCCACCGGTTATAGTGCTGCTGTTCAGGAGTATGAAGAATGGGATTAAAGTGAGGGGGAAAGATTCAATAGGAACCTGAGATGCAACAGTTTTCTGAATTCAGGCTGCCAGAGGAGGTAGTTGAGGCAGGTACTATCACAATGATTAAAAAACATTTGGACAGGTACATGGATAGGATAGGGGCATCTTGGTCACTGTACGCAAAGGGCCTGTTTCCACACTGTACGATCAATGACTTTTTATGACTCACATGAAATGGGATGTTGCTAAATTTGGTGATGACACAGACAGTTGGAAAGTAATGTGGAGACACAGGAATCTCAGATGCTGGAATCCTGCATAAACACAAAGTGCTGGAGGAACTCAACGGGTCAGGCTGCATCTGTGGAGAACATGGATAGGTGATGTTTCGGGTCAGGACCCTTCTTCAGACTGAATATTGTATTATGAAATATTGTAATGTATACGACTCCTATGTGATGTTGCTAAATTTTCGAATGATACAAAGACAGATAGGAAAGTTGACTGTGGATAGAATATATGAACAAGAAAATAGGTGAAGTATAGCATAATGTGGGGAAAAAGTTCAAAATTGTATATTTTGATGAGAACAAAAGCTTTTTGCTGTATCTCAGTCCACGTGACCATAAACTAACCTAAACTAAAACAAAATAGTTAAAAAAAGTTCTGACACAGGTTGCGACCTGAAAAGTTGAATCTGATTTTCTCTTCACAAATACCGCCTGATCTTATGAGTATTTAAGTTCTTATTGAGGGTGGTGTGAGCTGGGGCGTGCTGCCAGGGGTGGTCGGGGAGGTAGATGCCATTTGTGGTGTTAGACGTTACAGGTTTTGATAGGCACATGGAATTGCAGGGAATGGAGGGATATGGATTATATGCAAACATGGAATTGCAGGGAATGGAGGGATATGGATTATATGCAAACATGGAATTGCAGGGAGTGGAGGGATATGGATTATATGCAACCAGAGATTAGTTTAACTTGGCATCATGTTCCTCATGGCCATAGTGGGCTGAAGGACCTGTTCCTGTATTGTTATATGTTCTACTTTACAGTAGTTTTCTTGTTTTCATTGGTCTATCTTCGGTATAAACCAGCATCTGCATTTCTTTCCTACATTCTCTATCTATCTGTCTGAAAAAGGGTTGCGACCCAAAACGTCACCTATAGTATTTCATTTCTTTAGACAAGCTGACTGAACCGCTGAGTTACTACAGCCATTTGTGTCTACCTTCTGATTTTTATTTACTTTTTATTTACTTTTGAAATTATTGCCACTTTTCCCCCAGGTAAAAATTCCCCTGCAACCGCAAGGAATGCAACACCTGTCCCTATACCTCTTCCCTCAATTCCATCCCGGGATCCCGGTAGTCCTTTCAGGTTAGGCAGAGGTTCACTTGCATCCCCTCCAACCTCACCTACTGTATCCGTTGTTCGAGGTATGGACTCTGATACATCGGCGAGACCAAATGTAGACTGGGCGATCGTTTCGCTGAACACCTTCGCTCAGTCCGCCTGGACCTGCCTGATCTCCTGGTTGCTAAACACTTTAATTCTCCCTCCCATTCCCACACTGACCTTTCTGTCCTACCTCCTCCATTGTCAAAGTGAGGTTAAATGGAAATTGGAGGAACAACATCACATATTTTGCTTGGGCAGCTTACAGCCCAGTGGCATGTATATTGATTTCTCCAACTTCAAGTAACCCTTGCATTCCCTCTCTCTCTCCACCCCTCCCCATCCAAGTCACAACAGCTTTTTGTTCTCACGTAGCTACAGCTAACAATTACCTGTTTCCTTTATCATCAATACTTTTTTGCATATCTATATCTCTCTACATCAGTGTCGATATCTCTTGTTTCCCTTTCCCTTGACTTTCAGTCTGAAGAGGTCTTGACTCAAAACGTCACCTATTCCTTCTCTCCAGAGATGCTTCTGTCCCGCTGAGTTACTTCAGCATTTTGTGTCTATCTTCGGGCTAAACCAGCATCCGCAGTTCCTTCCTATGAAATTCTGCTCATCTCTCTATCGTCTAATTTGCTCCCTGTTCTCACGATCGGTCATTGACCTGTTTCTTTAACTTTCTCTTTCCACATTTGCTGCCGGACCTGCTGCATATTTCCAGCATTTTATTTCTTTTCTTTATTTTTTTTAAAGTTTTTTATTGTAGATTGGTTACTTTACTTACTAACTAACCAATGTAGTGCTTTATTATTATATGACAGGAGACAGCGTTTATCCTCTGTGACTTGGGAGATTGTGGTTTCATAGTAAATGATTTACTGAAGTCAGTAAGCAGATATAGCAAATCAACGTGAAAGGTAGATAGTGGAAATGTCAAGGACTAGAGGGCATAGCTTCAAGGTGAGAGAGGCAAAGTTTAAAGGAGATGTACGGGACAAGTTGTTTTAAACAGAGGGTGGGAGTGCATGGATCATGCTGCTAGTAGTGGCGGTGGAGGTTGATATGATAGTGGCATTTAAGAGGTGTTCAGATAGGCATATGGATGTGCAGGGAATGGAGGGATACGATTCACGTGTAGGCAGAGAAGATTGGTTTGACTTGGCTCCATGTTGGTCTCAGACATTGCAGCTGAAGGGCCTGCACTATGTTCTATGCTTTATGAGGTTGGCAGATTCCGTGCACAACACGTTCCAAGACAGACCATTATATTAAGGATTCACTGTTGATTTTGCATAATGATTTTTCCTTGTTCTTTGGTTTATAAGGGGCAAAGTTTAACAAAGATGTGCAGGGTGAGTTTTTGTACACAGAGGGTGGTGTGTTTCACTTCTCATAAACAGATCGGTAATTTACAACACGTCTTCTTCTTATCGAGTCCACACCCAAGATTAGAAGTTGTTCAGCCAGAACCATACAATGATGTCTATCTTGCGCTTGTTGTGCTTCTTGTGTGTGCTGGTGGAAACAGGGCCGCGACGTGAATGCCCTTTCCTTGACCCCACTTACAACACGTTATCTTGCGGTCATTTACAACACAAGGAACCAATCTTTACCCCAGTGACAGTAAACTTAGTGAACAATAAGAATGTTAATCTATGAATAGAATAATGTAGGTTTTCTCCTCTGAAAGGCCTCTTATTTCTTTAAGTATAGATATTTGTAGAAATAGAATATTTAGTGATAACAAGGATATGTATCTATATTAACATTGGCTTCTCAGCTTCAAGTAGCCCTTGCTTTCCCTCTCTCTCCATTCCCTCCCCCTTCCAAGTTCTCCTACCGGTCTTACTGTCTCTGACTACATTTTATCTCTGTACTGCCCACTTCCCTGACATCAGTCTGAAGAAGAGTTCCGACCAGAAACGTCACCCATTCCTTCTCTCCAGAGATGCTGTCTGTCCCGCTGTACTCCAGCAGTTTGCGTCTGCCTTCGATTTAAACCAACATCTGCAGTTCTTTTCCTACACCATATCTATATTAACAGATATATTGGTAATATTTCACCATAGCTTTCCTGCAGAAAGAATCCTATTGACATATTTCACAAAGCAATTTATCAGAAGTATTAGATTTTAATATATTTCTGTTCCAATTGTCTGTGCGGTGATTGCATGCTTTAGCCGTGACTGCGTGGGTTTCCTCCGGGTGCTCCAGTTTCCTCGCACGTCCAAAAGACATAAAGGTTTATAGTTCAATTGGTCCCTGCACATTGCCTCTAGTGTGTAGAGAGTGGATGTGAAAGTGGGACAACATAGAATTGGTGTGAACGGGTGATCGATGGTCAGCGTGGTCTCAGTGGGCAGAAGCAACAGGTTCTATTCTGTGTCTCTAAACAAAATTAAACTAAACGACATACATGATTAATGTTTCATGTAACAGTGCATTTACATTATTTAATGTAATGTGACATGCAATAGTCATGATTATATTTGCTATTCATTGTAGCAATATTTTGATTCACATTTCAATTGTGCTTTTCAAGGATCCCTCAAGTATTATTTTATTCGACTGAGTCTTATTCTAATAGTACCAATATGGGTCTGGATCGCGTATAATTATCACAGTAAATTGAAGAAAGAAAAAGGTAATGTATACATTGTACATTTTATTTTGTAATTGAACCAAAAACTGAGCATATAAAAGTGAATATTGTCTTTAGTTCCCAGAGAGATTTAAATAATAATTTAAACAAAATTAGGGCAACAGCTTGTAGAGCTGCTGCCTCACAGCGCCAGAGATCCAGGTTAGAAACATAGAAACATAGGAAAATAGGTGCAGGAGTAGGCCATTCAGTCCTTTGAACCAGCGCTGCCATTCAATATGATCATGGCTGATAATCTAAAATCAGTACCCGTTCTTGCTTTTTTTCACCATATCCTTATACCTTAACCCCAAGAAATAAATCTAACTCTCTCTTAAATCCTGACTACGGATGCTGACTTTGTTTAGAGTTTGCACGTGGGTTTCCTCAGAGTGCTTTGTTTTCCTCCCATATCCCAAAGATGTGCGGGTTTGTAGGTTAAATGACCCTCTGTAAATTGCCCCTAGTGTGCAGGGAGTGGATGTGAAAGTGGGCTAACGTAGAACTAGTCAGAACAGGTGATTGATGGTCGACGTAGACTCGGTGGGCTGAAGGGCCTGTTTCTGTCCTGTATCTCTAAATATTCATGATATTTTTATAGAATCATCTGTCCATGACACAACTATTGATATTCAAAGCATGAGAAAAGGAAAGAACTCAGTAAATGAGGTGAGTAATTTAGGTTGATATTTACCCTTATGTTGCATGCATGATGCTCTAATGTACACTGAGGTATTGTCAGTTTATATGAACAGATTCATCAGCACTATTGGATGTAATTGACTTTGTGGTTTTGCAGATAGTGAAGATGGTTGTGAAGGATTGCAGCAGGATCTGGATCGATTGGCCAGGTGGGCAGAGGAATGGTCGATGGAATTTAATACAGAGAAGTGTGAGGTGTTGCATTTTGGGACGTCAAACAAGGGCAGGACCTACACAGTAAATGATCGGCCTCTGGGTAATATTGTAGAGCAGAGGGATCTAGGAGTACAGGTGCATGGTTCCTTGAAGGTTGAATCGCAGGTAGATAAGGTGGTCAAAAATACTTTTGGCCCTTTGGCCTTCATCAGTCAGAGTATTGAATATAGAAGTTAGGAGGCCATGTTGTAGTTTTATAAGACGTTGGTGAGACTGCATTTAGAATATTGTGTTCAGTTTTGGGCACTATGTTATAGGATATTGTCAAGCTTGAAAGGTTTCAGAAAATATTTACGAGGATGTTGCCAGGACTAGGGGGTGTGAGCTATAGGGAGAGATTAAGTAGGCTGGATCTCTATTCCATGGAGCATAGGAGGATGAGGAGAGATCTTACAGAGTTATAAAAAATCAGGAGAGGAATAGATGGGGTAGATGCACGGAGTCTCTTGCCCAAAGTAGGGGAATCGAATACCAGAGGACAGAGGTTCAAGGCGAAGGGAAAAAGATTTAATAGGAATCCGAGGGGTATCTTTTACACACAAACGGTGGTGGGTGTATGGAACAAGCTGCCAGAGGAGGTAGTTGATGTTGGGACTATCCCATCGTTTAAGAAACAGTTAGACAGGTACATGGATAGGGTAGGTTTGGAGGGATATGGACCAAGCGCAGGCAAGTAGGAATCGTGTAGCTGGGACATTGTTGGCCGATGTGGGAGAGTTGGACCGAAGGGCCTGTTTCCACATTGTATCTCTCTGTATGTCTCTATAACACAAGACATTCAGCGGCACGATGGCGCAGTGGGAGTGTTGGGGCCTCACATCGCCAGAGAACCGGGTTCAATCCTGACTACGGGGGCTGTTTCCATGGAGTTCGTACGTTCTCCATGTGAACACGAGGGTTTTTTCCGGGTGCTCGTCTCATTCTCCAAATTAGCTTCTGTAAAAACTACCGCTGTTCGGCGCGGACTCGGTGAGCCGAAGGGCATGATTCCGCACTGTTTCTCTAAAGTCTAATGCATCTGTAATTCCTGTGTCAGCAAACTCTAATTGTCACTTTGTACTTTTTTCGATCGAGAGAATTTTTCAATGCATTTAACTTGTTTGCCCTGTTTGCTTCCATCAGCTGGAATTAAACTGCCAACAAAGTGAGATCCATATTCCAAAGTGCACTTCCTCTTCAAGGAGGCCTTGTGATCAACTGCATACCAGCCATTTGACATTGCTCGTGTAATGAGTTTCGTTGTTTAATAACCAGTTGAAGAAGTGATGTGTATTTGCGAATTTGCGTTGGATTCCATTCTCTTCAACTAAATCTCCTATGTATAAAATGACAGCTAAAGTGCCTGGTTTACACAATATAGTGACTGCAGGGTCATTTAGCCAGGATAGGGAAATCTGGCTGTGTTATTCAAGCACTTTGTCTTTTTTTCCAAGCCACCATCTGCAGTTCCTTGCGTCTTTATTAAAGAAGTGCAATTCTGTTACTTTTTTGTGTAAGAAAGAACTGCAATGCTGGTAAAAATCAAAGGTTTTGATCCCTGAAGAAGGGTCTTGACCTAAAACGTCGCCCATTCCCTCTCCAGAGATGCTGCCTCACCCGCTGAGTTACTCCAGCATTTTGTGTCTACTGAGTCCGCACCGACCAGCAATCACCTCTTACACTAGCGCTAACCTACACACTAGGGACATTTTACAAATTTACAAAAGCCAATTAACCTACAAACCTGTACGTCTTTGGAGTGTGGGAGGAAACTGGAGCATCTGGAGATCCCGCGCGATCAAGTGGAGAACATATAAACTCTGTACAGACAGCACATGTAGTCGGGATTAAACCTGGGTCTCTGGCGCTGTGAGCAGCAACTCTACCGCTGCGCCAATGTGCCCCCCAATCATGCACCTTTTTGCACATGACATTAGTTGCACTCCGCAGACTCACGTTCACCTCCGTACCATTTTACACACACAAATCCCGATAGCATGAGACAAACAAAATAATCTTGCTGTTAACTTTGCCCTTTTAGTCTTGATCAGATACAGGTCACAATGGCAGATTATAGCAGGCACAGGTACTTCAAGTGCAAAAGGGATTTAGTAGATTCATGCTTGGTGTTAAAGGCTTTTTTTCCAACAGAAGTCAGAAATATGAATGCTTGCAGTCTCAGCTACTGCCAGACATCGATCAGAGAATAAAAAGTGAAAGTAGTTTTAGAGATGAACATGGAAACATGCCCTTTGATCCACCTAGTCCACATAAACAGTGTTTCAATATGTGTATCACTTACATCATGAGATGTTATTTCTTTACAATGACCTTTGATGTGGCATCTTATGAAAATACCTTGTGGAAATATATATAAATTACATCTAGCAGTTCCCCTTTATCCACACTACATGTTACATTTTCCAAAAATCTATTGTATTGGTCAAACAATGCCAACAATCGATCACTCGTTCACACGAGTTCTATGTTATCCCACTTCCTCGTCCTTCCCTACACACTGGGGGCAATTTACAGAAGGCCAATTAATCTACAAACCCACACGTCTTTGGAACATGGGAGGAAATTAGAACATGGATGAATTAATTAACTCTGCCCGATATCTTCCCCTGGACTCCCCCTTACTGAATGTGCAGCAGCTGGAAGTGATGGGGGTGGGTTTTCTCCTTAAACAGCTCAGTGAGTGGTCGGATGAGTTTTAGCAGTTGGATGTCACTTCAGTAAAATGCGAATTGCAGGCGCAAAGTTCTCTGATTCTACGAATATTTCATATCACACTGTCCCCTGCCAACAACAATCCCATCAATACCACCCTGCCTGAGGTCATCTGGTGCTGGCCCTGATTTGTCCCAGTCTTTTCTTACTTCCAGTTCCTCCCCGCTACTCCCCCCTCCCCCCCCCCCCCCCCCCCAGTCTGAAGAACGGTCCCAATCTAAAACGTCACCTATCAACCACATAGACGCTGTCTGTCTCGTTGAGTTTTTCCAGCACTTTGTGTCGATGTGATTCTAGCAAGCTTTGTTGTTGGGAAAACTGAATACAATGAACTGGCCATTGTTAAGATCAGAAATGGACCCCAGGACACAACGGGTCAGGCAGTATCTGCTGAATATGGATAGATGAGTTTCCTCGACTGTGAAACTGATGAGAAGGTTGGTTAACCCTGTTAAGGGACAAGAGTGGTATCATTTTTGTCATATACACCGACAACAGAACAATAACATTCTTACTTGCAGCAGCATAACAGGCCTGTAAACACAAGGCATACAAATAATATAGTAAACAAAAATGCAATTCATTAATAACTCGATTACCTTTGCGAAAACCCCACAAAGTGTGTAGTGCAACTAAGGACAGTTTAGTTGATGTTGTGCAGTGTTCAAGAGCCTGATGGTTGTTGGAAAGAAGCTGTTCCTGAACCTGGACATCACGTTTTACAGATTCCTGTACCTTCTTCCTGATGGCAGGAATGAAATGAAAGCATGGCCAGGGTGGGTCTCTGATGATATTGGTTCACTTTTTGATTACTCCGATGTTGGGGAAGGTCTGTTCCTGTGATGGACTAGGCAGTGTCCACCTTTCTTTGTAACCTGCTTCATTCCTGGGAGATGTTGGCAGTGATATCAGTGAAACAGAAATTGTCCACAAGTGTCACATGCCCATCGATCACTGACTAGTCCATGGACACACACATCCACACTTTAGCTTTTGCCCATTTGGTGTTTACTAATCAAATTCGTTATTGATTTTCACATGACGTTTCAACATAAATCTGGAACAGAGCATTTATAACTCATTAGATTCAGCTAAAAATAAAATGACCATAAGATCATCAGACATAGTAGCAGAATTAGGTCATTCAGCCCATTGAGTCTGCTCCGACATTCACTCATGGCTGATCTAATTTTCCCTCTCAACCAATTCTCCTGCCTTCTCCCCGTAATCTTTGACACCCGTACTAATGAAGAATCTATCATTCCCCGCTTTAAAATTATCCAATGTCTTGGCCTCTACCACTGTCTGTGCTAATGAATTCTACAGATTCACCACCCTCTGGCTAAAAAAATCATCTCATCTCCATTCTATTGTAATCCAAAATGTTCTAAAATTCTAAAACTCCTCCGCTTCTCCAATTCTAAAATGAAGAAAATATATTTCTAACAATAAGCTGGAATGTATACAGAGACGATTTACAATGATGTTGACAGGACTTGAGGGCCTGAGCTATAGGGAGAGGTTGAACAGGCTTGGACTTCCTGGCGCACAGGAGGATAAGGGGCGATCTTATGGAAGTGTATGAAATCATAATGGGAATAGGTGGGTGAATGCACTGAGTTTTTTTAGCCAAAGGGAATTGAGAAATAGAAGGCATATGTTTAATGTGAGAGGAAAAAACCTGAGGGGCAACTTTATCACTCAGAGAGTGGTGGGTATATGGAATGAGGTGCCAGAGGATGGAGTTGAGGCAGGGACCACAACACCATTTAAAAGATATTTGGACAGGTACATGGACAGGTACATGGAAACAAAAGGTTTAGAGGAACTAGAGCCAATCGCGGGCAAATGGGACTAGCTTAGATGGGGCATCTTGGTCAGCGTGGACGAGTTGGACCGATGGGCCTGTTTCCGTGCTCTACAACTATGATATAAACACTATAACACTAATAGTTGCAAGTGGTTCTTATTGTTATTTGTTATTTTTGTGTCGCAGGATAATGTTTCAATAAACTATGAAAATCAGCATTAGGCGCCTGTTTATTTCAAGAAGGGACAGCAAAGACAGGAATTGAGATGGACCGAGCAACCCCAAGAAACAGAATATGCCATCTGAGGTCAAAGATAAAAATTCTCTCTTTTTTGCATCTTTCTTCTTTTTCTTCATTCTTTTCTTTTTTCTCGATTTATGTATCAATTTATAAAATGTTAAAAATGAAGCTGTACGAAAATTGTACAACTCTCATGCCGATTGCTTTATTCTTGTACAATTGCTTCTAATAAAATAAACATATTAAAAGAAAAAATTAAAATAATTTATGAAGAACCGGTAACTTATTCCACAGTAATAAATTGCCCCTCTTCAACGAGACCACAAACTGATATTATCATACAACCACACACTCTTCTCTCAAACAACATATGCAGAATATAAAAAACAGAATCTAGAGGATGTGGCACGGCTTCCGAAACTTACTTCTCTATTCAATTACTTTCCTTCAGCTCAAAACCAATTGATCTTAGTGACTCGGCATTGATCGCCTTCTGAGCGTTCCAAAGGTACTTAGAATACAGGGGAGGCAATTTAAGACTGAGGTGAGAAAAAACGTTTTCACCCAGAGAGTTGTGAATTTGTGGAATTCCCTGCCACAGAGGGCAGTGGACGCCAAATCACTTGATGGATTTAAGAGAGAGTTAGATAGAGCTCTAGGGACTAGTGGAATCAAGGGATATGGGGAGAAGGCAGGCACGGATTACTGATTGGGGACGGTCAGCCATGAATGGCAGTGCTGGCTCAAAGGGCCAAAGGGCCTCCTCCCGCACCTATTTTCTATGTTACTATGTTTAGCTTTATTATTGCCATGTGTAGTGAGGCACAGTGAAAAGCTTTGTTTTGCATGCTATCCAAACAAATCAGATACTACTATACATAAATACAATTAACCCAAACTCAAGTACAATAGGTGGAGCAAAGGGGAAGATACAAAGTTCAGAATATAGTTCTCAGCATTGTAGAGCATCAGTTCCACAGACAAAGCCCAATGTCCGCAATGGGGTAGAAGTGAATCGGACAGTGATTCGGGAGGCTGGTAACGGAGGGGAAGAATCTGTTCCTGAATCTGTTGGTGCGCACTTTCAAGCTTCTGTATCTTCTGCCTGATGAGACCAGGGAGAAAAAGGAATGATCAGGGTGGGACAAGTCTTTGATTATGTTGGCTGCCAATCTGTTGAGCCCCACACCTCTACTTTCAGAAGAAGGGTTCCGACCCAAAACGTCACCTATTTATTTTCTCTAGAGATGCCGCCTGACCCGCCGAGTTACTCCAGCACTTTGTCTCTATCTAGAGCTGGGTCACACTGAAGATCATCAGTGCCCTAAATCATCACCCGCCCATGTCCTTCAGAGATGCCTCTTGACTCTTCCTCAGTCTGAAGGAGTGTTCAGTCCTGGCAGATGTTTTCAAGAGGGTTAGACTTAGCTCCAAGGGCTAACGGAATCAAAGGATATTGGTAGAAGCTGGAATGGGGTACTGATTTTGGATGATCAGCCATGATAATATTGAATGGCGGTGCTGACTCGAAGGGCCAAATGACCTATTCCTGCACCTAATTTCTATGTCTCTATGACCTGGAACATTGCCTGTTCTCATACTCCAGAGACGCTGCCTGACTTGCTGAGTTACTCCAAGTTGATTAGTCCGACTGATTTTGATAAGTCTGAAGAAGGGTCTCGATCCGTAATCTAATCTGAAGAAGGGTCTCGATCCGTACACTGCCTGTCCTGCTGCGTTCCTCCAGCACATTGTGTTTTGTTCCAGGTTCAATCATCTTGCAGACCACAGTTCCTTGTGTCATCAAAATTAACATCTATCTTTCTTTTTTTAATGGAGTTTTCCTGTCAGAGAGGTTGATACAGGGAATTAGATTGTGGGGATAATTTTCACTTTTACCTGGCACTGGAGAAAACAGGAGCAATAGACCGCGGAATCTAACACGGCAATAGTTTGTTCTGTTTACCACTGTATCTCTAGTTGGTCAGATCTGAGGTCAGATCAATTCCAGACTACTGCTTCAAAACATGCGCAAGCCATTACAATAAATTACGCAGAAGCAAACATGGTGATATTTACTCATATTTTGCAATCACCCTCTGCTCCCACCACATCCTGCCTCTGAACATCACCACCCAGTTTAGTTCACTTTAGTTTTGTTTATTGTTAAGTGTACCGAGGTACAGTTAAAAGCACTTTTTGTTGCTTGCTAGCCAGTCAGTGGAATGACAATACATGATTCCAATCATGTCTTCCACAGGGTAAAGGGAATAATGTTTAGTGCAAGATTTGGGCGGCACGGTTTCACAGCTGCAGAGTTGCTGCCTTGCAGTGCCAGAGACCCGGGTTCTATCCTGGCTACGGGTGCTGTCTGTACACTGTTTCTACGTTCTCCGTGTGATGGCATGTGTTTTCTACGGGGGCTCCGGTTTCCTCCCACATTCCAAAGACATAGGTTAATTGGCTTCTGTAAATTGTCTGAAATGAGTTGGATAGAACTCATATACTTTTGATGGTCAGCGCAGACTCTGTGGCCGAAGGGCCTGTTTCCACGCTGTATCTCCAAACCAAACTAAACTAAAGTCCAGTAAAGTCTGACGGTGCGCAAGGAAGTAGATCAGGACTGCTCCCTAGTTGGTGTTAGGATGGTTCAGTTGCCTGATAACCACTGAGAAGAAAGTTGAATCTGGAGGCTTGCGTTTTCAGGCTGCTGTACCTCTTGCCTGACGGAGGAGAGGTGAATCCACTTTAAATGCAATTTTCATGGATCCTTACCTGATGTCAAGCAATCGTGTTGTGTATTTGGAGTGTTGTTTTGTTTAAAGAGTAAATCATATGCAGATGTAGATTGAACGTGCAGGTAGTTATTAATGACGATGATATAGTTGGGATCACGGAGACATGGCTCCAGGGTGACCAAGGCAGGGAGCGGAACATCCAGGGATATTCAATATTCAGGAGGGATAAACAGAAAGGAAAAGGATGGTGGGGTAGCGTTGCTGGTTAGAGAGGAGATTAACGCAATAGAAAGGAAGGACATTAGCTTGGAGGATGTTGGATCGATATGGGTAGAGCTGCGAAACACTAAGCGGCAGAAAACGCTAGTGGGAGTTGTGTACAGGCCACCTAACAGTAGTAGTGGGGTTGGGGATGGCATCATACAGGAAATTAGAAATGCGTGCAACAAAGGTAAAACAGTTATAATGGGTGACTTCAATCTACATATAGATTGGGTGAATGAAATTGGCAGGGGTGCTGAGGAAGAGGATTTCTTGGAATGTATGCGGGACAGTTTTCTAATCAAACATGTAGAGGATCCAACGAGAGAGCAGGCTATTTTAGACTGGGTATTGAGTAACGAGGAAGGGTTAGTTAGCAGTCTTGTGCGTGTCCCCTTGGGCAAGAGTGACCATAATATGGTTGAGTTCTTCATTATGATGGAGAGTGACATACTTAATTCAGAAACAAGGGTTCTGAACTTAAAGAAAGATAACTTTGAGGGTATGATACGTGAATTGGCCAAGATAGATTGGCAATTGATTCTTAAAGGGTTGATGGTGGATGTGCAATGGAAGGCATTTAACGACTGCATGGATGAACTACGACAATTGTTCATCCCAGTTTGGCAAATAATAATTCAGGGAAGGTAGTGCATCCGTGGATAACAAGGGTAATCAGGGATAGTATCAAAACAAAAGATGAATCATACAAATTAGCCAGAAAAAGCAGCCTACCAGAGGACTGCGAGAAATTCAGAGTCCAGCAGAGGAGGACAAAGGGCTTAATTGGGAATGGGAAAATAGATTATGAATGAAAACTGGCAGGGAACATAAAAACTGACTGCAAAAGTTTTTATAGATATGTGAAGAGAAAAAGATTCTTTAAAACAAATGTAGGTCCCTTGCAGTCAGAAACAGGTGAATTGAACGTGGGGAACAAAGACATGGCAGACCAATTGAATAACTACTTTGATTCTGTCTTCACTAAGGAAGACATAAATAATCTGCCGGAAATAGCAGGGGACCGGCGGTCAAATGAGATGGAGGAACTGAGTGAAATCCAGGTTAGCCGGGAAGTGGTGTTCGGTAAATTGAATGGATTAAAGGCCGATAAATCCCCAGGGCCAGATAGGCTGAATCCCAGAGTACCTAAGGAAGTAGACCCAGAAATAGTGGATGCATTAGTGATAATTTTTCAAAACTCTTCAGATTCTGGAGTAGTTCCTGAGGATTGGAGGGTAGCTAATGTAACCCACTTTTTAAAAAGGGAGGGAGGGAGAAAACGGGGAAAACGGGGAATTACAGACCAGTTAGTCTAACATCGGTAGTTGGGAAACTGCTAGAGTCAGTTATTAATGATAGGATAGCAGCACATTTGGAAAGTGGTGAAATCATTGGACAAAGTCAGCATGGATTTACAAAAGGTAAATTATGTCTGACGAATCTTATAGAATTTTTCGAGGATGTAACTAGTAGAGCGGATAAGGGAGAACCAGTGGATGTGTTATATCTGGACTTTCAGAAGGGTTTTAAAAAAATCTTTATTTATTAGTGGTAAATACATCAATGTACTTCACATATATATTGTTACAATCATTGTACCCCATAATTTTATGGCTTTTAAAGAAAAAGAATAGAAAGAAAGAGAGTGAAATAGGAGAAAAGAGTTGTGATAGTGAAAGAGCGTGCCAAAGGGGAGAAGAAACCCTTGGTCAAAGAATTAGAGAAAGGGGGTTAAGAGATAGACCCTAAAAAAGAAAAGGAAAAAGAAAAAAAAGCCAGTTACTATGTTATATATATATCATGCAAAAGAAGGCTTTTGACAAGGTCCCACATAATTATAGTATGTGGGATCTAGTATGACAAGGTCCCACATAGAATACAAACTTAAAGCACATGGTATTGGGGGGTTCAGTATTGATGTAGATTGAGAACTGGCTGGCAGACAGGAAGTAAAGAGTAGGAGTAAACGGGGTCCTATTCAGAATGGCAGGCAGTGACTAGTGGGGGTGACTACAAGGCTCAGTGGACTACAAGGCTCAGTGCTGGCACCCCAGCTATTTACAATATATATTAATGATTTGGACGAGGGAATTGAATGCAACATCTCTAAGTTTGCGGATGACACGAAGCTGGAGGGCAGTGTTAGCTGTGAGGAGGATGCTAGGAGGCTGCAAGGTGACTTGGATAGGCTGGGTGAATGGGCAAATGCATGGCAGATGCAGTATAATGTGGATAAATGTGAGGTTATCCACTTTGGTGGCAAAAACAGGAAAGTAGACTATTATCTGAATAGTGGCCGATTAGGAAAAGGGGAGATGCAACGAGACCTGGGTGTCATGGTACACCAGTCTTTGAAAGTAGGCATGCAGGTGCAGCAGGCAATGAAGAAAGCAAATTGTATGTTAGCATTCATAGCAAAAGGATTTGAGTATAGGAGCAGGGAGGTTCTACTGCACTTGTACAGGGTCTTGGTGAGACCACACCTGGAGTATTTCGTACAGTTTTGGTCTCCAAATCTGAGGAAAGACATTCTTGATATAGAGGGAGTACAGAGAAGGTTCACCAGACTGTTTCCTGGGATGTCAGGACTTTCATATGAAGAAAGACTGGACAGACTCAGCTTGTACTCGCTAGAATTTAGAAGATTGGGAGGGATCTTATAGAAACTTTCAAAATTCTTAAGGGGTTGGACAGGCTAGATGCAGGAAGATTCTTCCCGGTGTTGGGGAAGTCCAGAACAAGGGGTCACAGTTTAAGGATAAGGGGCTATCTTTTAGGACCGAGATGAGAAAAACATTTTTTACACAGAGAGTGGTTAGTCTCTGGAATTCTCTGCCACAGAAGGTAGTTGAGGCCAGTTCATTGGCTATATTCAAGAGGGAGTTAGATGTGGCCCTTGTGACTAGAAGGATCAGGGGGTGTGGAGAGAAGGCAGGTACAGGATACTGAGTTGGATGATCAGCCATGATCATATTGAATGGTGGTGCAGGCTTGAAGGGCCGAATGGCCTACTCCTGCACCTATTTTCTATGTTTTTATAAAATGCTTGAGTAACTCAGCGGGTCAGTAAGCGACTGTGCAAGGAATGGGTCGGGACCCTGCTTCAGACTGATTGTTGTAAGAGTGGGGGAGAAAGCTAGAAAAGAGAGTGGTAGTAGGACAAAGTGATAGGTGGATACAGGGGATGGGGGGCAATTGATCAGCAGATAGGTTGAATAAAAGACCAATAAAGAATAAAAGGCTGAATGAAAAGGAAACATAAGGAGAGAAGAGGAGAAGTGAAATATACAGTCAGAGGGAGGGATGTGGGTGGAAGGGGGCGAGTATGGGTGGGGGTGGGGAGATGGGCAGGGATTGGTGAGAAATAAGTGTGCACTTGGGTGGGGAGAACAGGAAAGAGAGAGAGGAGGAAGGTATTAATTGGAGATTCAATTTTCATACATTTCAGTCTGCAGACAGGTCCCGACCCAAAACGTTGTCTATCCATATCCCTCAGAGATGCTGCCTGACCCGCTGACTTACTCCAGCACTTTCAATGTTTATACCGCTGGGTGTAAGTTACACAAGCGGAATATGAGGTGCTGGAGTTTGTGTGTTGCAAATTGATGGGTCTCTAACATTCCCACTGTTTGATGTTGACAACATCTTCATGTGTAATTTTTGAACTACATCTATCAGGCCAAGTAACTGGAGAGTCTGAATTAGGTCAACACCAACAGTTTGTTTGTCTTGGTCAGGTGACCATCTTAATTAGGTCAACATGGACCCTGTTGTTTCTCTTAATCGGGTCAGACGTTGAGGCATCAACATCTAAAAGTCTTCATGTTTATTATTGTTTCCTTTGATCATAAAAGGATGTGTAAAGTGTGCTAAAAACATGATGCAAAAATTCTGTTATCAACCTGCACATAATCCATGTATGTCCATTCCCTGTGTATCCTGTCCAAACGTTTCTTCAACGCCATTATTGTATCTGCCTTTGCAGTGCGTTCCAGGCACTCACTACCTTCTGTGTAAAACAACTTTCCTGCACATCTCCTTCAAACATTGGTCCTCTCACCTTAAAGCTTTGCCCTCTAGTATTTGATTTTTCCAATCTATGCTTCTCACAACTTTATTAATTATAACCTAAATATCGATAACAGTGCACAGATGATGAGTATAGCACAAGAACAGGCCCTTCAGCGCACAATGTCTGTGCTGAACTTAATACCAAGGTAAACTAATCTCCTCTGCCTGCACATGATCAATAACCCATCTCTCACAGCATATCCATGTGCCTGTCTAATTACCAGTATTGCCATCAATTAAATGCCATTTTACTTCGGAGTCACGTGAGTGACTACGTGAAGAACCCGTCAGCCCGCATGCGTGTCATTACGTCAAACGCATGGCGCTCTGACTGGCTGGTGGCGCATCGCTCCACCAGCGGTAAGTTTTAAAAGACCTCCAGGTAAGTTCTTGAACTTAGTCTGCGGTGGTTTTTTCTCCTGTCTTCTTACAACAAGAACACGATGGATAAGGCGAGGGTGAAGTCTCAACGGGCTGCAGGGAGAACCGCTTCCGACGACCGTGGCAGTGCGGTCAGCGGGCGGCAGTCCGTTTCACTATCGCGGTCGCTGACAGCCAGCGACCCCGGGCTCGGTGTCCATGGACAGCACTTTGGCTACCCCGCAGGTCGGGAAGGCCAAGTGCAAGTCCAACAGGCCAGTTGACTTGGACGAGTCCGGCCGGGAGAGTTCGCCTCCTCGAGCGGGAAGCGTTGGCGGACGCCTTTCTTATGAAAAAGATGCGCCAACATGATGTGCTTCTTGGTCGGGAGTCATATCACAGCGGGTCTCGACGGCCTGCAGCAGCGCCTGGTGCAGGGCTGCATTATGTATCCCCATCCGAGGATGGGAGTTTAGACCACCAATCCTGGGCGGAGGACCGCTCGGTGCGAGACCCATGGGAAGCGGAGGTGCCGACAATGGTCTCAAAATTTGCAGCGCCGTCACTGGTTGGGGAGCCGCTGGAAGAAGAGCTGGTGGCCAGCATTAATTCCCTCGCTTCCCACCAGCTTCAGGAACAAGTCATGATGGAGACAGCCATGAGGTACTGCGCTCCCAGCAACTGTGCTGCCCTCAAGGTACCGGTGGTGAACAGTTCATCTGGAGCTGCATTGGGGGCGGCATTAAGACCCAAGAGGTCAAACCTGCTGGCATCGGGGTTGACAGCATTCGCCAGGTCGGTAGACGGCTGCGCATTATCCGGGGCTCAACGGGATGCAATGGCATTGTTGTGCAATGCACAATTTTAAATTAATTTCTTTCGCAAGAATGTCATTTGTCCTGTTCTCAACCCCAGGTTTGCGGGGTTGTGTAAGGCCAGTAATGTGCAGCCGCCCAATTTACTGTTTGGAGAAGACCTGTCCAGGCAGGTGAACGACTTGGACGAGTCGAAGGTTGTGGGGCTACTTCGGGTCCACCACCAAACAGACAGTCGTCGTTTCGACGCCAGCACCCGTATACCTCGACCAGCACAAGACCAGCTGCAGAGACCACGTCCAGCTCGAAGACCCAAAGAACCAGCCGGAAGTATTTTTTAGGACATGGCCCAAACCGGCCGACAGCCAAGATGCGCAGCTGGCGCACAAAGCACATCAAGTCGCCAAACATCGGGGAAGGAAATAAATATCCAGAATCCGCCGACTATCACGGAGGTAGGTGGGTCTGGGTCTCAATGTAACGTAGCGGGTGTGGGTTCATTGCATGTTGGTGGTAGGTTATGTTTCTTTTTGCATGAGGGACGGTGGTTAACTTCTGACTTGTTCATACTGCGCAGCATAGACAGGTTCAAAATTGAATTTGCTGGCTCTCTCCCATCCACGCAGCATGCTCCAAACGTATCTTTGCTCGTTCAAAACGGGATGGTTTGGAAGTTCAGGCTGAAATTGAAACGTCAAGTGCTAAAAGAGTGATTGAAAAAAACAGTCATGAACCTCATGAATTTGTATCCAATATTTTCACTAGGGAAAAGAAGGGTGGGGGGTACCGCATCATTTTGGACAACCCAACTTAACACCTTTGTGTAGTACAAACATTTCAAAATGGAAAGTTTTGTGACTGCAAAACAGTTAATTTCCAGGGGATGTTACATGGCATGCATTGATCTTAAAGATGCTTATTATTCTGTACCTGTTCACAAGGATCACAGAAAACACTTGAAATTTAAATGGATGGGGCAGCTATGGCAGTTTAAAGCGTTGCCGAATGGGTTAACCTCAGCTCCCAGGTTATTCACAAAAATATTGAAACCTGTTCTTGCTCTATTAAGAGAGCAGAAACACATAGTAATGGCTTATCTGGATGATATCTTCATTATAGGGAAAACTATGGAATTGGCTATTTCGGCGGTCTCAGCCACTAAACTTCTGTTTGAGCAGTTGGGGTTCCTAATTCACCCAGTAAAATCCAGGTTGACTCCATCCAGGGTTATGGATTATTTGGGATTTACTATTAACTCCAATCACCTGTTAGTCACTGAGGGCAAGAGACTGAAGTTAATAGAAACCTGCAAACATCTTTTCGCACAGCAGCTACCTTCAATTCGACAAGTAGCAAGCTTGATTGGAAAACTGGTGGCTACATTTCCAGCAGCCAAATATGGGCCTTTGCACTATCAGCAAGTACAAAGAGCAAAGGTGTAGGCACTCAAACATAATTTCGGCCACTTTGACAGAACGATGCAATTACCGGCCGAAGCCATTGATGAGCTAACAGTGGTGGAAAGCCAATATTGTCCATTGTTTTTGCTATATTTCAAATGAAAGCCCTTCTGTTGTTTTACAGACTGATGCCAGTTCTCTGGGGTGGGGCACCACTGACACTGTTTCTAGCTGCAGTGGCAGATGGAACATGCATGACATATCATTTCTGCAGTTGCATGGTATTAACTATTTGGAGTTGCTCGCAGCCCTTTATGGTCTGAAAGCTTATTGTGCACACATGCACCATGTGCATGTTCAATTACAGATAAATAACACAGCAGTGGCATACATAAATCATATGGGTGGTATCAAGTCAGTATCCTGTGATAAATTGACATGCCTCATTTGGAACTGGAGCATAATTCAAAATATTTGGGTTTCAGCTATCTACCTCCCAGGTAGATTCAACATGGTGGCGGACACCAGGTCACGTAAATTCAATGACAACACAGAATGGGTGTTGAATCATAGAGTGTTAAAGGCTATTGTTTCTTGGTATGGAACACCAGATATCGATTTGTTCGCTTCAAGATTAAATCATCAATTGTCAAAGCATGTTGCATAGGAACCAGACCCAGGGGCAGTAGCGATAGACGCATTCTAGCTGCATTGGGGTGCAATGTTTTTCTATGCATTCCCCCCATTTTGCCTTGTCAGTCGCTGTCTGCAAAAAAATCAGCAGGACTCTGGTTGTCCCTGACTGGCCGACACAGCCATGGTATCCTCTTATTCCGAGCATGGTTGTAGAACCTGTGCAGAACGTTCCTAAAGGCAGGTCTTTGTTAACAAACCTGTTTTCTGGTGAAGTACATCCTCTGCATGATCGGCTCAATTTATTGATTTGCAGGTTTTAAGAAGACCTTTCCTTGGACTGGGACTAGCTGATCGTACGGTGAATGTGCTAACTGCGGCCTGGAGAAGCAGTATTCAAAAACAATATGCCTCATAGATTAGGAAATGGGAAGGTGTTCTGTGCACAGTCCGACAATTTCTTATGAGGCAGTGCACATTACAAATGTTCTGGAGTTCCTCTCGAAATTGCACTTTGATGACAAATTAAGCTACAATGCTCGAAATTGTGCCAGAAGTGGGCTGTCGTCTTACCTGCTGCCACTTTCAGAACACCAATCAGTGGGGTCTTACGCTTTAGTGTCTAGATTCATGAGGGGAGTCTTCAATTCGAACCCTCCTAGGCCCAGATATTCTGAAATTTGGATGTAACTTTACTCCGGTCATGGTCTCCGCCAACTTCCCTGTGTCTACTCTGACTCACGCACAAGGTGGCTATGTTAATGGCGTTAGTTTGAGCTCAAAGAGTCCAGTCCTTGCAAAAGCTACGATTGGACAGGATGCTCACCTCTGCCGGTAATTTCACCTTTCTTGTGTGCAACCCTATAAAACAGAGTAGACTAGGTACCTCGGGATTGAAATTACAGTTCATGGCATATCCTTTGGATCCCAATTTGTGTGTAGTTGCTCACCTCCGGCAATATATTAGCCTCACCAAGGGGCTTCGGGGGTCTGAGTTAGCATTACTGATTAGCCACAAGAAACCACATAAGCAGGTCTCAACTCAGACCATTTCCAGGTGGCTAAAACAAGTTCTAGCAGAGGCTGGGATAGATACTAAAATGTTTAAATCGCATTCCACCAGGGCTGCAGCTACGTCAGCAGCGAGGGTCATGGACGTCCTGCTAGATCAGATTTTATCGGCTGCAGGATGGTCCCTCAGCATGCACGTCTCAGACGTTTTTATAACAAACCTTTAGTCGGAACGAGCGTGTTTGCTACTTCAGTTTTAAGTTCGTGTTAATAGCCCCTCTCGGGTAGAGAGGGAAACTGTTATTGTTATTGTTATTGTTTCATCATACATTAAATTGTCCATTTGTTCATTATGTCATGACTGAACAGTTTTGTCCACTCTTCTTGGTCAACTATACAGTGTGTGACGCATGGATTTGTTCCACGGCATGGGAGTCACCGAGTTTTAAAATCTTCACGTAGTCACTCAACGTGACTCCGAAGTAAAATAGTAAGAATAAACGAGAACTTACCAGTTTGAAGTTTGACCTTTATTTTATGAGGAGTTACGATGAGGGATTTCCGTGCTCTCCACTCCCAACCCCTCCTCATAAAACCAGCTGGTTGTTCTAGTTTCTTCGATCTTACTATTCTCAGGTCAATGTTTGTCTGTCTGTGACTCCACACCGCTGCTTTGAAGATTGACGTGCATGCGGGGCTGACGGGTTCTTCACGTAATCCCTCTTCATAACTCCTCATAAAAATAAAGATCAAACTTCAAACTGGTAAGTTCTCATTTAATCTTACTATTATCGTATCTTGTTGGCGGCCTCTTGTTTGGAACTTCTAGAGCTCCAAAACCGTGGAGCCTGCGGACCTTAACATCTCGGAGCAGGCTATCCCTTTGCCAGGGATCGGTCTTTGGTGCTCCAATCTGCGGGTGCTGTGGACTTTAACATCGTGAAGCTTGTGGTCTCTGGTTAGGGACCGACTGCGGGAATTCCAATCCGCAGGAGTTTCGACCGCCCCGGTGCAGGAGCATAGACCACCTCGACATGGGAGCTCGATCACCGGTGCAGATGGTTCAACTCCTCCAACCACGGGAAGAAAGGTGGAAAGAAGATGAGACTTTATTGCCTTCCATCCATAAGCGGAGTTTAAAAAATCATGTTATATTGTGAATTCTTGTGTGAATTGGATTAGTTTGTTATTTGGATACTTAGGCTATTTAAAAAATATCATTTTTCTTAAGAAATTGAATCTACAGAACATTATTAATGGCAAAGTAGTGGGCAGAAAGGCACGTCATGTGTGGTATGAAGAGCAAAAACTTGTAGTTTACAATGCCAACATTGAAAAGTTGAGGAAAAACAAGGAGTACAGATTTGCTTATTGGTTACAATCTGAGGAGTATGATGATGCTACTGATTATGATATGCCAATGTACCAGCTAGCAATTGATCTTCTCCATAAAGACTTGGTCTATTGCTAGAAATTGTAATTTATTTACCTATCTGTTATGGATTTACAGCATATACAGCATATACAGCAATTTACACAATAATATTAAAGTTCTGACCTTGAGAATATCACATTTTTTGAATTTTCAAGGCAGTCTCGGAGTTCATTACTATTTCCGTCACAACGATCAATTTTATAATTAACTACAATTAGGTAACTAACTAATTATATGCTTTAATTTCAGGTCATCCAAGTAAGATATTTTATATTTGTTTCAGAATGCGTCAATCTATAATAACTGAAAATGTCATTCAGTTCTCATGATTTTTAAGAAAGTTATGGGCTTTTGACTGTCCTCGATCACAGCTTTTGTGTTAAGTCAATCGAAAAGCAATACGGAACAAGATATTAATTTCCGAGTATGAAAATGGCCATAGCTTTTTTAATACTGAAGATATGAAAGTGAATTAGGGGTCAAATTAAACTTATTTTTATGCTTTATCTGATGGGATAAATTGCAGATGATTGTTTTAATCTCAAACTTTGTAACATTGCTATTTTATATAGTGCGCTAGTTGCTTTTTTGTTATGACAGTATGGCAAACCAAATTCCTCGTATGTTGCAAAACATACTTGGCTAATAGATTATGATTAGTATTTAGTCAAGTTAATTATTGTCACATGTACAGTAAAAAGCTTTTGTTGCATGCTAACCAGTCAGCGGAAAAACTATGCATGATTATATCTGTGAAAAGCTATAAAGCCATCCACAGTGCACAGATACAGGATAAATGCTGTAATGTTTAGTGCAAGGTAAAGTCCAGTAAAGTCAGTTTAAAGATAGTCCAAGGGTCTCCAATGAGGTTGATGGTACCACAGGACCACTCTCTAATTAGTGAGAGGATGGTTCAGTCACCTGATAACAGCTGGGACGAAACAGAAACTGTGAATTGTTAAAAATGTTAACGCCTTAACTTGGCCATAAAAGCCTGTTGTCATTGGCCCCTCTCACATTAAAGCTATACCCTTTCTAGTCGTTTATATTTATACTCTGGGACAAGATTATGACTGTCTACCCCATCTCTGCCTCTCATACCATCATATACTTCTATCATGTTTCCCCTCAGCCTCTGGTGGTCCAGAAAAAACAATCCAAGTTTGTCCAATTATAGTTTTATGCATCTCAAATCTTGGAAGGGTTCTTCTGCTCTGTTGAAAATCTGAGGATGGAATTCTGGGCCTATCCATCATGAGTCAGAATGTAGGTTAGAACATGAACTGTAAGTTACGAGGCTCCTAACCTAAGGAACAGCAGATTCAATAGAATAAGTGACCATCAAGTCTGCTCTGCCATTCGATCATGGCTGATCTAGTTTTCTCTCTAGATCCCATTCTCTTGCCTTCTCCCCGTAACCTTTGAAGGCCTTACTATTAAAGTATCTGTCATTCTCTGCTTTACAAATACCCATAACAAAGACGTAATGTGAATGGTCAGCGTGGACCCGATGGCCCGAAAGGCCTATTTCCATGCTGTACCTTTCAATCAATCAATTTTAAAGTCAGAGTAATTAAAACTGTTTGTGCATTGTTTGCAAGATGCCAAACAAGCTAAAAATGGACCTCTGTATATTGCTACACTGCTGAGGACATCGCCTATTCATGTCTTCCAGCGATGCTGCCTGACCCACTGAGTTACTGCAGCACGTTTTGTGTTTTGGTTTTGTAAACCAGTTCCTGTTGCTCAGGGTCAATTAAGCATTTCACAAGGTTTGAGACTGACCACAAAAATGGCACTCTTTCCACTCAGGCTATATGACTAAGTTACAACAGAGTAGAAATAAGGGCAAGGGTTGGGTTAATCATTGGGCTGATTGACCACAATAAGACATTTCCTGTCTTCCTGGCTCTTTATTCTATCATTAAGGAGAACTAGGCAGCAAACCATGTAATACTCTCAATGGGTCTTTTCAACGAATGGTGAAAATAACGGTTAAGCAAGACTGGAGGTGAAAGGGCATGGATATTTGTTTAAAGTATTTAGTTTAGTTTAAAGATACAGCACGGATATAGGCCTTCAGCCCACCTAGTCCGCGTTGACCAGCGATTCTTGTACACTAACACTGTCCTGCACACTAGGGTCAATTTACAATTTCACCAAAGCCAATTGACCTACAAACCTGTACATCTTTGGAATATGGTAGCAAACTGGTGCACTCGGAGAAAACACACACAGATCACGGGGAGAATGTACAAACACCACACAGACAGCACCCGTAGTCAGGATCGAACACGGGTCTCCGGTGCTGTATCTTTACTGCTGCACCACTGAGTCTTTAGATAGAATGTTTGCAGGGACTTAACAATTAATCACAAAGTAAATGTTCACAAAATAGCTGAGTTTAGTTTATTGTCACATGTACAGAGGTACAGCAAAAAGCTTTTGTTGCGTGCTAACAAGTCTGGGAAAGGCTATACATAATTCAGCTGTCCACTGTGTACTTATAAATAAGTCCAATAATGTCCGATTAAAAGTAGTCTGTCTCCAATGAGGTAGATGGGAGGTCAGGACTGCACTCTAGTTGGTGAGTGGATCAGGGCCGGCCTTAAGCCGATCGGACCGATTGCTCCCAATTGGCCTAAGGGGGCCCCCGCACTATTGTTCCGTATTTCGTACAGAAATACGAATCCGCTTTGTTAAATAAAGATTTTTTTTAAAGACATTCGCCATCCGGATATTTTTTTTTAAAAGAACATGGATAACAACCGCTGCACAGCCATCAGACACAAATGATTTGTTAACTACTACTGTTAGCACTTGTTAACAGCCAGTAGTTAACAAGTAGTTATAGAATGTGTCATCAATGCATCGATCCACATTCCTCAGTACATGTAATTGTGTTTTGAACAAGTATTAATGACGCCACGGAACTTTGAATAAAATTCACGCTGCATCATTAATACTTGTTCAAAACACAATTACATTTACTGAGGAATGTAGATCAATGCATTGATGACACATTGATAATTACTTAAAACTCACCATCACGATTGAGGGCTCCAGACCGCGAGAAAGGGCTTCTTCTTGGTGTGCAGGTTAGTCATTCACCTACCGACCCACGTTGTGTCTCTCTGTCTTTTGCTCTCTCCCTCCCTCTCTCCCTTGCTCCCCATCTTGTCTCTCTCTCTATCACTGTCTCTCTCTCTCTCTCTCTCTCTCTCTCTCTCTCTCTCACCCTGTCGCCTCGGCATTCCCGGAATCATTTATGTTTTGCGGTAGACAAAAATGCTGGAGAAACTCAGCGGGTGAAGCAGCCACCTTTCCCGCGGAGTTCCTCCAGCACTCTGTGTCTTTTGTTTGGCTCTGAAGTTGAAGGTGGCTCAGCGGGACGGGCATGGGCTCTGGAGAGAGGGTCGCGATTCTGGTCGAGACCCTTCTTCAGACAATCACAAGTACTCTCACCGACAAGAGTTCGGGTCAGTCTGAAGAAGGGTTTTCTTTCCAGAGTCACTGTGCTGCCTGTCCTGCTGAGTTACTCCAGCTTTGTGCCTATCTTCAATTTCAGATAAATAAAATGTCTCATGGGGGGGGCATATAGCGTCTACCCCCCCCCCCCCCCCCCCCCCCCCCCCCCCCCCCCACCCCACTCACGTCAATTCTTTCCCAAACTCAGCCTCATGGACCTTAGGAGGTATCCCTTAGTTCCTAAAACCCATTTCCATCACTTCATGTTGCACTTATAATGCAGAGACCGGGCTTGAAGTGATTCTGTGAAACAAAAAGATAAAGAGCTGGTTTCAGTCCATCAGCAGCCTGAAGCACTTCAGCCTCTTAGCCCTGTGACCAGCTGTTTCAAGTGTTGTATTGCTGTTGGACTGAAACCAGCTCTTTATCTTTTTGTTTCACCCCCTGTCCATCCACATTCATCTCCCTCTCCCCCATCTTCCTCCCACAGTGCCTGCTGCTTTGGTGGCAGGTACACCATCACATTTACATTGCCAGTTAACCACTGATTTATTTTCAAGTGGTCAGTGCAAAGTCTGCCTTCTTAAAAACTGGTATCATTGCCAAAAGTGTCTCGCTTCGTGAAAATTTGTAAAACTAAACCCCAATGTCATTTGTAAAACTAAACCCCAGTGTTATTTGTAAAACTAAACCCCAATGTCATTTGTAAAACTAAACCCCAGTGTTATTTGTAAAACTAAACCCCAATGTCATTTGTAAAACTAAACCCCAGTGTCCTCTGAGCTACATGTTACTGTATTTTCAATATTCTTGCTAATTGTCGTATTAGCATTTCCATCCATCCATCACAGTTAGATCGCAGTGGAACATAGTATTAAATCGCAAGCGACTGCAGATGCTGCAGATCTTGAGCAAAAAAACTGCTGGAAGAATATTAAGTCACACCATTTGTTGAAGCCACCTAACAAATGGTTGCTCTGTGGAGGCGAATATTCACTTCATGACTAACTGCTAACTCTTTTTAACTTGGCGCAGAGTGCTATGGTTACCCTTTTTCTATTGCACAAATGCATGAGTAAAGAGTCGAGTCAAGAATGTATAATTGTCATGTGTGCCCACAACAGAACAGTGAAATTCTTATTTGCAGCAGCATAACAGGCGTGTAAACACAATACTCATAGATTGTGTGAGAGCAAATGAGAAACAAATAAATTCAATAACTTAACCCTAATACTAGTGCAAAAAAGCTCGGGGAGCCCCATCAAATCTTATCAATCGCTTGTTAATCCAAACTGCTGTCTGGTTCGTTTCATATTGCTAGATATGAACTGTTTTGGGAGAGAAAAATGCTCACGGCAGAACAAAAATGTTAAACAGAAATTGGTTCAGATACTGAGCTTTACACAGTGAGAAATCGTGTGAAATATTCACTGAATTTTATCCTAAATGAATGTACCTGCATGTTACACTGTTTAGTTTGGAGATACAGCCAGATAGTCCACTGAGTTCGCACTGACCAGCGGTTTTTGTTTTCCTATATTGTTCATTATTTTGTGCCTGATTATATGGCCGCCAATCAATCGCTGTCTCTAAGGGGTTTGCAATCCAATCACCAACCAGACTGCCTTAAAATTCCGCGTCCAATCAACAAATAGGTCTCTCACGTCCATTCAGTCGCTGTTTCCAAGGGCATTGTGTCCAATCACATAATGCGGTTTAATGGTAAATAATGGTAAACCTACGGTAAAGGTTGGAAGCCAGTGGAGGTACTGACAGTCAAACGGGAGCAGGAGAGATTCAGACAGTGTATAATCCATAGCACCTAAGTGTACGATTTCATAATATACACTAAATAACTGGGCTGACCTTGGCTGGGAACCTGGGGCTCACCAAAACTGTTCCCAATTGGGCCCCGCACCCCTTGGTAATAGCTGGCAAGACACTGTCCCTGAATTTTCCCACTTTGGTACCTCTTACTTGATGGGAGAGGGGAGAAGAGGGAGTGACCAGGCTCCAACTCAACCCACCGACTCCACTCTGACCATCGATCTCCTGTTCACACTAGTGCTCCCATTTTCTCATCCACTCCCTACACAATATCGAGCCATTTTACAGGGGCCCATAAAACTATGCGTCTTTGGGATGTGGGTGAAAATTGGAGTACAGGAGAACATGCAAACTCCATACAGACACAACAGAGGTGATTATCGAACCCGGGTCTCTAGTGCCATGAGGCAGTGGCTCCAGCAGCTGCACCACTGTGCCATCCTATACTTGCACATCCAAACATGATCTACAAAGGGAGATTTACAACATGTTTTACAAGGTGGTGGCAGCAAGTAAAGAAAACATTGAAGACAAACCGGTCATGGTACAATGTGGCTTGGCACAGTATACTTTGCCCATTTGAGTTGCTCTTACCACTCAATACAAATGGTGGCACGATGATGCAGTTGGTAGAGGCACCACCCCACAGCACCAGTGACCCAGGTTTGATCCTGACCTCTGGTGCAGTCTGTGTGTGGAGTTTGCATGTTCTCTTTATGACTCATTAGAATGCAGCTCATTTGCCCTCATCAACCAGCACTCCCTCCCTCTCCTCTTCATGTGTGGGAAGGGAGGAGAGGGGAGGGAAGGGGAGTGTGGGGTGGGAGGGGAGGAGGGGAGTGGGGTGTGTGTCGGCAGGGGTGTGTAGGAGGGGAGAGAGCATGGTGTGGGGGGGCTGGGGTGGGAGGGTAGGTGTGTATGTGTTCAATCTCTTGTTGCGTTCTGCAGCTGGGGGAAGGGGACCCCTTCAGGTGGCAGATGCCAGGGGCTGTTGGGGGAGGGGAGGGGAGGGGATTGGGGGGGGGGGAGAGCGTCCTGCAGCCGGGGGAGAGGGACGGCTTCAGGCGGTTGGAAGCCGGTGTGGTTCACACTGCCACCAAGCTTTGTGTCATCTGCAAACCTGCTAGTGTTGCTCCTAATTCCCTCTTCCAAGTAATTAATATATATGGTAAACAGTTGCGGCCCCAACACCGAGCCTTGCGGTGCTCCACTCGCCACTGGCTGCCATTCTGAAAAGGACCCGTTCACTGCTACTCTTTGCTTCCTGTCTGCCAACCAATTTTCTATCCTTGTCAACACCCTACCCCCAATACCATGTGCTCTAATTTTAGTCACCAGACTCCCATGCGGGGCCTTGTCAAAGGCTTTCTGAAAGTCTAGATACACTCCATCCACTGGCTTGTCACATCCATTTAACTTGTCACATCCTCAAAAAATTCCAGAAGATTAGTCAAGCATGATTTCCCTTTCAAAAATCCATGTTGACTTGGACTAATCCTTTTACTGCTATCCAAATTGTCCATTTTTACCTCTTTAATAAATGACTCCAGCATCTTTCCCACCACCAAAGTCAGACTAACTGGTCTGTAATTTCCCGTTTTCCCTCTCGCTCCTTTCTTGAAAAGTGGGATAACATGAGTTGTCCTCCAATCCACGGTAACTGATCCTGAATCTATTGAACATTGGAAAATGATCACCAATGCATCCACTATTTCTAGAGCCACCTCCCTGAGGACCCTGGGATGCAGACCATCAGGCCCTGGGGATTTATCATCCTTCAGTCCCATTAGCCTACCCAATAGTATTCCTTCCCTATTGAAAGTTTATTTCAGTTCCTCTACCGCCTTAGATCCTCTGTCCTCCAGTGCATCTGGGAGATTGTTTGTGTCTTCCTTAGTGAAGACAGATCCGAGTTACTTGTTCAATTCTTCTGCCATTTCCTTGTTACCCGTAATAATTTCACCCATATCTGCCTTTAAGGGACCCACATTTGACTTTGCAACTCTTTTTCCCTTAACATATCTAAAGAAGCTTTTACTGTCCTTCTTTATATTCCTGGCCAACTTCTCCTCGTACTTCATCTTTTCAGCCCCTATTGACCGTTTTGTTTCCTTCTGTTGTCCTATGAAAGTTTCCCAATCCTTTGGCTTCCAGCTACTCATTGCTGTTTTATACATCTTTTCTTTTAGTTTTATTCTATCCCTAACTTCTCTTGTCAGCCACAGTTGCCTCCTACTCCCCTTAGTCTCTTTCTTCCTTTTTGGAATGAAATGATCCTGCGTCTTCCGGATAATGCCCAGAAATTCCTGCCATTGCTGTTCCACCGTCATTCCTGCTTGGATCCCTTTCCAGTCTACCTTGGGCAGCTCCTCTTTCATGCCTTCATAGTCCCCTTTGTTCAACTGCATCACTGACACTTCCGATTTAACCTTCTCCTTCTCAAATGGCAGATTAAAACTAATCCTATTATGATCACTACCGCCAAGCGGTTCCTTTACCTCGAGTTCACTTATCAAATCTTGTTCATTGGGCAACGCTAAATCCAGAATTGCCTTTTCTCTGGCCTGCTCCACTACAAGCTGCTCTAAGCAACAAATAACAACAAATGTTATGAAGGTTTAAAAATCATAAGATCAGCAGATTGGTCTTCTCTCCTGTCAGTCGCCCCTTCCAGCACCAGCTGTCAATGACTGGGGCGAGGAGAATAAAATCCTGGAGGCCGGGCTGAGTTGGGGAGCCCTGAAGCGGTGTTGAGTCCCGAATCCGCGCTAAACCCTGAAGCCGCACTAAACCCCCGAAGGCGCGCTAAACCCCGAAGCCGCACTGAGTTGGGGAGCCCCGAGGCGGCCCGGAGTGCGGAGCAGCCCGGAGCCTGGCCAACTGCGAGACTGACTGCTGCAACCTCGAGATCCTGGGGAAGTGAGGAGTGTGAGTGGGGGGAATGAGGGAGCCGGGCGCTGGCAGGGCTGCAGGACACACCCCACCCAGCTGCAGGATGATCCCCCCCATCCACCCAAACAGCCCACGCCTGAGGCCGTCCCTCTCCCCCGGCTGTAGGTCATTCACCCCCCCCACCGGCCCCTGATATCCCCCTGATATCAGTCCCCTGATATCAGTGGGACTGAAGCTGTCCCACTCCCCCCGGCTGTAAAACGCTCCCTCCCCCCCCCCCCCTCCATATTCGTTTTATTCATCAGTACACAAAACTTATTCAAGAATTGATTATTTCTTAGTGCATACAAAATTAATACCATATATGATTAATCCTAAATACCACAATAATATTATTTCTGATCACTCCCCGCTGACTTTTACTTTAAAACTTGAGGGAATGCCAGGTATAAAATCCTTTTGGAGATTTAACACACAAATAGCTAATGACTCATAAGGTTACGAGTATTTAAAACAACAAATGAAAATTGGAACAAACGAGGCACCAGGTATTTCACCATCTCTGTTATGGGAATCTTTTAAGGCATTCATCCGTGGAGTTATAATTTCGTATCAACGTTTTCTAAATAAAAAAAACAGGACAGAACAATGGACATTAGAAAAGGAAATTAAATCATTAGAATTAGGTAACGCAAAAGACCCAACCATAGATAAGCATAATAAGATAATATTATTGAAATTTAGACTTAATTGAATATTATCAGCAAGAGGAATAAGATTATTTCAGATCACAAAACAAGTACAGTTTGAATTTGGGGATAAACCACATAAACTTCTAGCACGACAATTGAAGAAGCAAGAAAAGGAAAAAACAATTATTAAAATTAAATCAGAGAACAGGGAACTATTAACTTTTCCTAAGGACATTAACAATAGGTTTGCTCAATTTTATCAACATTTATATACATCTAAAACTAACATTGAAGACAATAAAATTATACATTTTTTAGATAATTGCCATTTGCCAAAATTGGATATCTTAGAACACGAGGAAATAGGAGCTCAGATTACATGAAGAAATAAGAGAAACAATAAAAGAACTGAAAAATGGGAAGACACCAGGGCCTGATGGTTTTAATAATGAATTCTATAAAAGATTTCAGGAGTTAATGGTCCCACGATTACTTAACTTATACAGTTATGCTTTTACCAAAAAGAAATTACCAGAAACTTTAGCAGAATCTACAATTACGCTTATATCAAAAAAAGATAAAGATCTAGAAGATCCGGGCTCGTATAGAGCTATATCACTTATAAACGCAGATCAAAAAATTTTAACAAAGATTTTAGCAAGAAGATTGAGTAAACATATTAATAAATTGATAAACCAGGACCAAACGGGGTTTATACCTAAAAGACAATCATTTAACAATTTGAGACGACTTTTTAATATAATGTATTAACATAAAGGGGAAAAGGAAGACATCAGTTATATCTTTGGATGCAGAGAAAGCATTTGATCAAGTAGTTTGGCAGTATTTATACATAGTACTCCAAAAATTTGATATGGGAGATAATTTTATTAGATGGGTAAAATTATTATATGATAAACCAATGGCAAGAATATTAACTAATAATATGTTGTCTCCAAAATTCCAATTATCACGGGGCAATAGGCAGGGATGTGTTTTATCACCCCTGCTATTTGCCCTTATGATAGAGCCTCTGTCTGAAAGCATAAGAACACATCCAAATATTCAGGGATATAATCCTAAGGACTCTAATAACAAAATTTAATTATATGCGAATGATATACTTTTATATATTCGAAATTCAGAAACGAGTATCCCGAATTTACTAAACGTAATAGAGGAATTTGGCTCTTTTTCTGGATATAGAATAAATTGGAATAAAGGTGAAATTATGTCATTACAGCCCCAGAAAGTGAATCATCTATTAAAATTTCCATTTAAAATTGCAACGGCAAAATTTAGGTATTTAGGTATTCAAGTTACTAGAAGATATAAATCATTATTTATTGCTAATTTTAGTCCTTTGTTAAATAAATTGAACGCTCTGATTAAATTTTGGAAAAAGCTCCCACTATCATTAATTGGCAGAATAAATGCTATAAAAATGATAGTGCTACCACAAATAATATATTTATTTCAATCCATACCAATATATATACAAAAATATTTTTTTTTAAACTACTCTAATATTACTAATTTAATATGGGACTACAAAGCACATAGAATTAAAATAAATCAATTGTGTAAACCTAAAGATGTAGGGGGACTTGCATTGCCTAATCTTTTATATTATTATTGGGCAGTGCATATTAAGAATATCATTTATTGGTTGGACTGTCCTTCTCAACAGATGGAATGGATAAGAATGGAGAAAGAGGATTGTTTTCCTTACGATTTAGGAGCGATCCTCTTCTCCCCGATAAAATTGAATAATATATTATATAAGAAGAATCTAATCATACACAATATAATTCAAATTTGGCCAGTTGAATATCCACACCGCATCCCGATACGCTTTTGGCGTTGCCCACGCCTCTCGGGGCACTGTGGCAGCATCGTGGTTTCATCACCTCCTCCGGTACCCCCTATCAAAAATGCTGTTTTCATCCGCAACTTGCTGCAGGCCCTTGCCCTTCCCGCCCAGCTGGCAATAATTAAATACAGCGCCCATACTGGAGCCTCCGATCCAGTCTCCCAGGGCAATGCCTTTGCCGACACCACAGTAAAGACAGCCACACTGACTCCTCCCACTCCCCCCCTTACAATCCCCGTAGGCCCACAGAACGACCTTGCCAAATATAGGAGAGGTTAGGGCTTTGCAGAGGTACGCCCCTGTTGTGCATCATGATTGATGGAAACGAGAAGAATGTGCCAGATTCCCACACCGATCTCTGGCTCACCCCTCTTGGACAAGATTGTGTATCTGCCACCTTCCCGCCTGTCCTCCTTAATTACATCCATTCGCTGATGCACGCTGGAAAGGAGGGAATGGTGAGAATGGCGAAATAAACATGGCGGCATCCGAAGATCCGCCAGGAAGCGTTGAAACAAGCTTCTGAATGTGGAATTTGAAAACGAAACAACAGAGGGAAAGTGTTAAAATGCCCAAAGGAATTGACGCCAATGCCCGGCAGACCCTTTGAGAGGGTGTAAATAGATTTTATATAAACTGTTACAAGCAATCCAAGTTCCCCAGAGATGCTACCTGACCTGCTGAGTTACTCCAACACTTTGCAATTTCTTTTGTAAACCAGCATCTGCAGTTCCTTATTTAGTTTAGTTTAGATATACAGAATGAAACCAGGCCCTTTTGCCCAACAAGTCCACGCCGACCAGAAAACCCCGCACATTAACACTAACCTACACACTCGGGACAATTTACAATTTCACAGAAGCCAATTAACCTTCAAACCTGTACGTCTTTGGAGTGCGTGAGGAAACTGGGGCACCCAGAAAAAACTGTTACAAGGAGAACGTACAAACACCGTACGTACACTATGCAGCCTTATTTTACCTTCCTGTTCATCCGCTCCCCCACTCTCCCTGGCCCCCGCCTTTGCGATGTGTGTGTGTGTGTGTGTGTGTGTGTGTGTGTGTGTGTGTGTGTGTGTGTGTGTGTGTGTGTGTGCGCGGTCGGTCAATCCGGCTCGCGGTCTCATCGCTGACAGTCGATACAGCTCGAGGTTTTTTAGGCGAGTGCCCTCAAGCTTGAAGGTTAAAGACAGTCGCTGAAAGGTCAGTGGGACAGGCCCTTAAGGCAGCATCTCTAGAAACATAGAAACATAGAAAATAGGTGCAGTAGTAGGCCATTCGGCCCTTTGAGCCTGCACCGCCATTCAATATGATCATGGCTGATCATCCAACTCAGTATCCCGTACCTGCATTCTCTCCATACCCCCCGATCCCCTTAGCCACAAGGGCCACATCTAACTCCCTCTTAAATATAGCCAATGAACTGGCCTCAACTACCTTCTGTGGCAGAGAATTCCACAGATTCACCACTCTCTGTGTGAAAAATGTTTTCTCATCTCGGTCCTAAAAGACTTCCCCCTTATCCTTAAACTGTGACCCCTTGTTCTGGACTTCCCCAACATCGGGAACAATCTTCCTGCATCTAGCCTGTCCAACTCCTTAAGAATTTTATACGTTTCTATAAGGTCCCCCCTCAATCTTCTAAATTCTAGTGAGTACAAGCCGAGTCTATCCAGTCTTTCTTCATGTGAAAGTCCTGACATTCCAGGAATCAGTCTGGTGAACCTTCTCTGTACTCCCTCTATGGCAAGAATGTCTTTCCTCAGATTAGGAGACCAAAACTGTACACAATACTCCAGCTGTGGTCTCACCAAGACCCTGTACAACTGCAGTAGAACCTCCCTGCTCCTATACTCAAATCATTTTGCTATGAATGCTAACATACCATTCGCTTTCTTCAGTGCCTGCTGCACCTGCATGCCTACTTTCAATGACTGGTGTACCATGAAACCCAGGTCTCATTGCATCTCCCATGTTCCTAATCAGCCAGCATTCAAATAACAGTCTACTTTCCCGTTTTTGCCACCAAAGTGGATAAACTCACATTTATCCACATTATACTGCATCTGCCATGCATTTTCCCACTCACCCAACCTATCCAAGTCACCTTGCAGCCTCCTAGCATCCTCCTCACAGCTAACACTGCCCCCCAGCTTCGTGTCATCCGCAAATTTGGAGATGTTGCATTCAATTCCCTCATCCAAATCATTAATATATATTGTAGAAAGCTGGGGTCCCAGCACTGAGCCTTGCGGTACCCCACTAGTTACTGCCTGCCGTTCTGAAAATGACCCGTTTACTTCTACTCTTTGCTTCCTGTCTTCCGCTACCACTGCACCACCATGACACCCAAATGTCTTATCATCTGTGGGGATATGGCCCTGCATAGATCATATTTGTGCTCCATTTAGCAACTACAAAGATATTAAGAGGTACAATATTTAGAACTGTTGTAGAAATGACAAGTATGGAAAGAGGAAATTATTTTCTAGAAAGCAAGCCTAGTCAAGTCCAGTTTATTGTCAAATGCACAAATATGGTGAAGCAAACTGAAAATCCTGCTTGCAACATCTTGGGTAGACTCAGACAACGCACAAAAACATACATTATTCAAAGTTTATTTTAATTGAAGGATATAGCATGGAAACAGGTCTTATGGCCCACTGAATCTATGCTGACCAGCGATCACCCATTCACTGTAATTAGAAACATAGAAACATAGAAAATAGGTGCAGAAGTAGGCCATTCGGCCCTTTGAGCCAGCACCGCCATTCATTGTGATCATGGCTGATCATCCCCAATCAATAACCTGAGCCTGCCTTCTCCCCATATCCCTCGATTCCACCAGCCCCTAGAGCTCTATCTAATGAGGAAGGGAGTAATGAGGAAGGGTTAGTTAACAGTCTTGTTGTGCGTGGCCCCTTTGGCATGAGTGACCATAATATGGTTGAGTTCTTCATTAGGATGGAGATTGACATAATTAATTCAGAAACAAGAGTTCTGAACTTAAAGAAAGGTAACTTTGAGTGCATGAGACGTGAATTGGCCAAGATAGAATGGCAATTAAAGGGTTGACGGTGGATAGGCAATGGAAGGCATTTAAAGACTGCATGGATGAACTACAAAAATTGTTCATCCCAGTTTGGCAAAAGAATAAATTAGGGAAAGTAGTACATCTGTGGATAACAAGGGAAATCAGGGATAGTATCAAAACAAAAGATGAAGCATATAAATTAGCCAGAAAAAGCAGCCTACCAGAGGACTGCGAGAAATTCAGTCCAGCAGAGGAGGACAAAGGAATTAATTAGGAAAGGGAAAATAGATTATGAAGGGAAACTGGCAGGGAACATAAAAACTGACTGCATAAGATTTTATGGATATGTGAAGAGAAAAAGATTAGTTAAAACAAATGTAGGTCCCTTGCAGTCAGAAACAGGTGAATTGATCATGGGGAACAATGACATCGCAGACCAATTGAATAACTACTTTGGTTCTGTCTTCACTAAAGAAGACATAAATAATCTGCCAGAAATAGTAGGGGACCGGGGGTCAAATGAGATGGAACTGAGTGAAATCCAGGTTAGCCAGGAAGTGGTGTTAGGTAAATTGAATGGATTAAAGGCCGATAAATACCCAGGGCCAAAGTACTTAAGGAAGTAGCCCCAGAAATAGTGGATGCATTAGTGATAATTTTTCAAAACTCTTTAGATTCTGGAGTAGTTCCTGAGGATTGGAGGGTAGCTAATGTAACCCCACTTTTTAAAATTGGAGGGAGAGGGAAAACGGGGAATTTTACTTCGGAGTCACGTGAGTGACTACGTGAAGAAGGCCCGCCTGGCGCTGGAACGGCATTACGTCGACGCTGACGGCAGAAGCAGGAAGTTGCAGAGCGCAGCTTCTCGCAGCGGTCGGAACGGACCCACAGGTAAGCGTAGGGAAAGTGGGGATGTTCTAAAAAAGACGTTACGCTGGTAAAACCAGCAACAAAAAAAAAGTAAAAGTAAAAGTAAAAATCAGAGTCACGCTGGCGTACTGATTTAGCCAGTTAAATGGAGAAGAAAAATTTCGCGGGTAAAAGATCATCCCGGGGTAAAGCTAAAAATACGGGACAAGAGATTAGTGCGGATCCGGTTCCGATACCGGTGGCCGCTGATTCACCCGTTAGTGAGATTATAATTTCTCCAGAAATACTAACCACGGAGGGAAATGTTCCTAAAAAATGTAAAAGAAATCCGTGAGGGCCGTGGTTTCTGATAATGACTCTGAAAGTCCTCCGGATAATAAAGCTATGTGGCTAAAAATGATACATATGGAGAAAGTACTCCAAAATATAATGAGACAAGGGTCACAGTACCCAAAAGTTTCCCAAAAAGACCCTGAGGGGCTTGAATATACAGAATATGGCTATGTGCCAAATTGGGAATTTGAAACTCCGGACCCAGGATTTAGGGCGGAGGAAGTCTCATTGGATATAATTCCAAGTGGATCAGGGCTGCAAAAGACAGACCCTGCAAGTGGTGATGTGGATTATGAATGCACACCACAAATAAAAAAGAGAAGGTCAGATGTGCCTGAGATAGCAAAAGATTTTGCTATATCTGAAGGAAGTGGTGAGGCTATGGAAGAAAACCTAGCTGCCAACATTAATTATATGGTATCTCACCAACTTCAAGATTCTGTGTGATTGAAACAGCAGAATACGATAAAACTTTTTATGTTTTTATAAAGATATCAACGGTAAATCCGTTTATAATATCCATGTCTCAAATTATATGAGATATAAGAAATACAATTTCAAAGTATTTCAAAATGGTGCAAATAACTAATACTTTTAAAATAAAATAAATTGCCATCAGTTGTGGAGCTCAATGGGAAGAAATATATATAATTTACCAAATCTGCACTATAGATTTGCAGATCAATACAAATCAGGTTATATTAAACTCCTGATTATTATGGAATAAACCTGCCTTATGATAAATCAAAGATATTGGTTACAAAAGAACAGACTACTGATCTTTAAAACTTTGGGGGGAAAAAAAAACTATGATCCAATGAAAGATTTGATAATGGATCAAAACAAAGGCAAAGATCTTTAAACTTGGGGGGAAAAAACTATGATCCAGTGAAAGATTTGATAATGGATCAAAACAAAGGCAGAAGTGGTATAATCCAACATAGCCTTATCCAAACCCATATAATTGGGAAAAGAAGGCTTGAAGTACGTTGAAGAGGTGCAAACATCTGGTTACAAAATAAGTTCATGAAATCTCCAATTGTGGGGGATTACAGGTGTATTATGATCATTAATTTAATATAACTAAGGAAGGATTGGTTCACCTGTATAAGGAAACCTTAAAAATTGATTTTAGGTTTGCACTCAAAAAGTAATTTCAATAAACAAGGGGTACGTATATGTATATTATAAAATTACCTCAGTGTAAAGATTTGATGGTATAAACCATACAAAACATCATTTTATATACACTTTCACAGTGTAAGAAAATGGAAACATCTAGAACATGGAAATACAGTTGCGATTAACAAAGTGTTAATCAATATTACAGGTGCTTGAAATTAATTAAAGTGGGTCAAGCTGTGCAAGTTAAAACATTGTCCAAAGGATCAAATCAGTTCAAGGCTGTTAAACAGAACACTGAAGGAACAATTATACTGATAAAAGATCAGCACTTGCACTAATGAGGTCATGGTCATGGGTTATCTCGATTACATTTAAATTGGAAGGTATAAGAGTCAGCTGCAAATTAGTGCTGCAATTACAAACCTGGTGGAAGGCAAGGACCTGACCCATTACATAAAGCATATGCTTAGGCATTAATAAAATATTCATAAATTACTATTCTGAATTTAGATGTAATTCAAGCACCATAAGGGGGGGGGGGGATTGTTCCATGATACAAATATGTCTAATTGTTGTTGACATGCTTTGTCCCTCCATTAGGTTAGGTAAAGAATAAATAAAGTTCCAAAAGAAGGAATACAGAAGCTTATAAGAATATGTATGCCTTTGTGAAGAGGCTTATGCAAATATCAAATGATACGTTATCATTATTAAAGTAATGTAAAAAAGGTTCACAAGCTGCTTCAACTATAAGATTAACAGCTGTTGCAAACTGAAGCAAGTGTTTCAGATGATGTACAGCTTCTGTGAATGTTTGGGTAAAGATAAGAATATTATCTATTCTTATAAGAATAATTGATACGTCTCTTGTTGGGACTGCGGACAATAATACCATAAATGATTTGTCCTAAGAAATTGTCCAAACATTTGTATTGATTATTGAAGTATAAGGAGTTATGGATTAAATATCGATTGTTTTATTATGGAAGTGTCCATGTCGTATCAAGATGAACAATACCACGGCTGTGGCATATGTTAACAATGGTATCGGAGACAACAAATTTGGGAGAAAAACAAATTGTCATTAATATGGATTACTAATATGGATCTGGTTGTATACAGATTAAATCACCGATCTTTCAAAAGTTTCTTGTGGGTCACAAGATAAGTCAAATAACAATCATGGGATTATCTGAGTAAACAGATGTGGCATATTTTAAAGTTTAGTCCACCTATAACCATATAACCATATAACCATATAACAATTACAGCACGGAAACAGGCCCTCTCGGCCCCTCCAGTCCGTGCTGACCATTTGTTTTCCCCTAGTCCCATCTACCTGCACTCAGACATACCCCTCCATTCCCTTCACGTCCATATACCTATCCACTTTACTCTTAAATGTTAAAATCGATCCTGCCTCCACCACTTCTGCTGGAAGCTGATTCCACACAGCCACCACCCTCTGAGTAAAGAAGTTCCCCCTCGTTACCCCGAAACCTCTGTCCCTTAATTCTCATGTCATGCCCTCTTGTTTGAATCTTCCCTACCCTCAATGGGAAAAACGTATCCACGTCAACTCTGTCTATCCCTTTCATCATTTTAAAGACCTCAATCAAGTCCCCCCTTAACCTTCTGCGCTCCAAAGAATAAAGACCTAACTTGTTCAACCTTTCTCTGTAACATAGTTGCTGGAACCCTGGCAACATTCTAGTAAATCTCCTCTGTACTCTCTCTATTTTGTTGACATCCTTCCTATAACTAGGCGACCAAAATTGTACACCATACTCCAGAATTGGTCTTACCAATGCCTTGTACAATTTTAACATTACTTCCCTAATCCTATATTCAATGCTCTGATTTATAAAGGCCTGCACACCAAAGGCTTTCTTTACCACCCTATCTACATGCGATTCCACCTTCAGGGAACTATGCACAGTTATTCCTAGATCCCTCTATTCCACAGCATTCCTCAATTCCCTACCATTTACCATGTACGTCCTATTTTAATTTGTCTTGCCAAGATGTAGCAGTTCACACTTATCAGCATTAAACTCCATCTGCCATCTTTCAGCCCACTTTTCCAAATGGCCCAAATCTCTCTGTAGACTTTGAAAATCTACTTCATTATCCACTACACCACCTATCTTAGTATCATCTGCATACCTACTTATCCAATTTTCCACCCCATCATCCAGATCATTGATGTACATGACAAACAACAGTGGACCCAACATAGATCCCTGAGGCACCCCACTGGTCACCGGCTTCCAACCTGACAAACAGCCATCCACCATTACTCTCTGACATCTCCCATTCAGCCACTGTTGAATCCATCTTGCTACTCCGCCATTAACACCCAAAGATTGAACCTTCTTAAACCAACCTTCCATGGGGAACCTTGTCAAAGGCCTTACTGAAATCCATATAGACAACATCCACTGCTTTACCCTCATCAATTTCCCTAGTTACCGCTTCAAAAAATTCAAGAAGGTTAGTCAAACATGACCTTCCAGGCACAAATCCATGTTGACTGTTCCTGATCAGACCCTGTTTATCCAGATGCTTATATATATTATCTCTAAGTATCCTTTCCATTAATTTGCCCACCACTGACGTCAAACTAATAGGTCTATAATTGCTAGGTTTATTCTTTGAACCCTTTTTAAACAATGGAACAACATGCACAGTACGCCAATCCTCCGGCACTATTCCCGTTTTCTAATGACATTTGAAATATTTCTGTCATAGCTCCTGCTATTTCTACACTAACTTCCCTCAATGTCCTAGGGAATATCCTGTCACGACCTGGAGACTTATCCACTTTTATATTTTTCAAAAGTGTCAGTACTTCCTCCTCTTTGAATCTCATAGTTTCCATAGCTACTCTACTTTTTCCCCTTAACTCACCGAGTTCAATATCCTTCTCCTTGGTGAATACCGAAGAAAATAAATTGTTCAATATCTCCCTCATCTCTTTTGGCACTGCAGATAGCTGTCCATTCTGGTTCTCTAATGGTCCCAATTTTATCCCTCGTTATCCTTTTGCTATTAATATAGCTGTAGAAAACCCTTTGGGTTTACTTTCACCTTTCTTGCCAAAGCAACCTCATATCTTCTTTTAGCCTTCCTAATTTCTTTCTTAAGATTCTTTTTACATTCTTTATACTCCTCTAGCACCTCATTTACTCCATGCCTCCTATAATTATTGTAGATATCTCTCTTTTTTCGAAACAACTGTCCAATTTCCCTTGAAAAACCATGGCCCTTTCCAATTTTTACTATTTCCTTTCAACCTAACAGGGGCATAAAGATTCTGTACTCTTACAATTTCCCCTTTAAATGTCCTCCATTTCTCTTCTACATCCTTCCGTTGAAACAAAGTGTCCCAATTCACTCCTTTAAAATCCTTACGCATTCCCTCAAAGTTAGCCTTTCTCCAATCAAAAATCTCCACCCTAGGTCCAGTTCTGACTCTCTCCATAATTATATTGAAACTAATGGTATTGTGATCACTGGTCCCGAAGTGCTCACCAACGCATACCTCCGTCACCTGACCTGCCTCATTTCCTAACAGGAGGTCCAGCACTGCCCCTTCTCTGGTCGATACCTCTATGTTTATCTCTAAGGAAGAGAACCAAGAACAGGGAAGGTGGATGCTTTTCTCCCAATTACACGAGGAAAAGATGTTCTTTTGTGTTCCTCATTTTTTTGATAGGGCAGTGTCTGATGAAAATGTAGCGGGACACTGCCAGAGGCATTTTGGTGGCCTAATACGGATCCTTTATCATTTCATAAATATTGTGTGATGTTGAACTACTTGTGATGATTCATAGTTGCAGCAATTGATTGAAGTCTGAGAAGGGGTCTCGACCCGAGGCGTTGCCTGTCTCCTTTCGCTCTTTGGATGCTGCTGCACCCGCTGGGATCTCCAGGTTTGAGAAACCCTGCAGTAATTTATTGTTGTACAAAAGCATCCATGACATGAAAATATGAATTTGACTATCTGCAGGTTGACCAGACCATTACAACAGCTGATGGTCAAAGAAGTCTATGAATGTTAACTAATATAACAACATATCAATAAAATAATTATGTATAAAGAAGTGTTATACCTGCAATTTGCAGAAATAAGTCTAAAAAACGATATTTTGTTATAAGAAATTGGAGGTCTGTGTATACAGTAAAGTTATTTTATCATATTATATATATGTGAGTTCCTTGTGGATTGCATTTTTCTGAGTATCTAATTGATAGAGCCAATAATAGGGCTCAGAGTGTTACCGTCTTATTAACGGACAATATATTAACCAAGAAGTTATCAGGTGCATTCATAATATCCCGATATGGAAAGGGTTCTGTCCAAAATTGTAAAAAATATAAAGTCAGGAGATAAATAATCCTGAATTGCCTTAGGCAATGGACTCTCATGGCCCTGTCTCACTGTGCGAGTTGACCCACGAGGTACCCCGAGTGACAGACTCGTGGCTGTGCACGAGACTGCAAGTTTATGATCAAGTGTGTAATACGAGTTCCCACGGGTATGTCATTGCTGCGATGTTCCTAGTTCCTCTCCCGAGTTAGCAAGTTCCTCTCCCGTTACTCTTGAGCCAACCGTGAATGAAGGTATGTTTTAATAAAGCAACAATGTTAAAATACATCTCCATCCTGTGGTTTTGAGTTATTTCAGCGCGGATGGGAAAATGCGCATCCTCCAGTAACCAAGCATTTCTTGTTGTTTTATGTTTTTAAATACTTTTTTGCAATGGATCTCTATTTTAAATAATTTTAAAAAAGGAAGCAGCCCGGGTGACTGACATTGAGCGGCCGCCAGGACCCGACAGCAGACACACACACACACACAGAGAGAGAGAGAGATACACACAGACAGCAGCTGGCCACCACTTCAGAGGAATGAAGCAGCTCGGGTGACTTTGAGCGGCCACCGGGACCCGACATCAGACACACACACAGATACAAACAGATAGACAGAGAGGGAGAGAGAGAGACACACACACACAACTCAGCGGACCAGGCAGCATCTCTGGAGAGAAGGAATAGAGTCGAGACCCTTCTTCAGACTTACCCGAAATGCCACCCATCCCATCTCTCCAGAGATGCAGCCTGTCCCGCCGAGTTACTCCAGCATTGTGTGTGTCTATCTCGGTGTGAACCAGCATCTGCAGTTCCTTCCCAATCCCACACTCTCGGCCCCGGGGGGGTGGATGGAGCATCACACGTGGACACATCCCACCCACCACCCCAGACTTGCCCCTTCGGCAGGTCTTTAAGCCGTTCATTGAGACAGAGTGAAGCCACGGGGCAGGCGCCTCAGTAATAAAGGACAAGTGGCAGAAAGGCCGAAGATAGACACAAAATGCTGGAGTAACTCGGCGGGACAGGCTGCATCTCTGGAGCGAAGGAATGGGTGGCATTTCGGGTAAGTCTGAAGAAGGGTCTCGACTCTATTCCTTCTCTCCAGAGATGCTGCCTGGTCCGCTGAGTTACTCCAGCATTTTTGTGTCTATCTTTGGTTCAGTCTTTACTCGAGCAAAAGAACAGATTATTAAAGTTCCCACGGTAGACTCACGAGACACTAAGATAAACGCACGGGGCCACTACGTTATTACAACGAGTTTAAATGTTTCCATTTTTAACTTGAACAGTTAATTTGACTCGTGGAAAAAATCAAACATGTTTGATTTTTTTCACGAGTTAACAAGTTTCCCGAGTACCTGCCGTTAGCGCCACGAGTCGATAAGTTGCTCGTGCGAGTTCCGACGTTCCCGCTACGTGATCACCACGAGTGAAAACTCGGGGTCACTCGTGGGCCAACTCGCACAGTGAGACAGGGGTTTAACTCTATCTATGATTCAAAAAAGTTAAACATTGAAAATAATAAATGCTGATGACTTTAGTATCAATATAAGAGTGCAAACATTGCAAATGTTACGTTATAATTGCATGTGGATACAGATTGCATTATCATATATGTTTATGAATCTACCAAACAAAGCACACCAAGAGGAGCTGAAACCAAGGTAAACCTATAAGCATATCCTGTCGGCTTTAAGTTGTGTGTGTGTGTGTGTGTGTGTGTGTGTGTGTGTGTGTGTGTGAACATTGATGAAATATGTTGCAGTAGGTAAGAGTCTCTGTGGCAATGAGACTGCTTATTACACACAAAAAACCACATTGGGTTCAGTAAAAAACTGATGGTTATAGAGGAATGTATTTCTAGATGGTTAGAAATTGGATACACTCAGTAGGAACTAGACACTGAAAGGTGGAAAATCACTCTGTTAATGAGGTAGATACATTTCACAGGAATGGCACGGGATGAGCCACTCGAGCAAAGATGCAAGGCCGCAGGAGGCTGTAAATTAATGTTAAAGTAAAAAGGAACCGGTCATGGTGTCAGGTTTGGACACGCAGTGTTGGGTTCTCTATAATTGTTGCTTTGTCATGCCATCAAAATATATATATCAATTGGTATTTTGTGATAAACTTGCCTTTCAATGGAAAGGGCATTACTTTTATTCTTTATAATGTGAAATAATTTATCACATAACTTGAGGCAATGTTTGGGGAAAAATGTGTTATTCGCTCGTTACTGCATTAAATGAGCCGGACTGTCGTATGGAATAAATTCTACGACATGAAAAACACAGAAAGCTTCAAACTCTTCACGTAGTCACTCACGTGACTCTGAAGTAAAATAGTAAGATTAAACGAGAACTTACCAGTTCGAAGTTTGATCTTTATTTTATGAGGAGTAACGATGAGGGATTACGTGCCCTCCACTCCACACCCTCATAAAGTAAATGATCATCTGGTAGTTCTAAATCTATGATGAGTCTTACTATCTTACTCCGGCTATTGTGTTCTGTGTTTTTCATGCCGCTGCTTTGAAGTATGCCGTTCCAGCGCCAGGCGGGCCTTCTTCACGTAATCCCTCATCGTTACTCCTCATAAAATAAAGATCAAACTTCGAACTGGTAAGTTCTCGTTTAATCTTACTATTACAGACCAGTTAGTCTAACATCGGTAGTGGGGAAACTGCTCGAGTTAGTTATTAAAGATGGAATAGTGGTGAAATCATTGGACAAAGTGGTGAAAGTTGTGAAATCATTGGACAAAGTAAGCATGGATTTATGAAAGGTAAATCATGTCTGACAAATCTTATAGAATTTTTCGAGGATGTAACTTGTAGAGTGGATAAGGGAGAACCAGTGGATCTGTTATATCCGGACTTTCAGAATGCTTTCGACAAGGTCCCACATAAGAGATTAGTATGAAAACTTAAACCACGCCCTATTGGGGGTTCAGTATTGATGTGGATAGAGAACTGGCTGGCAGACAGGAAGCAAAGAGTAGGAGTAAACGGGTCCTTTTCGGAATGGCAGGAAGTGACTAGTGGGGTACCACAAGGCTCTGTGCTGAGACACCTGTTATTTACAATATATATTAATGATCTGTACGAGGGAATTGAATGCAACATCTCCAAGTTTGAGGATGACACAAAGCTGGGGGCAGTGTTAGCTGTGAGGAGGATGCTGGGAGGCTGCAAGGTGAGTTGGATAGGTTGGGTGAGTGGACAAATGCATGGCAGATGCAGTATAATGCGGATAAATGTGAGGTTATCCACTTTGGTGGTAAAAACAGGAAAGTAGACTATTATTTGAATGGTGGCCAATTAGGAAAAGGGGATATGCAACGAGACCTGGGTGTCATGATACACCAGTCAATGAAAGTAGGCATGCTGGTGCAGCAGGCAGTAAAGAAAGCGAATGGTATGTTAGCATTTGTAGATTGATGTTGCATGTTAACTAATCACACACCAGCCAGCATCTATAACTCCACCCACTGTAATACTCATACTAACACTTGTTTCCCAGCACAGAAAGTTGGAGCAGCCAGGGTGTACTGACAACTAATCATCCTTCATGCTGTTAAGTTTCAGTGCTGATTAAAGATGTATTTGAATCACGTACTGAGTCTGGAGATCATTTACAGCATTCATAGCAAAAGGATTTGAGAATAGGAGCAGGGAGGTTCTACTATAGTTGTATAGGGTTTTGGTGAGACCACACCTGGAGTATTGCATACAGTTTTGGTCTCCTAATCTGAGGAAAAGCATTCTTGCCATAGAGGGAGTACAGAGAATGTTCACCAGACTGATTCCTGGGATGTCAGGACTTTCATATGAAGAAAGACTGGATAAACTCAGCTTGCACTCGCTAGAATTTGGAAGATTGAGGGGTGATTTTATAGAAACTTACAACATTCTTAAGGGGTTGGACAGGCTAGATGCAGGAAGTTTGTTCCCGATGTTGTGGAAGTCCAGAACAAGGGGTCACAGTTTAAGGATAAAGGAGAAGTATTTTAGGACCGAGATGAGAAAATAAATTTTCACACAGAGAGTGGTGAATCTGTGGAATTCTCTGCCACAGAAGGTAGTTGAGGCCAGTTCATTGGCTATATTTAAGAGGGAGTTAGATGTGGCCCTTGTGGCTAATGGGATCAGGGGGTATGGAGAAAAGGTAGGTACAGGATACTGAGTTGGATGATCAGCCATGATCATATTGAATGGCGGTGCAGGCTCGAAGGTCCGAATGGCCTACTCAAGCACCTATTTTCTAAGTTTTAAAGAAGGAACTGCAGATGCTGGAGAATCGAGGGTACACAAAAAGCTGGAGAAAGTCAGCGGGTGCAGCAGCATCTAAGGAGCGAAGGAGATAGGCGACGTTTCGGGTCGAGACCCTTCTTCAGGGTCTGAATAAGGGTCTCGACCCGAAACGTCGCCTATCTCCTTCGCTCCTTAGATGCTGCTGCACCCGCTGAGTTTCTCCAGCTTTTTGTGTACCCACCTATTTTCTACGTTTCTTTGTTTCTTTGCTCCTATACTCAGCTCCTCTAGATATGAAGGCCAACATGCCATTTTACTTCGGAGTCATGTGAGTGACTACGTGAAGAAGCCCCGCCAGGCACATGCGCATCATTACGTCGACGCATGTCACTTGGAACGGGCTGGAGAGCGCAGCTCCACCAGCGGTGAGTAGAAATCTCACAGATAAGTGTTTTTTAAAACTTTCCAGCGAGCATTTAAGCTCCGTAAGGCTGGCTTGCGAGTCAGGAGGAGCTTGTGATATGGAGAGCAGTGCAAGAAAGTCGGTTCGCAGCAAGCGTGGGTCACGCAGCAATGCGGTCCCATCGCAGCGATCGGGAGTAAAGATAAGTATGGTGCCGGTTCTGATACCGGTGGCCGTTATTCCCGTAATTAACGAGCCTTCAGCTGCTCCAGTGTTGCAGGGCACTGAGGCCACATCTATAGGGAAGAAATGTAAGAGAAAGTCTGTCAGGCCCGTATTGTCTGATGGGTCTGATGAAGAGGACTCTCTTCCAGACCGGAAAACAATGTGGGGGAGAATGGAACTAATGGAGAAAATGCTGCAAACTTTAATCAGTCAAGGGTCCAAAGACCCAGAGATTTCCCAGACAGCCTCCGAAGGAGTTCCATAAACAGAGTATGGTGCCTATCCAGAATGGAAATCTCATTCTCCACTGCCTTGCATAAGTCTGGATGAAGTCTCCCTAGAGCAAGACTCGGGAGTACCAGGGCAGGAGGAGACTGACCCTGAAGCTGGTGTCCCTACTTATGTGTATACACCAGAGCACAAGAGCCACGCTGCGGGTGTTCCCAATGTAGCAAGGAGTTTTGCTATACCGGAAGTGACTGGTGAGGCCATGGATGAGAACCTGGCTGCCAACATTAATTATTTGGTTTCTCACCAGCTCCAAGAAACTGTTATGACTGAAACAGCTGAATTATATAAAACACCCGTCAATTGTGCCTCGCTCAGGGTGCCAACAGTAAATTCTGCAATTTGGGCACCCATGAGTGCAACGACACGAGGGCAGGAAATGCGTTTCCAGCGTGTCCTCAAGCTGATATCAGCAGGCATCACTGCATTTGGGAAACAAATACAAGGGTCAACAATGTCCAAAACTCAAAAGGACATGCTTGCGTTGTTTTGCAATGCCTATTTTGAACTTAATTAACCATATAACCATATAACCATATAACAATTACAGCACGGAAACAGGCCCTCTCGGCCCTTCCAGTCCGTGCCGACCATTTGTTTTCCCCTAGTTCCATCTACCTGCACTCAGACCATACCCCTCCATTCCCTTCACGTCCATATTGTTTGAGGAAAATCGCCATTCAGCCAACATTGCACCCTAAGTTTGCAGGACTGTGTAGGGCAAGCAATATACAGGCACCAGATTATTTATTTGGTGAAAATCTGCCAAAACAAATTAAGGATATCGATGAAGAATCAAAAACGATCGGCCTTATAAAACCTTTTATCCCTGCTCCGAGAAAACAAGCAGGTTGGATACGAAGGGGGTTTGATTCCGGGGCAGGGACCAGCAGAGGCAGGGCATTGGGTAGAAAATACTATTACCCAATGCAGCCCAACATCAACCCTTATATTGGGAGAAGGAGACCTTCTAGGTCGTTTACTGAGGTACAGAAACTTAATTCCATCACAGATAAAACTTCTGGGGAACAACCTCCGGTTAGGGGTAGATTACAATTGTTTTATGATGAATTGTGTTGTATAACATCTGATCGATTTATACTAGATACTGTGTCAGGCTCTACAATAGAATAGTAAGATTAAACGAGAACTTACCAGTTTGAAGTTTGATCTTTATTTTATGAGGAGTCGAGTTGAGGGACTACGTGAATAGAAGCCCGTACAGCCGTTGGTGCGTCAATCTTCAAAGCAGCGGAATGAATTCACAGCTAACAATGACCGAAGTATAACGGTAAGATGATAAAACTAGAACTACCAGATGAGATCTATGAGGGTGGGAGCGGAGGGCACGTAGTCCCTCAACTCGACTCCTCATAAAATAAAGATCAAATTTCAAACTGGTAAGTTCTCATTTAATCTTACTATTTTACTTTGGAGTCACGTGAGTGACTACGTGAAGACTTCAAAGCACTGTGAATTCACGCCGCAGACTCAAATCCGACGTTCACACTGCCTGGATTGACTCAAAAGTCGTTAACAATCAATCATGCATCAGTAATACATTTGTTAAATGAAATAACAGTTTATTTACAAACAAATCATAACAAACCCCTCTAACTCAGGGGAAAAATATAACAGTACTGACACCAGAATCAGCAAACACCCCGAGCCTTGAAATCGGCTTGTGACAAAACCTCTGAAAAGTTAGCTCACTGGACCAACCTGCGGCCGCGAGGACCTTGAAATCGTTTGCACCGACACCTTACTGTGTGGTTTTTTGTGACTAATAAACAAAGCCAACTCTGTTCCTCTCAGAGGTTTAGTAATCTCAATGGAACGAGATAAATGTGAGACTATACAGAAGCGATCATCTGCGGGGTATGCTGAAAACACAATCTTACATCCTGTCATGCCTCTTTTATTATGTTTAAGCAAATCATAGACATAAAATATAATGGCATCAGCTGACACATGCATTCTATCTAGCCGTAGCTTTTGCAATGTTTGTACACGTTGGCCTGAAACCAACACCAGAAGCATGACCACCTTCATAGTTAATTTGGCTATAGATAGGCTTGTAACCGGAGCCCACTGGCGAAGAAGCATAAAAACCTCACTCACATTCCAAATACCGGCATACCTGAGTTTAGGAGGATTAGAATTGAAACTCCCTTCATGAATCGTGAACTAACGGATGTGTCCCTACTGTATGCAATTCTGCATTCATAGGTAAATAAGAAGACAGAGCACTTCTGGCTGAATTAATTGCACTGTAACTTAATTTTTTTGGTCAAAATAAAGAGTTGACAACTCCAATACATCCGTGATCCCTGCCGTGTGTGATATACAATATCCTGCTGTAGGCAGAATTGCTCCCACTTCCTTATATAGGTGATATATTGCTGCTGTGTACTATCCCTGCAGGCCGACGTGAGAACATCCACCGTCCGATGAGACAGTCCTCTCCCCAGGTATGGCCTCCTTAAAATCTGCAAATTAACAGATCAATACGATCCTATAAAGGATGTTGATCCCCAGTGACTGGATTTACCAGTAGATTTTTATTCTTGGGCATAAGCATGTAAGGCTCCCTAGCCATTTGTAATACAACGGGAAACCATGCTCGTGTAGGCCAATCTGGCACTACCAATACCCCTGGAGCGGAGTCCTCCTTGATCTTTTGCAAACATCTGCTGATGAGACAGAATGAAGGAAATACATACACAAACATTCCTCCCCCAATGCAGCGAAAATGCATCCACTACTACTGCCCCAGTATCTGGTTATCATGAAACATATCTAGGTAACTGATGATTTAATCGAGATGCAAACAAGTCAATATCTGGCAATGCATACTGATCAATCATTTGGTTAAACACATCCTGATTTAACATCCATTCAATGTTGTCATTAAACTGACGTGACCTCTTCCTGGCAAATAAAGTGCTGAAAGCCAGATATTTTGGTCAATACACCAGCTCCAAATCAGGTGCCCAACAACTCTAAAATAATCAATCCCTCTTAATTGAGGAAGCGATGTCTCATCCACATTCCATCTGCCTCCACAACTAGAAGACATATCTGTTGCACCCCAACCCAGTGCACTCACATCAGTCTGTAATATCAGTGACGGTGATTCCACGAAACCTTCCTTAAATTTTTTGAAACATGTACTATCCACCATTGTATGTCAGCAATCGCCCCAGCTGACAACTGCATAGGCCTATCAAAAATAGCCCCTTTGTATTCTCAGTGCCTGTTCCTTTGATGGTTGTAATTGTTGATAATGCAGAGGACAATACTGCACAGCTGGAAAGGCTGCAACAACTTCCCAATAAAACTGGCTACTTGTCTAATCAAAGGCCGTTGTTCTCCAACGAGATTAACACAGTCCTCAATTAACTGATTCAATTTATCCCTGGGCAAAGTTACAAACATGTGATTGGAATTAATGGTAAATCCCAGATAATCAATAATTTGGACTGGTGATAATTTAGATTTATGTGGGTGAATAACAAATCCCATTTGTTCAAAAGTGATTTTAACAACTGAACTGATGATTGAGTTTCAGCATGAGTCTTTCCAACAATCAGAATATCAACTAAATAGGCCATTACCACATGCCCCTGAGCTCTAAGCAATGCTAACACAGGTTTTACCAATTTAGTAAATAATCTAGGAGCTGAAGTTAATCCATTCGGCAATGTCCTGAATTGCCACAGCTCAGTCATCCCAATAAATTTCAAATATCTTCTATCATCACCATGAATAGACACTGCGTAATACGCATTCTTTAAATCAATGGTTGCCATATAATACCCTTTGGACACTAGATGTTTGCCCGTGGTAAAGTTCTCCATTTTGAAATGCCTTTAACAAACAAATTTGTTCAAATTCGATAAATCCAGAATAATTCTACATCCCCCAGTCTTTTTAGATCTGGGAAATATACTTGACAGCAATTGTTGACTTTGATAGACAGAAGGCTCAATTACCCCTTCTTATGTAACGACTGAATCTCTGCTTGAATAAGCACATTTTCCTCATCTGAAAAATAAGTTTACGACTAGGAAAATGTTGATTAGGTAGACTGTCATAGTAAAATCCAATTTTTCACCCCTTCAATACACTAAGTATGAACAAATCTGATGTCAACTGCTGCCATTGTTTGAGAACAATTTTAACCTTCCCCAATTTGAACAGGAACATCAGTTAATTCATCGTCTGTCAAATGTTATATTCCTTACCAGCATCTTTCCTTGCGGCCTTGTTGTCCTCGACTTCTTGTAGAGAACCTTTTTTGCCTTGCTTCCAGCTGGCTTAATGAGTGCCATGGTTAACAACCTCATAACAGTTTTTGACCCTTTTTGCAAGGTTACCACCAAACAACAGATTTCGTGGTGGTACACTGGTCGGTTTGCACAACTCGCCAAATTCGGGTTAGCACTGGCCTAATAGCGGCCCTCCCGACATTATTAATTTCAAAATGCATTACAAAGGAGACCAGTTCATCCTGGTGTGCTTCAACCATATCATTTGTATCAATAACTTTCACCACAGCTGTAATACCTGCTTACAACAGTTTAAGCACTTTTTTAAAACTTCATCTCCTGGGCCCTAGCAGGCAAACCCATCTATGCAAATTTGGTGATTAACCACCGGTACCTTCAGGAGATCACAATTAACAGGAGCTTTATAGTTTTTTGCTACTTCATCCATAGCTAGCTCCTGTAACTGGTGGGAGAGCATATACTGAATGGCTTCGGCCAATTCTACATCAATCGCCTTTCCTGCCTCTCTACACTCAGCAAACTTCCCAGCAATGTTCGGAATTACCTCCAACCGAACACCTTGCTCTCCCCCAGCATAGAAACAGTGTCAGCAAACGGCCCTGATAGAACATCCTCCTCACAGGCAGGATAGTTCTGCAGCCCTGAAACAGGTGCTGCTAGCACAAGCTCTCCATCAGCCTGGCTTGGGCACCACTCCTCCTCACGGAGCTGGTCCCTGTCGAGCATTCTTTTGTAATAGAATCTCGACGTGGGAGAGCCGTGAGCAAACGGACTCTCCTATGGAGGGTATAACCTCCAGGCCCGACTCATCTACGGGCCACAGAGACTTGCCAGTGGCCTTCCGCCCTACTGTGCAAGCCTCCACTGCCCCCCGGCAGTGGGTCCGCAACCACTGGCTGTGTAGCCAGCACCGGACCAGGTGTACCAGACGGGCCTCCATCCTCAACACTCTCCTGGTCACTCTTCTTTCTACCCCCGGAGCGCCTCGCCGACACCTTCTTCACTTTCTGCAACATATCTACTCCCAACCGTCGCAGAAACTGACCTGTGGTAAAGTATTTCAACAAACCTTACCTCCGTTTAAACTTGTTAAGGAAAACTGCAGATGCTGGAGAATGGAGGGCGAAGTCTGAAGAAGGGTCTCGACCCGAAACGTTGCCCATCTCCTTCGCTCCTTAGATGCTGCTGCACCCGCTGAATTCTCCAGCTTTTCGTGTAACCTGTTTAAACTTACCGCTCGGAGGAGCGCTGCTGCTCCAACCGTTCCCGACTGCACCAGCGTCTGACGTCATGACGCACCAACGGCTTCTATTCACGTAGTCACTCACGTGACTCCGAAGTAAAATTTATGCCAGGAGTTGATCCACCTGTGCAGAATAGGCCTAATAGAGTCTTGGTGTTTGCTGTAACAGAAACTTGTTAGGTAGACAAAGAAATTAAAAATTTATTCCAGAAAGGGGTAATTGAAAGAACGGCGAATCATCCTCAACAATTTGTGTCCAATGTATTTCCCAGACCAAAGAAAGATGGGGGTTGTAGAGTCATTCTGGACATCAAAAATTTAAATTCTTATGTTCAGTATAGGCATTTTAAAATGGACAACTTCAACACTGCAAAGCAGTTTTTGTCACAAGGCTGTTATATGGCTACTATAGATCTAAAAGATGCTTATTATTCAGTACCAATCATCATCATTATCACAGGTACTTGAAATTCAATTGGATGGGTCAACTGTGGCAATTTAAAGCATTACCTAATGGGTTAACTTCAGCTCCCAGGCTGTTCACAAAATTATTGAAACCACCACTGGCGTTACTGAGGGCTCAAAATCACATTGTAATGGCTTATCTAGATTATATTTTAATTGAAAACACCACTCAGGAGGCAGCTGAAGAATCGGTTTCAGCAAGCACAAGCCTATTTGAAAGGCTAGGGTTTCTGGTCCATCCAACAAAATCTAAGTTACAGCCATCCCAAACAATTGATTATTTGGGGTTTGTCATTAATTCAGTTCATATGTCAGTAACGTTGCCAACAGCTAAGGTTGTGGATATTACAAATGCTTGTACTTGCCCCGCTGAGAAACCTTATCCCTCCATCCGAGAGGTAGCCAGGGTTATTGGTAAATTGGTAGCAGCGTTTCCTGCTGTAGAGTTTGGACCTCTGCACTATCAAAGTCTGCAACGAGCCAGAGAACAAGCAGGTCATTTTGATAGGTCCATGCAGTTACCAACTATTGCCTTAGTTGAATTGGAATGGTGGATTATCAATGTTGCACAAGCCATTAAAATATTTTGGTTCAGCAACCTTCAGTGGTTTTACGGACTGATGTGAGTGCTCTCGGATGGGGAGCTACGGACAGCAAATGTAGCTGTGGTGGTAGATGGAATGTCCAAGAGGATTTAATACTCCAAACACATGATATCAATTATCTGGAGTTATTGGGGTATTTTATGGATTGAAAGCTTATTGTTCTACAATGAATAATTCACATGTTCAACGCCAGGAGGACAATACCACAGCTGTGGCATATATCAATCACATGGCAGGAGTAAGATCAGTATCATGTGATAATCTGACCAACCTCATGTAGTACTGGTGTATCTCCAGAAATATCTGGCTCTCAGCTATCTACCTACCAGGGAAAGACAATGTGGTGGCAGACAACAGGTCACGAAAGTTTAATGGCAATACAGAATGGATGTTAAATCCAGAAGTTTTTAAAAAGATTGTCAACCGCTATGGGTTACCAGATATTGTAACCAGATTAAATCGCCAGTTGCCTAAATATGTTTCATGGCAGCCAGATCCAGGAGCAGTAGTGGTGGATGCATTCTCGCCACATTGGGGACGTACTTTCTTCTATGCTTTTCCCCCATTCTGCCTGATTAGGCAATGTCTCACCAACATAGAGCAAGACTCCACCACAGGCGTTTTGGTGGTTCCAGACAGGCCTACACAGCCATGGTTCCCATTGGTGCTCAGAATGATAACTCAGCCATTCATGACGATCCCCAACTGCAGTAATTTGTTGGTACATCCAGTAATAGGAGAAAGTCATCCATTACATGACCATATTAATTTGTTAATCTGCAGGTTCTGACCAGACAATTACAAGGGCTTGGACTGTCGGATAGGACCATGGATGTCATAACTGCAGCTTGGAGAGATAGCACTAAGAAACAATATATGTCTCATATAAAGAAATGGGAAATGTTTTGTGTACAGTCAGATATATCTTATCATACTGCGAGCATACCGGATGTATTGGAGTTCCTTGCTATGTTGCATTTTGATCAGCACCTGAGTTATAGTGCCGTTTCCTTGTTCCCCATAATAATTTCACCCATGTCTGCCTTCAAGGGACCCACATTTGACTTTGCTACTCTTTTTCCCTTAACATATCTAAAGAAGCTTTAACTGTCCTTCTTTATATTTCTGGCCAGTTTCCCTTTGTACTTCATCTTTTCAGCCCATATTGCCTGTTTTGTTTCCTTCTGTTGTCTTATGAAAGTTTCTCAATTCTCTGGCTTCCGGCTACTCTTTGCTGTGTTTTACATCTTTTCTTTTAGTTTTATTCTATTCCTAACTTTTCTTGTCAGCCACGGTTGTCTCCTACTCCCCTTAGAATCTTTCTTCCTTTTTGGAATGAAATGATCGTGTGTCTTCTGGATTGTGCCCAGAAATTCCTGCCATTGCTGTTCCACCATCATTCCTGCTAGGATCCCTTTCCAGTCTACCTTGGCCAGCTCCTCCCTCATGCCTTCATAATCCCCTTTGTTCAGCTGCATCACTGCCACTTCCAATTTAACCTTCTCTTCTCAAATTGCAGATTAAAGTTAATCATATTATGATCACTACCTCCAAGCGGATCCTTTACCTCGAGTTCTCTTATCAAATTTGGTTCATTGGACAACACTAAACCCAGAATTGCCTTTTCTCTGGTCGGCTCCATTACAAGCTGCTCTAAGAATCCATCTCGGAGACATTCTACAAACTCTCTTTCCTGGGGTTCTGAACCAACCTGATTTTCCCAGTCTACCTGCATATTGAAATCCCCCATCACCACAGTGGCATTACCTTTGTTACATGCCAGTTTTAACTCCTGCTGCAACTTACACGCTACATCCAACACCCTTCATCTGCGCAACTATTTGGGGGTCTCTCCATAGATTCTGCCTCACCCGTTGAGTTTCTCCAGCAATTTTTGTCTACTTTTGATTTTTCCAGCATCTGCAGTTGCTTCTTAAATAAAACATAGCAAATATGAGCGGGAAGCCAGAGGATTGGGAAACATTTAAAGAGCAACTGAAGACAACTAAAAAGGCAATACGGGGAGAAATGATGTACGAAGGTAAGCTAGCCAAGAATATAAAGGAGGATAGTAAAAGCTTCTATAGGTATGTGAAGAGAAAAAAATAGTTAATGTGGGTCCCTTGAAGACAGAAAAAGGTGAATTTATTATAGGGAACAATGAAATGGCAGACGAGTTGAACAGGTACTTTGGATCTGTCTTCATTAAGGAAGACACAAGCAATCTCCCAGATGTACTAGTGGCCAGAGGACCTCGGGTGATGGAGGAAATGAAGGAAATTCACATTTGGCAGGAAATGTAATTGGGTAAACTGATGGGACTGAAGGCTAATAAATCCCCAGGCCTGATGGTCTGCATCCCAGGGTACTTAAGGAAGTGGCTCCAGAAATCGTGGATGCATTGGTGATCATTTTCCAATGTTCTAAAGATTCAGGATCAGTTCCATTGGATTGGAGGGTAGCTAATGTTTTCCCACATTTTAAGAAAGAAGCGAGAGAAAAAACAAGGAATTATAGACCAGTAAGCCTGACATCGGTGGTGAGGAAGATGCTGGAGACAATTATAAAAGATGAAATAGCTGCACATTTGGATAGCAGTAACGGGATTAGTACGGGATAGCATTTGGATAGCAGTAATGGGATAGCAGTAACGGGATAGCCACTCCTCTCCTTTTCCCATAGGAGGCACTAAATACCTCACCAACATAAGCTTTTTATGTTCAGTTTCCACCAGATGTGTTTCCTGAATCAATGCAACACCGCATCCTAAATTTTTGAGTTGGCTCAGAATTTTTCTCCTCTTTATGGGGTAATTTAAACCGTGGACGTTATAACTTACTATCTTTAACTTTGCCATTATCCCACGTTGTATAATCTACGTTGGTTTCTATACCATTTTTGTTTCTTGCTCTGGTTAGCCTGTGAATATCCGCTGTACTCAAAATACAATTTACTAGGGTGCGATGTAACAATGAAAAACATTTGCCCAACTAACTAATCGATAAACAATAAACAAATCATTAAATCAATATACAATAAAACTTTACGCATCGGACAAAAAATAAATAAAGAAAAAAGGGACTTCCTACCTAACAAACCCATCAGGACAACCTGAACTAACTGGTGTACCAGCTCTTCGTAAAAAGGCGATGAGATGTGACTAGGTCTCTCCTGGGTAGCTCACTTATGTGTGGTTGCAACTACGTTTGAATTACAATTATAAACAAAAATAAATGGCAGGTATCTCCCCCCCACCTGAGAGAGCCCCCCTCAATCCCTCTCTTTGATAGTACATTTAAATAATTAGAAAATATAATACATTACAAAACCAGCCTTATGTGCTGTAAAACGTGGCATCATTACCCTTCATGAAGACAACAAAACAGAACCAGAGAGTATATGTACAAACTACATATTATTTGTCTCGTCTTATACTATTATCTGATCGTATAGATGTTAATTGTCTACTTCATTAAATCAATGGTCTCTTTCAGACATTTTACCATTTGCACATATGACCCACATTTCTGTGGTTATTTCAAACCTGTCTATAGTCCATCTTCTATGATACCCAGTATGGTGCGAAGATCTTCCTCTGACAAATTTGCCAATCCTCTCTGGCCGCTTGCTTTATTCGTCCCCCTATGACCATTGGTCTCGCAGCAGTTCTCTATTCAACACATCTCTGGACTCCGATCTGATGTAAATCCCCATCTTCTCCAGTGTTTGTACTGCCTCAGTCAATGTCCTGAAGGATTTAACTCCAGAATCTAGGAAGATCTTGAGCTGTGCTGGGAATGGAGACGTGGCTTTAATATTTTTCTCCTGCAGTTGCTTAATCACCTGTCGTACCTCCTTACGCTTTCTCTGGGCTTCTGGGGAGTAGTCTTGATCAAAAAACACTGCCCCCATCGTATATTATCTTTTGCTGCCTCCATGCCTGTTGCAACACGAGATCTTTCATATAATAGTCTAAAAATCTGACTATTATAGATCTTGATGGGGCTAGCTCTGCACTCGGTCTAGCTGCGAGGGACCTATGTGCTCTCTCTATATTAATAGTTAAATCTTCTGGGAGTTCTAGGGAATTCTTCAACAGTTAATTTACAAACTGGAACATATCCTTATTTTCCTTTCCCTCTGTGACTCCATATATCCGCACATTTTTACACCTCGCTCAATTTTCCAGGTCCGGACATTTCTCTTCTAACTTAGCTTCTCTCTGTAGCAGGTAGTTAATCATTCTCTCGTGTCTCATTTCCTTATCTTCTGTTGAACTTACTCTGACCCCCATTTCCTTCAATTTTCCTTCCAGCTTTTCCGTTCGAGCTGTTAAATCCTTCAGTTTATCCTCCACTTTCATTAATCTCTGTTTGGTATCTTCTGAGGCTTCTTTGTGTTCTTTTCTCAACTCTCTCAACTCGGAGAGAATTAACAGGCTTTCCTGGTCGGACTCGGCGACATCTTGCGGAGAGTCTGTCAGTTTATTTTTATTTTTTATCTTTATTTATTAGAAGTACAGTAAATTACATCAATACACGTCCCGTATATATCATTACATTTATTGTTCCCCTTCGTTTTTTAAAGCTATTAAAAAAGGATAGAAATTGAGAAAATAGAGAAAGTGAGAGAGAATTGTGAAAGTGAAGCGTAACGAAAGGAAAGAAGAAAGTCCCCTTATAGTCGAGGAATTAGAAAAAGGAAATTAAAAGCTGCTATTTAATTGTGTGTTATCAGAAATCCTGCTGATAACAGAGAATAATTGCAGTTTTAAATGAAAAGACAGAAATCTCGCCAGAAGCCTGCAAAAGCAAAAGCCGCTTCAAGACCTGCTACAAGAGCCTATTTAAAAAAAACTGAAGAAACTCCTCAATCCCCTCAAACATCAGCTGGAAGTTCAGAAGAAGAAGTGGATTCCCGAAATCCTTCTACAGAATTGCCTTTAATAGAGGAACAAATGGAACATCTGGAAAAGTCAGTATTAGCTTCAGTCACTGAAGTTATTTCAAAACTGATACGTGAGGAGAACCTCGTGCTGGACAAAAGCCTCTCTGAAAAAATTAAACAAGGTAATGATACGCTGATGGGGAAAATTGATGACTTAACCAAACGTGTGGTCGAAGTTGAGGAGGATTTGAACAAAAAAATTAAGCGGGTTGATAAGGATTGTAATAAAAAACTGGATACAATGCTAAAATCTACTGAGTTGGCTATGGAAGGAATGGACAATACGATAACTGAGATGGCTAAGGAGATAAAGAGACTAAAACAGGAACAAGAAAGTATTGGGAGGGAGCTTGCTAAAATGAAGTATAAATGTACGGACTTGGAGGCAAGATCAAGGAGACAAAATTTGAGGATAATTGGATTAAAAGAAGGAAAGGAGATTGGACAAAATTTTCAGGAGTTTGCTGCTAATTTACTCAAACAAGTGCTTAAGCTGCCTGAAGCCCCAAGAATAGATATGGCTCACCGGGTCCGACGTAAGGCTCAAGCAAGCTTAACTGCCCCCCCAAGACAGATTATTCTGAAATTCCATGACATTCCAACCCTGGAAGGAATTATGAAAAAGATTCCACATGGTGTGAATTTGATGTTTGGAGAAGACAAACTAAGATTCTTCCGTGATTTTCCAGCTGAAGTCGTGGAAAAGAGGAATAAGTTTACAAACACGAGAAGGCTACTGAAAGAGGTCTCGGGAGTAAGATATGGGATAGTGTACCCCGCTAAATTGAGAATTTCTTATAACCATGTTGAACGTGCATTCACGGATCCAGGAGAGGCATTTAAATATGCACAAAGTATCACAAAGGAGGACTACTGATCGTTAGGAGTTGGTCTCCTACAATAACATCGAGGAGAAACGACAAAGAAAGGATTGTGTCTCTTTTTTTTTAACATATAAAAAAGACTGCTCTTGTTAAAATGGCAAGGCATTGTCTAGGCATTTTATCTTTGGAATGTTAATTCAAGGTCGGATTTTAAGTTTCATTTCAACAAAGACTGACAAAGAAGAGAAACTGTGGCAGGGAAAATAAATTGAGAATAGTGTAATATAGAATATGATTTAAGAAATATATAATTACATACTAACATAAATTATAATTAATAAAATTGGGTAGTATTAATAACATATTAACACATTTTATGCATACAGTAGACTTAGTCTAGATTGCGAGTAAAGGGGGGGGAGGAGACTCAGATACTTGGAAGTTATCCAAGGGTCTGAATCTGGTTAACCCCTTGGGACCTGCTGTTGTCTGATACAAAAGTTTGAGACTTAATTGTAATAAATCTAGGCATATTGATAGATATGGATATATAATTAACATAATTACTGTTATATCTAAGTATATAATTAATGTTGGAAGCTACTTTTTTATTTTGTTTTTCCTCCTGGAAGATACATTTCTAATCTAGCTATTGGAGTACGTTTTGAACTTTGTATCGCTCTCTCTTCCAATTAATAATAATTGGTCAAGGGGGCCGAGTGAAACATATAAAAACATCTACGGAAGTCAATAAGAATTTTTCTACCACCTGTTGGTGGCTTGTTTTTAATTATAATATCTTTATTTTTGGATATTATAATATCACGTTTTGTTTGTTAATTATCTTTTCACGACTCTACACTTTCTGGTCTTTCTTAAGGTTTATTCTGAAGGGGAGATGCCAACAAAACTTAACAACTGGGGATGATCATCCTTCATCTGGAGTTATAAGGTTCTTGGTTGCACCATATGAAGTAAAGGTATTAACATGATTCATAATGCAAGACGATAAACAAAAGAAAACTGGAGGAATCACGTTCTGTAGTTGGAATATAAGGGGCGCTAATGAACCAATTAAAAGGGGTAAGATCTTTGCCCAATTAAAAGCCTTAAAAAGTGACATTATTTTTTTACAAGAGACACATCTGAAATATCAAACACAGATAAGACTAAAGGCAAATTGGATTGGGCAAACATACTATTCTTCATTTACTTCTAAATCTAGAGGCACGGCTATTATCATTCGTAAAGGTATACCATTTTAAATTAAAGAATACTATAGCAGATAAAGAGGGGAGGTATGTCATAGTTACGGGATTAAATTTATTCTACTCCACTTACTTTGATAAATATTTATGCTCCTAATTTTGACAACCCCCAATTCTTTAGTAAAATTTTGGATATAATTTTCAGAACTTAATCATCAAAATGTGATAATAGGGGGAGATTTGAATTGTGTTTTAGATCCATATTTGGATAAATCAGCAAAACAAAAAAGGACTAACATAAAATCTAAAACGAGTGAACTCCTAAATACATACATGAAAAATTCTAATATAACAGATGTATGGAGGATCGCTAACCCAGTAGGTAGGGAATATTCATTTTATTCAACAGTACATAAAACATATTCACGTATTGATTATTTCTTAGTGGACACAAAACTAATTCCATATACATATAATTCTAAATATCATAATAGTATCATTTCTGATCATTCACCGTTAACTTTTTCTTTAAAATTAGAAGGAATGCCTGATAAAAATTCGTTTTGGAGGTTTAACCCCCAAATTTTAAATAACTCACAAGGTTGCACATATTTAAAAGAGCAGATGAGATTCTTCTTTGAGACAAATGATACACCAGATATTTCACCCTCCTTATTATGGGAAACTTTTAAGGCATTTATTAGAGGAATTATAATCTCATACCAAGCTTTCCAAAATAAAAAGAATAATACTGAACAATTGCAGTTAGAACAAGAAATTAGACAATTAGATTTAGAAAATGCCAAATAACCAACTATAAACATAATAAGATAATAATACTAAAATATAAATTAAATAAAATTTTATCGGCCAGAATAATGAGATTATTTCAAATTACAAAACAAGAAACTTTTGAATTTGGTGATAAACCTCATAAACTCCTAGCATGCCAACTGAAAAAAAGGGACACAGAAAATACAATTACTAAAATTAAATCAGACAAAGGGGAATTACTAACACTACCTAAAGATATTAATAAAAGATTTGCTCAATTTTATCAAAATTTATATACATCGAAAACTTCTGCAAATAATACTCAAATTGCAAATTTCTTAGATAACTGTAATCTTCCAAAATTAAATATGGTGGAACAAGAGACATTAGGAGCTCAGATTACACTACAGGAAATAGAAGAAACAATTAGTTTGTTGAAGAATGGCAAAACCCCAGGACCAGATGGCTTTAGTAATGAATTCTATAAAAGATTCTACGAAATAATTTCTCCACGGTTGCAAGATTTATATATATACATTTTTAAAGAAAATAAACTACCAGAAACACTAACTGAAATCAACTATTACACTTATACCAAAAAAGGATAAAGATCTAGAAGATCCAGGCTCATATAGAGCTATTGCACTCCTAAATACAGACCAAAAAATATTAACGAAGACCCTAGCGAGAAGATTGAGTAAATATGTTAGTAAACTAATAAATCCGGACCAAACAGGGTTCATACCAAAGAGATACTCATTTAACAATTTGAGACGGTTGTCTAATATAATGTACTCACATAATACTGAAGAAGAACTAGCAATTAGGTTTTCTTTCAGAGGCCCACAGGAGCTGTTGGAAGAGGAGGAGGGGGAGGAGCGACACCCGACCGGTAAGCTTCAAATCTAGCGCGGGGCTTGTTTTCTTTCAGAGGCCCACAAGATCCGTTGGAAGAGGAGGAGGGGGAGGAGCGACACCCGACCGGTAAGCTTCAAATCTAGCACGGGGCTTGTTTTCTTTCAGAGGCCCACAGGAGCCGTTGGAAGAGGAGGAGGGGGAGGAGCGACACCCGACCGGTAAGCTTCAAAATCTAGCGCGGGGCTTGTTTTATTTCAGAGGCCCACAGGAGCAGTTGGAAGAGGAGGAGGGGGAGGAGCGACACCCGACCGGTAAGCTTCAAAATCTAGCGCGGGGCTTGTTTTTTCAGAGGCCCACAGGAGCCGTTGGAAGAGGAGGAGGGGGAGGAGCGACACCCGACCGGTAAGCTTCAAAATCTAGCGCGGGGCTTGTTTTCTTTCAGAGGCTCACAGGAGCCGTTGGAAGAGGAGGAGGGGAGAGCGACACCGACCGGTAAGCTTCAAAATCTAGCGCGGGGCTTGTTTTTTCAGAGGCCCACAGGAGCCGTTGGAAGAGGAGGAGGGGGAGGAGCGACACCCGACCGGTAAGCTTCAAAATCTAGCGCGGGGCTTGTTTTTTCAGAGGCCCACAGGAGCCGTTGGAAGAGGAGGAGGGGGAGGAGCGACACCCGACCGGTAAGCTTCAAAATCTAGCGCGGGGCTTGTTTTTTCAGAGGCCCACAGGAGCCGTTGGAAGAGGAGGAGGGGGAGGAGCGACACCCGACCGGTAAGCTTCAAAATCTAGCGCGGGGCTTGTTTTTTCAGAGGCTTACCCAAATCCATAACATTCCATTTGGAGAAGTGGTTTTTTTGGTTTTTTTTTGAGGAAGCCGCTGATTGGTGGGAAGTGGACCAGGGTAAGCAGCTGATTGGCAGTCAGATCCCAGCAGTTTGTTGTGTACTTTGTATTGTGTTGCTGTTGTATCCTGTGTAGGGGGGGCAGTATGAAGGCCAGGGCAGTGTACTGTTCTGGATGTCAGATGTGGGAGGTCAGGGAATCTGATAGCCTTCCAGACGTCCACATCTGCGCCAGATGTGTTGAGATGGGGCTCCTAAAGGACTGTGTTAGGAACCTGGAGCAGCAGCAGCTCGATGACCTCCGTCTCCTCAGGGAGAGTGAGGAGGTAATAGAGAGGAGCTACAGGGAGGTAGTCACTCCCAGACCACAGGAGGCAGACAAGTGGGTCATGGTTAGGAAGGGCAAGGGGCAGAGGCAGGGGCTAGAGAGTACCCCTGTGACCGTACACCTGGAAAATAGGTACTCAGGTTTGAGTACGATTGGAGGGGACAGCCTAGCTGGGGGCACCAACAGCGGCCGGGCCTCCGGCACAGAGACTGGCCCTGATGCTCAGAAGGGTAGCAAAAAGAGGAGGGCAATTGTAATAGGGGACTCTATAGTTAGGGGGTCGGATAGGCGATTCTGTAGACGCAGTCGGGAAACCCGGATGGTAGTTTGCCTCCCTGGTGCCAGGGTCTCGCATGTGTCAGAACGTGTACAAAAGATTCTGATAAGGGAGGGAGAGGAGCCTGATGTTGTGGTACACATAGGTACCAATGACATAGGCAGAAAAAGTGATGAGGTCCTGAAGGGAGAATTTAGGGAGTTGGGGGGAAAGTTAAGGAGAAGGACCAAAAGGGTAACGATTTCAGGATTACTGCCTGTGCCGCGTGACAGTGGGAGTAGGAATGAAATGAGGTGGAGGATAAATGCGTGGCTGAGGGACTGGTGCAGTGGGCAGGGATTCAAGTTTCTTGATCACTGGGACCTCTTTTGGGGGAAGGCATGATCTGTACACAAAGGAGGGTTGCACTTGAGCCCGAGGGGGACCAATATCCTGGCAGGGAGATTTGCAAAGGCTACTGGGGAGACTTTAAACTAGAAAGGCTGGGGGGAGGGACTCGGGTAGAGGGGGCTAGGGGTCAAGGTGTGGGGCAAGAGGCAGAGAAGGGAAGCACTCGGATCTAAAATGTAGGCGAGAAAGATGAAAAAGATAATAGACCGAGAATAAGGGAGGTGGGTTTCTAAAATGTGTATATATTTAATGCTAGGAGCATTGTAAGTAAGGTGGACGAACTTAGAGCCTGGATTGACACCTGGAAATATGATGTTGTGGCAATCAGTGAAACATGGTTGCAGGAGGGCTGTGATTGGAAACTAAATATTCCAGGATTTCGTTGCTTCAGGTGTGATAGAATTGGAGGGACCAGAGGGGGAGGTGTTGCATTGCTTGTCAGAGAAGATATTACAGCAGTGCTTTGGCAGGATAGATTAGAGGGCTCGACTAGGGAGGCTATTTGGGTGGAACTGAGAAGTGGGAACGGTGTAGCAACACTTTTAGAGGTGTATTATAGACCGCCAAATGGGGAGCGTGAATTGGAAGAGCAAATATGTAAGGAGATAGCAGATATTAGTAGTAAGCACAAGGTAGTGATTGTGGGAGATTTCAATTTTCCAAAAATAGACTGGGAAAACACATTCTGTAAATGGGCTGGATGGTTTGGAGTTTGTAAAATGTGTGCAGGATAGTTTTTTGCAGCAGTACATAGAGGTATCGACCAGAGAAGGGGCAGTGCTGGACCTCCTGTTAGGAAATGAGGCAGGTCAGGTGACGGAGGTATGCGTTGGTGAGCACTTCTGGGACCAGTGATCACAATACCATTAGTTTCAATATAATTATGGAGAGAGTCAGAACTGGACCTAGGGTAGAGATTTTTGATTGGAGAAAGGCTAACTTTGAGGGAATGCGTAAGGATTTTAAAGGAGTGAATTGGGACACTTTGTTTCATGGGAAGGATGTAAAAGAGAAATGGAGGACATTTAAAGGGGAAATTGTAAGAGTACAGAATCTTTATGTCCCTGTTAGGTTGAAAGGAAATAGTAAAAATTGGAAGGAGCCATGGTTTTCAAGGGAAATTGGACACTTGTTTCGAAAAAAGAGAGATATCTACAATAATTATAGGAGGCATGGAGTAAAGGAGGTGCTAGAGGAGTATAAAGAATGTAAAAAGAATCTTAAGAAAGAAATTAGGAAGGCTAAAAGAAGAAATGAGTTTGCTTTGGCAAGAAAGGTGAAAGTAAACCCAAAGGGTTTCTACAGCTATATTAATAGCAAAAGGATAACGAGGGATAAAATTGGACCATTAGAGAACCAGAATGGACAGCTATCTGCAGAGCCAAAAGAGATGGGGGAGATATTGAACAATTTCTTTTCTTCGGTATTCACCAAGGAGAAGGATATTGAACTCGGTGAGTTAAGGGGAAAGAGTAGAGTAGCTATGGAAACTATGAGATTCAAAGAGGAGGAAGTACTGACACTTTTGAAAAATATAAAAGTGGATAAGTCTCCCAGGTCCTGACAGGATATTCCCTAGGACATTGAGGGAAGTTAGTGTAGAAATAGCAGGAGCTATGACAGAAATATTTCAAATGTCATTAGAAACGGGAATAGTGCCGGAGGATTGGCGTACTGCGCATGTTGTTCCATTGTTTAAAAAGGGTTCAAAGAATAAACCTAGCAATTATAGACCTATTAGTTTGACGTCAGTGGTGGGCAAATTAATGGAAAGGATACTTAGAGATAATATATATAAGAGTGAGTTGGATGTGGCCCTTGTGGCTAAGGGGATCAGAGGGTATGGAGAGAAGGCAGGTACGCGATACTGAGTTGGATGATCAGCCATGATCATATTGAATGGCGGTGCAGGCTCGAAGGGCTGAATGGCCTACTCCTGCACCTAATTTCTATGTTTCTATAAGCATCTGGATAAACAGGGTCTGATCAGGAACAGTCAACATGGATTTGTGCCTGGAAAGTCATGTTTGACAAACCTTCTTGAATTTTTTGAAGCGGTAACTAGGGAAATTGAGGAGGGTAAAGCAGTGGATGTTGTCTATATGGATTTCAGTAAGGCCTTTGACAAGGTTCCCCATGGAAGGTTGGTTAAGAAGGTTCAATCTTTGGGTGTTAATGGCAGAGTAGCAAGATGGATTCAACAGTGGCTGAATGGGAGATGTCAGAGAGTAATGGTGGATGGCTGTTTGTCAGGTTGGAAGCCGGTGACCAGTGGGGTGCCTCAGGGATCTGTGTTGGGTCCACTGTTGTTTGTCATGTACATCAATGATCTGGATGATGGGGTGGAAAATTGGATAAGTAAGTATGCAGATGATACTAAGATAGGTGGTGTTGTGGATAATGAAGTAGATTTTCAAAGTCTACAGAGAGATTTGGGCCATTTGGAAAAGTGGGCTGAAAGATGGCAGATGGAGTTTAATGCTGATAAGTGTGAAGTGCTACATCTTGGCAGGACAAATCAAAATAGGGACGTACATGGTAAATGGTAGGGAATTGAGGAATGCTGTGGAACAGAGGGATCTAGGAATAACTGTGCATAGTTCCCTGAAGGTGGAATCGCATGTAGATAGGGTGGTAAAGAAAGCCTTTGGTGTGCTGGCCTTTATAAATCAGAGCATTGAATATAGGAGTAGGGAAGTAATGTTTAAAATTGTACAAGGCATTGGTAAGACCAATTCTGGAGTATGGTGTACAATTTTGGTCGCCTAGTTATAGGAAGGATGTCAACAAAATAGAGAGAGTACAGAGGAGATTTACTAGAATGTTTTGCCAGGGTTCCAGCAACTATGTTACAGAGAATGGTTGAACAAGTTAGGTCTTTATTCTTTGGAGCGCAGAAGGTTAAGGGGGGACTTGATTGAGGTCTTTAAAATGATGAAAGGGATAGACAGAGTTGACGTGGATACGTTTTTCCCATTGAGGGTAGGGAAGATTCAAACAAGAGGGCATGACATGAGAATTTAAGGGACAGAGGTTTTGGGGTAACGTGAGGGGGAACGTCTTTACTCAGAGGGTGGTGGCTGTGTGGAATCAGCTTCCAGCAGAAGTGGTGGAGGCAGGATCGATTTTAACATTTAAGAGTAAAGTGGATAGGTATATGGACGTGAAGGGAATGGAGGGGTATGGTCTGAGTGCAGGTAGATGGGACTAGGGGAAAACAAATGGTTGGCACGGACTGGAAGGGCTGAGAGGGCCTGTTTCCGTGCTGTAATTGTTATATGGTTATATGGTTATATGGTTAATTATTTCATTGGATGCAGAAAAGGCTTTTGATCAAGTAGTTTGGCAATATTTATTCAAAGTATTGGAAAAATTTAATATGGGAGATAATTTTATTTCATGGGTAAAACTACTATATGATAAGCCGACGACTAGAATACTGACTAATAATATATTATCCCCGAAATTCTATTTAGCAAGGGGCAATAGGCAGGGGTGCGCGTTATCGCCCCTGCTTTTTGCACTAGTGATAGAGCCATTAGCTGAAAGTATAAGAAGCCATCCTAACATTCATGGGTATATTACCAAACACTCAAATAATAAAATTTCATTATATGCAGATGACATATTATTATATATTACAAATTCGCAAACTAGCATACCAAATATACTAAATTTAATAGAAGAATTTGGTTCTTTTTCAGGATATAGAATAAATTGGAACAAAAGCGAAATTATGACGATAAAACCTCAAGAGTCGACACATCCCTTTTAGAATTACAACAGAAAAAATTAAATATTTGGGCATCCAAATTACTAGGAACTATAAATCATTACTCAACGCAAACTATATGCCTTTATTAACTAAATTAAATGGGCTGATTAAATTTTGGAAGACACTGCCGATGTCATTAATAGGCAGAATAAACGCGATAAAAATGATCTTCTTACCACAAATATTGTACCTATTTCAATCAATACCAATATACATACCTAAAAAATTCTTCAAAAAATTAGATTCTGATATTATAAACTTCATATGGGATTATAAATCACACAGAATTAAAAAAAAAACACTTGTGTAAATCTAAAGAATCAGGGGGACTGACACTCCCTAACTTATTGTATTATTATTGGGCAGTGAATATTAAAAATATAATCTACTGGTTGGACAGTTCTGCCCAACAGGTAGATTGGATAAGAATGGAGAAAGAGGATTGTTCCCCTTATAATATAGGAGCGATCCTTCTTTCTCCGATAAAACTGAACAATGTAATATACAAGAAGAATCCAATTATTCATAGTATAATACGAATTTGGAAACAAATAAAATTAACTTTAAAATTAAGAAAATTATCGCTTCTTTCTCCAATAGCTAATAATAGTAAGATTAAACGAGAACTTACCAGTTCGAAGTTTGATCGTTATTTTATGAGGAGTAACGATGAGGGATTACGTGAAGAAGGCCCGCCTGGCGCTAGAATGGCATACTTCAAAGCAGCGGCATGAAAAACACAGAACACAATAGCCGGAGTAAGATAGTAAGGCTCACCATAGATATAGAACTACCAGATGATCATTTATTTTATGAGGGTGTGGAGTGGAGGGCACGTAATCCCTCATCGTTACTCCTCATAAAATAACGATCAAACTTCGAACTGGTACGTTCTCGTTTAATCTTACTATTTTACTTCGGAGTCACGTGAGTGACTACGTGAAGATTTTGAATCTTCTGTGTTTCCCATGTCGTAGAATTCTTCCATACGACAATCCGGCTAGGTCAACACATACATGAGTAAAAACCTTTTACCAGACTAGTTTTAGTTCTTTCCATAAATCTTTTAATGATAAAAGAACATATAATAACCCCCTTTTTACATCTGGGGAAACCATTACAAAGTGATAAAAGATATAAGTGATAACATAATCGATAATATCAATCGATAGTGAAACAAAGCAGGTGATTACAGTGAACCCAACACCGCGTGTCCAAAGCCTGTCATTGTGTGAACAGGTTTATTGTAGAACTTTGAAACCCTGCGGTTTCTAAAATGTGTTCGAGTGGTACGTCCTGTAACTTCGCCGCGGACGTAGCTGCTGCCCTGGTGGAGTGAGATTTGAACACATCAGTGTCTACTCCTGCTAAAAGTAACACCTGTTTTAACCACCTTGAAATTGTTTGCACTGAAGCTTTTGTGTGTGGCTTCTTATGCGTAATCATTAACGTTTTTTCATCACCTCGAAGAGTTTTGGTAACTTTTACATATTGATTCAAATGTTTAACTACACACAACGTTGGATCAATAGGGTAAGCTTGAAACATTACCTTTGCTCCAGTTCTCCCTGGTCTGCTTTGTTTGATCAAATCATAAACATAGAACACAATGTTATCTGCAGCCACATGCATACAGTCTAAACGTAGCATTTGTAATGTTTGCACCCTTTGAGCTGAAACCAATGCCAGTAACATGACTAATTTAAATGTTAACTTTTCCAATGACAAAACTTCGATTGGAGTCCATTGCCTAAGTAAAGTAAGTACAATGCTGACATCCCAAATTTCTGTATATCTTGGTTTGGGTGGATTTTTGTTAAAGATTCCTTTCATAAATCTGGATATTAATGGATGTGATCCAATTGATTTCTGGTCAGAGATTTGTCCTAAGTAAGATGATAAGGCACTACGTGCACTATTAATGGCACTATAACTTAAGTGCTGTTCAAAATGCAACTCGGCAAGGAACTCCAATATGTTTACAATGTTCACAGTATGATAGGATATATTTGATTGTCTACAAAAATTTTACCATTTTCTTTATATGTGTCATATATTGTTTCTGAGTGCTATCTCGCCATGATGCGACTATAATATCCATAGTTCTATCCGACAATCCAAGCTCTTGTAGTGGTCTGGTCAAAACCTGCAGATTAACAAATTCATATAAGCATGTAATGGATGAATTTCTTTGGTTACTGGTTTTATCAATAAATCACTGCTGCTAGGAATTGACATATATGGTTCTTTAATCATGTTTAACATCAATGGGAACCATGGTTGTGTCGGCCAATTTGGAATCACCAATAATCCTGTGGCAGAATCTTGCTCTATTTTCTTCAGACATTGCTGAACCAGAGCAAATGGTGGAAAAGCATAAAAGAACATATTCCCCCAATGTAGTGAAAAAGCATCTACTGCTACTGTATCTGGATCTGGTTCGCAAGACACATATTTAGGCAATTGATGATTTAATCTTGATGCAAACAAATCAATGTCTGGTAACCCATATTGAATCACAATTTTACTGAAAATTACTGGGTTCAACATCCATTCTGTGTTGTCTTTAAACACCCTTGACCTATTGTCTGCCACCACATTATCTTTACCTGGAATGTAATTTGCCGAAATCCAAATTTGGTGCTTAATACACCACTGCCATATCTGATTGACCAGACAATCACATTGATACCGATCTGACTCCACCCATGTGATTAATATATGCAACAGCTGTTTTATTGTCTAATTGAATCAGTACATGCAGATTCTTTTTTGTAGAACAATAGGCTTTTAACCCATAAAATGCTCCCAATAATTCTAAATAGTTAATACCATATGTTTGGAGAAAACATTTCCTCTTGGACAGTCCATCTGCCCCCACAGTGGTGAATGAATCTGTTGCCCCCCCATCCGAGAGCACTAGCATCTGTTTGTAAAATTACTTCAGGCTTTGTATCAAAAATGTTTTTAGCAGCTTGTGGGACATTTTCAATCCACCATTGTAATTCCAATAAAGCTTCTTTTGTTAATTGCATAGGCCTATCAAAATGGCCTGCTCTCTTTTTTAGAGCTCTTATTTTGTCCCTTTAAAGGTTTTGGTAATGTAATGGACCAAATTCTACTGCAGGAAATGCTGCTACTAATTTACCAATAACCTTTGCTACTTCTCGGATGGAGGGATAAGGTTTGTGAATAAGACCCCTATAGGTCATTAGAATATCATCAATCTTATCTGTTGGCAAAGTTACTAACATAGTAACTGAGTTAATCACAAACCCCAAATAGTTAATTGACTGTGCTGGCTGCAGCTGGAACTTAATTGGATGAATCAAGAAACCTAATTTCTCAAACAAAGTTTTAGTTGCTGAAACTGATTTTTCAGCTGACTCCAGATTACCATTGATGATTAAAATATCATCCAGATAAGCCATAATAATGCGCTTTTGTGCTCTTAATTGTGCTAAAGCTGGTTTCAACAGCTTTGTAAAGAGCCTGGGAGCTGAACCTAACCCATTTGGTAAAGCTTTGAATTGCCACAGCTGTCCCAGCCAAATAAATTTTAAATACCTTTGAAAGAACTAATGTATTGGTACTGAATAGTACGCATCCTTTAAGTCAATTGTAGCCATATAACAACCTGCTGATATCAAATGTCTTGTAGTGTTGAATGTTTCCATCTTAAAATGTTTATACTCTACAAATTTATTAAAGTTTGTAAGGTCCAGAATAATTCTGCAACCACCATCTTTTTTACTTCTTGGAAATATGTTTGACACAAATTGATGTTTATGTTCAACAGTTTTTTCAATCACACCTTTTTTACACAATTTGTCAATTTCCACATTAATTTCTGCCTCTTCAATTGCAGAAAACATGAAACCATAAGCAGGTTTATTTTGTACCGGAGAATTAACACCTTCTTTAAATGTAATAGTAGCTCCTAAAACTGTTTGTAAAATAAATCGATCGGATGTGATGGCCAGCCATTCATTATAAAACATTTGTAATCTCCCTCCAACTGGAGATTTGTCCACATGTTTCTTTAAGAATTGAATACATTTTTTGTACCTCTCCATATGAACGTGGTGGTCTCCTTCTCCCCGTGTACGGGTGAACATTAGGCTGAGTCGGATGGTAATATTTTCTTATCATATTCCTGCCTCTGCTTCCAAAATCAAAACCCCTTCTTGACGAAAAATACCTTTTTTGTCCAAACACGAAAGGTCTCATGTGGCTAATAGATTTAGCCTCTTCATCCATTTCTCTTATTTGCTTAGGCAGGTTCTCTCCAAATAGATAACCAGGAGCTTGAACACCACTTGATCGACCACAGACCTGCAAAACCTTGGATGGAATATGGGCCGAATCGCAATTTTTCTCATACAATTAATTTCATAGAAGGAATTGCACAATAAGCCCAAAGTATCTTTTTGGATTTTAACCATTTCCGACCCCTCCATTTGCCTTCCAAAAGCAGTAATGACAGCTGAAATCAATTTGAGGATTCTTTGAAATCTTATTTCTTGTCCTCTCATGCCCGGAGTCAAAGGCGTCCATATGGACGGATTAACCGTAGGTACCTTCAATGAGGTGCAATTTTCCGGTGTTTTATATAATTCTGCTGTTTCAGTCATCACAGAATCTTGAAGTTGGTGAGATACCATATAATTTATACTGGGAGCTAGGTTTTCTTCCATAGCCTCACCACTTCCTTCAGGTATAGCAAAATCTTTTGCCATATCAGGCACATCTGGCCTTTTCTTTTTTATTTGTGGTGTGCACTCATAATCCACATCACCACTTGCAGGGTCTGTCTTCTGCAGCCCTGATACACTTGGAATTATATCCAATGAGACTTCCTCCGCCCTTAATCCTGGGTCTGGAGTTTCAAATTCCCAATTTGGCACATAGCATATTCAGTATATTCATACCCCTCAGGGTCACTTTGGGAAACTTCTGGGTACTGTGACCCTTGTCTCATTATATTTTGGAGTACTTTCTCCATATGTTCCATTTTAAGCCATATAGCTTTATTATCCGGAGGACTTTCATTATCAGATTCATTATCAGAAACCACGGGCCTCACGGATTTCTTTTTACTTTTTCTTGGAACATATTCCTCCGTGGTTTGCATTTCTGGAGAAATTATAGTCTCACTAACGGGTGAATCAGCGGCCACCGGTATCGGAACCGGATCCGCACTAATCTCTTGTCCCGACTCTTTAGCTTCTCCCCGGGGCGATCTTTTTACCTGCAAAATTTTCCTTTGAGACTTCTCCATTTTTCTTTTTTATTATCTGGCTCAATCATTACGCCAGCGTGACTCTGATTTTTACTTTTACTTTCTCTTTTGCTGGTTTTACCAGCGTAACGTCTTTTTTAGAACGTCCCCACTTTCTTTGCTACTTACCTGCGGGTCCGTTCCGGCCGCTGCAAGGAGCTGCGCTCTGCAGTTCTTGCTTCTGCCATCAGCTTCGACGTAATGCCGTTCTAGCGCCAGGCGGGCCTTCTTCACGTAGTCACTCACGTGACTCCGAAGTAAAATCCCTCATCCATTATTGATAAAACGTTTACCCATTGGGAAAGAATAGGAATTAAAATGATGGGAGATATGTATGAAATGGGAAAACTTTTATCATTCCAACAATTACAACTAAAATATAATTTGAAAAGTAATCAATATTTCAAATACGTTCAAATTCAAGATTATTTGAAAAAGTATATACAAGGATATCAAACTTTAACCCCAGATCTACTGGAGGAAGGAATGAATAGAAAGGCAGAATCAAGCAATTTAATATCTTACTTATATAATATAACCCTAAATATAGAAACACCAACGACAGAAGCAATTAGAAGAGACTGGGAACAAGAGTTATTGATAAAAATTCCGAACGATAGATGGGATAAAAAATTTATTATATGTAAACAAATGTTCAATGAATGTAAGACATAACCTAATTCAATTTAAAATTTTACATAGATTATATTATTCGAAAACAAGACTGAATAAAATATTTTCAAATGTTTCCCCCATCTGCGACAAATGTCTAACTCAAAATGCCACTATAGCACATTCCTTTGTCTCTTGTACAAAAACTGTATACATTTTGGAATGAAATTTTTGGAATTTTTACAAAACTATTTAACACAAAATTGAACCCCAATACTGAATTGATTATCTTTGGATCAATGGAAGAGGGAAGTAAACTAACTATATTCCAAGAAGCTTTTCTTAATTATGGTCTAATAACAGCGAAAAAACTTATATTAAATTTTGGAAAAATGCACCTACGCCAACATTCAAAATGTGGATCTCAAATATGTCTGAAACGCTACATCTTGAAGAAATGAGATTCCTCTTACTAGGCAAAGTAGACCAATTCTTAAAGATTTGGTCTCCGTTCATCAACTTTATAACAAGCATATGGTGCAACGTAACATAACCTTAGAAATTAAATGTTTAGAACTGGGTGACGGATGGGCAAAAATATGAGATAGGTAGATCTCTCCTAATCTCTCTTTTCTTTTTACATTTTTCCTTCTCTTTCAATCTTTTAACTTCTCACCTCTGTCCTTTATTTTTTTTTTTTGTTTTCTGTTTCTACTCGCTTGTCTATCTATTCCACTCTTTATTTCTTTTTTCTCTCACTGTTTTTTATTATTGAACTAAAAGTATGAAGTTGTACAAGAATGAGAATATGTATGTATGTATTAGGTACTTAAGTACCAGACTACTGTACTTACTTCTAACAAAAATAAAAAAAATAAAATAAAAAAAAAGGATAGAAATTGAGAAAATAGAGAAAGTGAGAGAGAATTGTGAAAGTGAAGCATCACGAAAGGAAAGAAGAAAGTCCCCTTAGTCGAGGAATTAGAAAAAGGAAATTAAGAGATAGACCCTAGAAAAGCAGAGAGAGAAAGAAGAAAAAAGGAAAATACAGTTGCTCTATTATAAACATCACGCAAAAGGAATATACAGTGGCTTGCAAAAGTATTCATACCCCTTGAACATTTCCACATTTTGTCACAACCACAAACATAAATGTATTTTATTAGGATTTTATGTGATAGACCAACACAAAGTGGTGCATAAATGTGAAGTGGAAGGAAAATGATACATGGTTTCCAAATATTATTACAAATAAAAAACTGAAAAGTGTGGCGTGCAAAAGTATTCAGCCCCCCTGAGTCAATACTTTGTAGAACTACCTTTCGCTGCAATTACAGCTGCAAGTATTTTGGGGTATGTCTCTACCAGCTTTGCACTTCTAGAGACTGAAATTTTTTGCCCATTTTTCTTTGCAAAATAGCTCAAGCTCAGTCAGATTGGATGGAGAGCGTCTGTGAACAGCAATTTTCAAGTCTTGCCAGAGATTCTCAATTGGATTTAGGTCTGGACTTTGACTGGGCCATTCTAACACATGAATATGCTTTGATCTAAATTCCATTGTAGCTCTGGCTGTATGTTTAGGGTTGTTGTCCTGCTGGAAGGTGAACCTCTGCCCCAGTCTCAAGTCTTTTGCAGACTCTAACAGGTTTTCTTCCAAGATTGCCCTGTATTTGAACTAAAAGTATGAAGTTGTACAAGAATGAGAATATGTATGTATGTATTAGGTACTTAAGTACCAGACTACTGTACTTACTTCTAACAAAAATAAACAAACAAACAAAAAAAAAAAAAAAAAGCATCTTCCCATCAACTCTGACCAGCTTCCCTGTCCCTGCTGAAGAAAAGCATCCCCACAGCATGATGCTGCCACCACCATGTTTCACAGTGGGGATGGTGTGTTCAGGGTGATGTGCAGTGTTAGTTTTCCACCACACATAGCGTTTTGCATTTAGGCCAAAAACCTCAATTTTGGTCTCATCAGACCAGAGCACCTTCCTCCACATGTTTGCTCTGTTCTCCACATGGCTTGTGGCAAACTGCAAACGGGACTTTTATCGCTTTGTTTCAACAATGGCTTTCTTCTTTACCTATCTTCCATAAAGGCCCAATTTGTGGAGTGCTCGACTAATAGTTGTCCTGTGGAAGATTCTCGCACTGAGCTGTGCATCTCTGCAGCTCCTCCAGAGCTTACAATGGGCCTCTTGGCTACTTCTCTGATCAAATGCTCTCCTTGCCGGCCTGTCAGTTTAGGTGGACGGCCATGTCTTGGTAGGTTTGCAAGTTTGTGCCATACGCTTTCCTTTTCGGATGATGGATTGAACAGTGCTCCGTGAAATGTTCAAAGCTTGGGATATTTTTTTATAACCTAACCCTGCTTTAAACCTCTCCACAACTTTTATCCCTGACCTATCTGTGTGTTCTTGGGCTTCATGATGCTGTTTGTTCACTAATGTTCTCTAACAAACCTCTGAGGCCTTCACAGAACAGCTGTATTTATACTGAGATTAGATTACACACAAGTGGACTCTATTTACTAATTAGGTGACTTCTCAAGGCAATTGGTTGCACTGGATTTTATTTAGGGGTATCAGAGTAAAGGGGGCTGAATACTTTAGCACGCCACACTTTTCAGTTTTTTATTTGTAAAAAAATTTGAAAACCAGGTATGATTTTCCTTCCACTTCACAATTATGCGCCACTTTGTGTTGGTTTATCACATAAAATCCCAATAAAATAAATTTACGTTTGTGGTTGTAACGTGACAAAATGTGGAAAAGTTCAAGGGGTATGAATACTTCTGCAAGCCACTGTACCAACTTGACAATTTTTCATCCCCTTTACCAAGACCTGCTGCCAGTGCCTTTTTAAAGTACTATTGCACCTTATCCTTGTAGTAAGTCTATAAATGCAGACCATGTCCTATAAAAGCGATCTGATTTTCCTGCCAGGCAGAGTCTCATATCTTCCAGGTGTAGTGTTTCAAACATAGTTGAAATCCACATATTTATTGTTGGTATAGGAGCGTTTTCCCAACATTTTAAAATAAGATTTATTCCAGTTATTAACCCGTATTCAAATAGGGTCTTTTGAAACACATTTAGTTCAGGGCTACCTTCCGTTGTTCCAAAGATAATCCATTCTGCTTTTGGTATCAGTTTTATTTTAAATAATTTTGCGAAGATTTCAAAGTTTTCAGTCCAGAAGTTTTTAATTTTTATCCAAAACACAAATGAAAAACAAGCGCTATAGTAGCTTCTTGAGACTGGCATTTATCACAGATAGGTGACATGTTGGGAAAAAGTTTACTTATTTTTGTTTTTGAATAGTATAATCTGTGTAAAATTTTAAATTGGATTAAAGTGTGTCTTACATTAATTGAGCATTTGTGCACATATATATAATAAATGTTCATCCCACCACTCTTTTGAAATTTTAATAGCTAATTCTTGTTCCCAGTCTCTTCTAATACCTTTGGTTGTTGATATTTCTACATTTAAAATAATATTATATAAATATGATATTAAATTTGCTGATAGAAACATAGAAACATAGAAATTAGGTGCAGGAGTAGGCCATTCAGCCCTTCGAGCCTGCACCGCCATTCAATATGATCATGGCTGATCATCCAACTCAGTATCCCGTACCTGCCTTCTCTCCATACCCTCTGATCCCCTTAGCCACAAGGGCCACATCCAACTCACTCTTAAATATAGCCAATGAACTGGCCTCAACTACCCTCTGTGGCAGAGAGTTCCAGAGACTCACCACTCTCTGTGTGAAAAAAGTCTTTCTCATCTCGGTCTTAAAGGATTTTCCCCCTTATCCTTAAGCTGTGACCCCTTGTCCTGGACTTCCCCAACATCGGGAACAATCTTCCTGCATCTAGCCTGTCCAACCCCTTATAGAATTTTGTAAGTTTCTATAAGATCCCCTCTCAATCTCCTAAAATTCCAGAGAGTATAAACCGAGTCTATCCAGTCTTTCTTCATAAGACAGTCCTGACATCCCAGGAATCAGTTCTGGTGAACCTTCTCTGCACTCCCTCTATGGCAATAATGTCCTTCCTCAGATTTGGAGACCAAAACTGTACGCAATACTCCAGGTGTGGTCTCACCAAGACCCTGTACAACTGAAGTAGAACCTCCCTGCTCCTGTACTCAAATCCTTTTGCTATGAAAGCTAACATACCATTCGCTTTTTTCACTGCCTGCTGCACCTGCATGCCTACTTTCAATGACTGGTGTACCATGACACCCAGGTCTCGCTGCATCTCCCCTTTTCCTAATCGGCCACCATTTAATTCAGCCTTTGTCTTCATTGCTTCATCCAGTAGATCTAATGGCATGTTGTAATAATCTTGTGCATATTTTTTCAGATAGTCACATATTTGAAAATATTTAAAATATTGATTGTTTCACAGATTATATTTTAGTTGTAATTGTTTGAATGATAGTAATTTTCCAGTTTCATACAAGTCTCCGAGCAATTTATTTCCTACTCTTTCCCATTGTATAAATGATTTGTCTATCATTGAGGGTTTAAACGAAGAGTAACTTAACTATTGGAGATAAGAGAGATAGATTTCTTAATTTTAAATTATATTTTATTTGTTTCCAAGTTCTAATTGTACTATGTATAATTGAGTTTTTGTTATAGTTTGTATTATTCAACTTCGTTGGTGAAAGGAGGATCGCTCCAATATTACAAGGGGAGCTGTCCTCTCTCTCCATAATAATCCAATCCAGCTGCTGGGCAGAATTGTCCAGCAGTTGATTCATATTTTTAATATTTACAAACCAATAATAGTACATAAAGTTAGAGAGTGCTAATCCCCCTATTGGTTTGGGTTTATTCAAATGTGTTCTTTGTATTCTATGGGATTTATAATCCCATATAAAATTTGTAATGTCTGAATCCAATTTTTTTAAAAACTTTTTTGGTAGGTGATTGGAATAGGGATAAAACTTGTGGTAGAAAAATCATTTTTATAGCATTTATTCAACCTATCGGAAGCGTTTTCCAGAATTGAATTAAGTTATATAATTTCTTAAGTAAAGAATTATAATTTGCGTTAAACATATCTTGATATTTTCTGGTAATTTCAATACCCAAGTATTTAAATTTTTCTGTAGCTAATTTAAAAGGGAATTTTAAGAGGTGTGTTGAGTTTTTTGGTTTTATTGACATGATTTCACTTTTGTTCCAATTTATTCTGTATCCTGAGAATGATCCAAAATCCTCAATTTTACTTCGGAGTCACGTGAGTGACTACGTGAATAGAAGCCCGTACAGCCGTTGGTGCGTCATGACGTCAGACGCTGGTGCAGTCGGGCGGTTGGAGCAGCAGCGCTCCTCCGAGCGGTAAGTGTAAACCGCGGGTTTTTCGAAGAGCTGGAGATTTAGCGGGTGCAGCGGCATCTAAGGAGCGAGGGAGATGGTCGATGTTGCGGGTCGAGACCCTTCTTCAGACTTCACCCTCGATTCTCCAGCATTTGCAGTTTGTTAACAAAGTTCAAACAGGTAAGGTTTTTTAACAAAAACTTTTACGCATGTCCTTTTCCGCGACAGTTTGGGTAGAGAATGTTGCAGAAAGGGAAGAAGGTGTCGGCGAGGCGCTCCGGGGGTAGAAAGGTAAAGTGGCAGGAGAGTGTTGAGGATGGAGGCCCGTCTGGTACACCTGGTCCGGTGCTGGCTACACAGCCAGTGGTTGCGGACCCACTCTGACGGGGGGCAGTGGAGGCTTGTCAGTAGGGGGGAAGGCCGCTGGCAAGTCATCTGTGGCCGTAAATGAGTCGGGCCTGGAGGTTATACCCTCCCCATTGGAGAGTCCGTTTGCTCACGGGCCTCTCCCACGTCGAGATTCTATTTCAAAAGAAATGCTCGACTGGGACCAGCTCCGTGGGGAGGAGTGGGTGCCCAAGCCAGGCTGTGATGGAGAGCTTGTGCTAGCAGCACCTGTTTCAGGGCTGCAGACCTATCCTGCCTGTGCGAGGAGGGATGTTCGAGCTCCGTGAGGAGGAGTGATGCCCAAGCCAGGTGATGGAGCAGCTTGTGCTAGCAGCACCTGTTTCAGGGCTGCAGAACTATCCTGCCTGTGAGGAGGATGTTCGAGCTCGTGAGGAGGAGTGATGCCAAGCCAGGGGCTGATGGAGAGCTTGTGCTCGCAGCACCTTCCCTGTTTCAGGGCTGCAGAACTATCCTGCCTGTGAGGATGGATGTTCTATCAGGGCAGTTTGCTGGGGGAGAGCAGTAAAGGTGTTCGGTTGGAGGTAATTCCGAAACATTGCTGGGAAGTTTGCTGAGTGTAGAGAGGCAGGAAAGGCGATTGATGTAGAATTGGCTGAAGCCATTCAGTATATGCTCTCCCACCAGTTACAGGAGCTAGCTATGGATGAAGTAGCAAAAAACTATAAAGCTCCTGTTAATTGTGATCTCCTGAAGGTACCGGTGGTTAATCACCAAATTTGGTCATAGATGGGTTTGCCTGCTAGGGCCAGGAGATGAAGTTTTAAAAAGTGCTGAAAACTGTTGTCAGCAGGTATTACAGCTGTGGTTGAAAGTTATTGATACAAATGATATGGTTGAAGCACAGCAGGATGAAAACTGGAACTCCTTTGTAATGCATTTTGAAAACCAGTGTACCACCACGAAATCTGTTGTTTGGTGGTAACCTTGCAAAAAGGGTCAAAGACTGTTATTGAGGTTGTTATAACCATGGCCCTCATTAAGCCAGCTGGAAGCAAGGCAAAAAAAGGTTCTCTACAAGAAGTCGAGGACAACAAGGCCGCAAGGAAAAGATGCTGGTATGGAATATAACATGACAGACGATGAAATTAAAAACTGATGTTTCCTGTTCAAATTGGGGAAGTTTTTTAAAATTGTTTCTAAAAAACAATGGCAGCAGTTGAAATCAGATTTGTTCAATACTTAGTGTATTGAAGGGGTCGTGAAAAATTGGATTTTACTATAAGGACAGTCTACATAGTCAACATTTTCCTAGTCGTAAACTTATTTTCAGATGAGGAAAATGTGCTTATTCAAGCAGATTCAGTTGTTACATAAGAAGGGGTAATTGAGCCTTCTGTATATCAAAGTCAACAATTTCTGTCAAGTATATTTCCCAGATCTAAAAAGACTGGGGGATGTAGAATTTTTCTGGATTTATCCAATTTGAACAAATTTGTTTGTTATAGGCATTTCAAAATGGAGACGTTTACCACGGGCAACAATCTAGTGTCCAAAGGGTATTATATGGCAACCATTTGATTCAAGAATGCGTATTACGCAGTGTCTATTCATGGTGATGATAGGAAGATATTTGAAATTTATTTGGATGACTGAGCTGTAGCAATTCAGGACATTGCGGAATGGATTAACTTCAGCTCTTTAGATTATTTACTAAATTGGTAAAACCTGTGTTAGCTTTACTTAGAGCTCAGGGGCATGTGGATAATGGCCTATTTAGATGATATTCTGTTTGTTGGAAAGACTCATGCTGAAACTCAATCATCAGTTTCAGTTGTTAAAAATCACTTTTTGAACAAATGGGATTTGTTATTCACCCAGATAAATCTAAATTATCACCCAGTCCAAATTATTGATATCTGGGATTTACCATTATTCCAATCACATGTTGGTAACTTTGCCCAGGGCTAAATTGAATCAGTTAAGAGGGTGAGACTGTGTTAATCTCGTTGGAGAATAACGGCCTTCGATTAGACGAGTAGCCAGCTTTATTGGGAGGTTGTTTGCAGCCTTTCCAGCTGTGCAGTATGGTCCTATGCATTATCAACAATTACAAACTATCAAAGGAACAGGCACTGAGAATACAAAAGGGGCCATTTTTGATAGGCCTATGCCGTTGTCAGTGGGGTGATTTGCTGACATACAATGGTGGATAGTACATGTTTCAAAAATTTAAGGAAGGTTTTGGTGGAATCACCGTCACTGATATTACAGACTGATGTAAGTGCACTGGGTTGGGGTGCAACAGATATGTCTTCTAGTTGTGGAGGCAGATGGAATGTGGATGAGACATCGCTTCCTCAATTAAGAGGGATTAATTATTTAGAGTTGTTGGGCACCTGGTATGGGCTCAAAGCTTATTGTTCTACAAGGAGGGATATGCATGTGCAGGTCAGATTGACAACACCACAGCAGTGGCATATGTTAACACATGGGTGGAGTTAAGTCACAGTCTTGTGATAGACTGGATAACCAGATTTGGAGCTGGTGTATTGACCAAAATATCTGGCTTTCAGCACATTATTTGCAGGAAGAGGTCACGTCAGTTTAATGACAACATTGAATGGATGTTAATCAGGATGTATTTAACCAAATGATTGATCAGTATGCATTGCCAGATATTGACTTGTTTGCATCTCAATTAAATCATCAGTTACCTAGATATGTTTCATGGTAACCAGATCCTGGGGCAGTAGCAGTGGATGCATTTTTCGCTGCAATTGGGGAGGAATGTTTGTGTATGTATTTTCTCCATTCTGTCTATCAGCAGATGTTTGCAAAAAGATCAAGGAGGACTCCGCTTCAGGGGTATTGATAGTGTCAGGTTGGCCTACACGGGCATGGTTTCCCGTTGTATTACAAATGGCTAGGGAGCCTTACATGCTTATGCCCAAGAATAAAAATCTACTGGTAAATCCAGTCACTGGGGATCAACATCCTTTATAGGATCGTATTGATCTGTTTAATTGCAGATTTTAAGGAGGCCATACCTGGGGAGAGGACTGTTTCATCGGATGGTGAATGTTCTCACGTCGACCTGCAGGGATAGTACACAGCAGCAATATATCACTATATAAGCAAGTGGGAGCAATTCTGCTACAGCAGGATGTTGTCAATATCACACTGCAGGGATCACGGATGTATTGGAGTTTGTCAACTTCTTTAATTGACCGAAAAAATTAAGTTACAGTGCGATTAATTCAGCCAGAAGTGCTCCGTCTTATTATCTTGAATGCAGAATTGCATACAGTAGGGGACATCGTTAGTTTCACAATTCATGAAGGGAGTTTTCAATTTAATCCTCCTAAACCCAGGTATGCCGGTATTTGGAATTTGAGTGAAGTTTTTATGGCTCGTCGCCAGTGGGCTCCTGTTAAAAGCCTATCAGTAGCCAAATTATCTAATGAAGGTGGTCATGCTTATGGCGTTGGTTTCAGCTCAGCGTGTATAATAATGTGCAAAAGCTACGCTAGATAGAATGCATGTGTCGGCTGATGCCATTATATTTTATGTCTATGATTTGCTTAAACATAATAAAAGAGGCATGACAGGATGTAAGATTGTGTTTTCAGCATACTCCGCAGATGATCGCTTCTGTATAGTCTCACATTTATCTCGTTACATTGAGATTACAAATCTCTGAGTAGAAACAGAGTTGGTTTTGTTTATTAGTCACAAAAAAACCACACAGTAAGGTGTCGGTGCAAACGATTTCAAGGTTCCTCGCGGCCGCAGGATGGTTCAGTGAGCTAATTTCAGAGGTTTATCACAAGCGATTTCAAGGTTCGGGGTGTTTGCTGATTCTGGTGTCAGTAATGTTACACTTTTCCCCTGAGTTAGAGGGGTTTGTTATGATTTGTTTGTACATAAACTGTTATTCCATTTAACAAATGTATTACTGATGCATGATGATTGTTAACGACTTTTGAGTCAATCCAGGCAGTGTGAACGGCGGATTTGAGTCTGCGGCGTGAATTCACAGTGCTTTGAACTCTTCACGTAGTCACTCACGTGACTCCGAAGTAAAATAGTAAGATTAAACGAGAACTTACCAGTTGAAGTTTGATCTTTATTTTATGAGGAGTCGAGTTGAGGGACTACGTGCCCTCCGCTCCCACCCTCATAGATCTCATCTGGTAGTTCTAGTTATATCATCTTACCGTTATACTTCGGTCATTGTTAGCTGTGAATTCATTCCGCTGCTTTGAAGATTGACGCACCAACGGCTGTACGGGCTTCTATTCACGTAGTCCCTCAACTCGACTCCTCATAAAATAAAGATCAAACTTCAAACTGGTAAGTTCTCGTTTAATCTTACTATTAAGTTTAATATGTTTGGTATAGTGGTATGGGGTTTTGTGATGTACAGTAGTACATCATCAGCGTATAATGATATTTTATTATTTGAATATTTCGTGTTGTAGCCATGGATATTCGTATGTGTTCTAATTCTTTCCGCTAGGGGTTCAATTATAAGAGCAAATAACAGTGGTGATAGTGAACATCCTTGTCTATTACCCCTTGATAACTGAAATTTCATAGATAAAATGTTATTAGTTAATAATCTAGCCGTTGGCTTATTATATAGTAATTTAATCCATAGGATGAAATTCTCTCCCAGTTGGAATTTTTGCAATGCTTTAACCATATAATCCCATACCACCTGATCAAATGCTTTCTCTGCATCCAACGAAATAATTGATCATTCTTGTTCTTCAGTTTGGTGTGAATGCATTATGTTGAGCAGATGTCTCAAATTATTAAATGATTGTTTCTTAGGGATAAACCCCATTTGATCCGGATTTATTAATTTACTAACATACTTACTTAATCTTCTAGCTAATATTTTCGCAAATATTTGTTTGATCTGTATTTAACAATATATGATCTGGGTTCTTCTATATCTTTGTCTTTCTTAAGTATTAATGTAATCGTTGATTCTGCTAGTGTTTCAGGTAATGTTTGTTCTTTAAAGGCATATGTATACATTTTCTGTAAACATGGTGTAATTATGTCGTATAAACTTTTATAAAATTTGTTACTAAATCCATCAGGTCCTGGTGTTTTTCCATTCTTTAATGATATTATTGTGTCTTCTATTTCTTTGATTGAAATTTGTGCTCCCAATTCCTCTTGTTCCTGCAACTCCAGTTTTGGAAGATTACAATTATCCAAGAACTCTGTGACTTTATTGGTGTCCGTTGTCGTTTTGGATGTGTACAAATTCTCATAAAATTGTGTAAATCTTTTATTAATATAATTCGGTAAAATTAGTACTTCCCCTCTATCTGATTTGATCTTTAGGATCGTGTGCTCTTTTTCTCGTTTTTTTAACTGACGTGCCAAAAGTTTGTGGGGCTTATCCACAAATTCAAAATGTTCCTGTCTTGTAATTTGGAATAATCTTATAACTTTAGCTGATAATAATTAATTTAATTTAAATTTCAGTATTAATATTTTATTGTGTTTATCCATAGTTGGGTCTTTAGCATTATCTATATTCAGTTGTCTAACTTGTTCTTCTAACTGTCTTCGTTTGGTCTTGTTTTTTTTTTATTTTGAAAAGCTTGGTATGAAATTATAAAGCCTCTAATAAATGCTTTGAAGGATTCCCATAATAATGTGGACGATATGTCTGGAGTGTTATTTATTTTGAAAAAAGAGGTCCATTTGTTGTTTTAGATATATACTCCCTTGGGGGTCTTTTAAAATTTGAGGATTATACCTCCAAAACGATTTATTCTTAGACATTCCTTCCAGTTATAAAAAGAAAGTTAGTGGGGAGTGATCTGAAATCGTGTTGGTATTGTATTTTGGGTTCAAAGCATGAGGGATTAATTTTGTATCCTCCAGGAAATAATCTATACGTGAGTAGGTCTTGTGTACCATTGAATAAAACAAGGATTCCCTGCCGGCCGGATTTGCGATCCTCCAAACATCTGTTATATTGACATTTTTTATATATGTGTTTAAAAGTTCTCTTGTTTTAGATTTCGTATTACCTCTCTGTTTTTGCCTAGATTTGTCTAAGTAAGGATCTAAAACACAATTTAATTCTCCTCCAATAATGACGTTTTGGTAATTATATTCTGCGATTGTATTCAAGATTTTATTGAAAAAATGAGGATTGTCAAAGTTGGGCGCATATATATTTACCAAGGTGATTGGGGTAGCATGGATCTCACCAGGAACTATCAAATATCTCCCTTCCTTATCTGTTATGGTATTCTTCGGTTTAAATGGTATGCCCTTACGAATAATGATTGTTGTACCTCTAGATTTCGAAGTATATGAAGTGAAAGATCTGGCCTATCCAATTCACCCCCAATCAAGCTTGATCTTGGGATTTAAGATGAGTTTCTTGTAAAAAAAATAATGTCTGTATTGTATGATTTCAGCTGAGCTAATATCTTACCCCTTTTAATGCGTTCATTAACACCCCTTATATTCCAACTGCAGAATGAGATTCCTCTCAGTTTCTTTTGTTTATCATCTTGCATTTTGAGTGGTTTTAATACCCATATATCTTATCGTGCATCCATACCTCAGGTTTTTAGATATTGGGGGAACATTTGAACTACAAAGTTCAATTGGTAGATTCCTTTTGCGATTATCCTTAAACAAAAAACACACATATGTGACATTGTGATAATTTAAAAAAACTTAAAAAAGTGAAAATACAGTGTCCGAACTTGTGGGCACTGTAACAAGTGACCCACCTGTTGGTGGGAGAAAACATTGTATCGACTTCCATTGTCGATATTAAATAATTAGCTCCACTCCCTTAATTACTCATAACATAGTGGAACGGGACCCGTTCAAAATCAAATGTATAGTACCCATTTACAATATATGTATACATTTCATTATGATTTCTCATATATATCTAACAATTTTATCTACTAAGTGTTTTAAACATATGGTTTTACCTTCGGTAATAATCAACTATTGGTTGAAGAGGTTATCCTGAAACGGGCTCCTGGATCTGGGCCAGGTGCCCACTTCTCCTTCTCTCCCCCCAATTATAGATAAAATTGAAACTTATTGAATTATATATGTTAGTTTTTTAATTTATTATTAGTTATTTCCGTATCAACTATCGCCCTCTATGAAAGGGAAAGTCCCTCTTTATAATACTTGGTTTAATTCTTCCCCATTATACAATTCTGGTTAACATCCATTACAATTTCTATGTTAGTATTGTTAAAAGTGTTAGATCTGTACAATTTAGGTTAGTCATTTAATCTCTTAAACAACAGTAATTGCTCTGTCCACATTCTGCTCTTCAGTTCGTCATTATCTTTTTTTTTGCTTCACTTGGAACACAGAATGTCCTTGAATTAAAATTCCAGTGATAAGAAGTCTAGACAGGCACACGTGGAAAGTTTCTCCATCCTATTCTTTTAAAATGGTAATGATTCTCCGCAAATGCTCAGCCGCTGACAGTGGATTAATAAAAATAAAGATTTGTCCATACCGTCCATACCTTCCAACTACTTGTTGGCTTCCACGATGGTTTGAGCATATTTGTGTGCAGCCTCCAGAGTTATGAACGATTTTTCCTGTCCATTGTAGGAAATCCTCATCCTAGCTGGTAAAAAACACCATATCTAACATTTTGAATTCCTTGGAGAATATGCTTTGTCTTGGAAAACTGATTTCGCTTTTGTACAATTTCATAAGGATAGTCCCTGAATAGTTTGATAGATACATCACCGAACTTCAATGGCACTCCATATTTGATTTTCTTCATAACCTCGTCAAGGGCTGAAACATCCCGAAATTTCACAATGATCTGTTGTGTATAGTCTGGACTTGTTTGTGATCTTGGTTTAAATCTCGGTACTCGATGTGCCAATTCAATTTTTGGTTAGTTAGGGAGATTAAGAACTTGTTTAATTAAGCCCGCAGAGAACTCCCAAGGGTCATTTCCCTCGGCTCCCTCTGGCACACCAACTATTCTTAGATTTTGGCGTCTCGATCGAGCTTCCAAATCAAGGCATTTTTTGGAAACTTTTGCCAGCTGAGTCGCCAACTGTCTTGTAGTGAGGTCTTGTTCTGACCTCATATTCTTCATCTCTTCAGCCATTCATACCATATCTTTCTCCATTTCTTGCATTGTAGTCAGATATGTAGAGACAGTTTCAAGCACAACATCAAACTTCTTCGTGGTAACTTCTTCCCCCTTATCAATTCTCTCTGATAATTCATCTCTCACATCGTCAATTTGTTTATTTATGGTGCCAATTGAATCCTGCACAGAATCAATAACATTCTGGTTACCAGCATTCATATTCTCCGTCAACTTTTCCATCTTTTCCATCATCATTCCCATCATCTTTACCATCTTCTTTCCATCCACCTTTTCATCTTTCAGTTCTCTTACTGATTGCTTTAATTCCTCAAATTCTTTGTCTTTAGCCAGATCAGTCTTAGATCTTGTAGCCATTTCAGAGACCACTTCAGGAGCTACTTCAGAGGTAAGTTCTTCAGGCTTCGTCTGGCTTTTCAAGAGGTGTTTTGTGACTGTTCTTTGAGGACTGACCAGTGGACGAATTTTTCATTTAAAATGCCTTAAACCTCCGTTAAATTCACATCGCTTACTGATGACGTCAGCAGCGCGACGTCCAGAAGCTCCGGTAAGTGTTTTTAATTGGTTCCGGCCAGTAGACCCGATTTTAACGCAAAAAATCGCACATTTTTGGGACCGGAAGTCAGTCTGTCAGTTTCTGACCTTCATTCTTTCCTTTTCCTCTGCGCTCGGACGCCTTATGTCGACCCATCATGTTCAGACAGCCGTTAGCACTCCTTTCTCCTCGTAAATCACAGTATTTATCTTTCTTATGTCTGGTTTGAAGAGGGCCTCCCGGAGAGCAGGTCGATTACACAGCTTTCACTGTCATGGCGTCACCGGAAGAGAGGCAATCAAATTCAAATGCAGTTGCATACCATTTCAAGCAGGGTGCAAGGCCACCAAATTCAAGTGCAGTTTTACCATTTCAAGCAGGATGCAAAGTCAACAATTCAAATGCATTTTCATACCATTTCAATCAGGGTGCAAGGCCATCAAATTCAAATGCAGTTTCATACTATTTCAAGCAGGTTGCAAGGCCACCAAAGTCAAGTGCAGTTTCATACTATTTGCAAGGCCACCAAATTCATGTGCAGTTTCATACCATTTTAAGCAGGGTGCAAGGCCACCAAATTCAAATGTCAGGGAGGATTTAAACTAATGTGGCAGGGGGATGGGAGCATGAGCAGAGAGACAGAGGGATGTAAAATGAAGCAATAGGTATCAAGGTGAAAAGTAAAAGTGGCAGACAGAAAAATCCAGGGCAAAAATCAAAAAGGGCCACTTTTCAACATAATTGTATAAGGGGTAAGGATTGCAAAAACAAGCCTGAAGGCTTTGTGTCTTAATGCAAGGAGCATTCGTAATAAGGTGGATAGTTGAATGTGCAGATAGTTATTAATGAATATGATTTAGTTGGGATCATGGAGACATGGCTCCAGGGTGACCAAGGCTGGGAGCTGAACATCCAGGGATATTCATTATTCAGGAGGGAGAGACAGAAAGGAAAAGGAGGTGGAGTAGCATTGCTGATTAGAGAGGAAATTAACACAATAGAAAGGAAGGACATCTGAAGAAAGGTCTCGACCCGAAACGCCCCCATCTCCTTCGCTCCTTAGATGCTGTTGCATCCGCTGAGTTTCTCCAGCCTTTTGTGTACCCAAGGAAGGACAATAGCTTGGAGGATGCGGAATCAATATGGGTAGAGCTGTGAAACACTAAGGGGCAGAAAACGCTAGTGGGAGTTGTGTACAGGCCACCTAACAGTAGTAGCAGAGTTGGGGATGGCATCAAACATGAAATTAGGAATGCGTGCAACAAGGGTAAAACAGTTATAAAGGGTGACTTCAATCTACATATAGATTGGGTGAATCAAATTGGCAGGGGTGCTGAGGAAGAGGATTTCTTGGAATGTATGCGGGATAGTTTTCTAAACCGACATGTAGAGGAACCAACGAGAGAGCAGGCTATTCTAGACTGTGTACTGAGTAATGAGGAAGGGTTAGTTAGCAGTCTTGTTGTGCGTGGCCCCATGAGCAAGAGTGACCATAATATGGTTGAGTTCTTCATTAGGATGGAGAGTGACATTGTTAATTCATAAACAAGGGTTCTGAACTTAAAGAAAGGTAAGTTTGAGGGTATGAGACGTGAATTGGCCAAGATAGACTGGAAAGTGATTCTTAAAGGGATGACGGTGGATATGCAATGGAAGGCATTTAAAGACTGCATGGATGAACTACAACAATTATTCATCCCAGTTTGACAAAAGAATAAATCAGGGAAGGTAGTGCATCCGTGGATAACAAGGAAAATCAGGGATAGTATCAAAACTAAAGATGAATCATACAAATTAGCCAGAAAAAGCAGCCTACCAGAGTTCTAGGAGAAATTCAGAGTCCAGCAGAGGAGGACAAAGTGCTTAATTAGGAAAGGGAAAATAGATTATGAAAGAAAACTGGCACGGAACATAAAAACGGACTGCAAAAGTTTTTATAGATGTGTGAAGAGAAAAAGGTTAGTTAAAACAAATGTAGGTCCCTTGCAGTCAGAAACTGGTGAATTGATCATGGGGAACAAGGACATGGCAGACCAATTGAACAACTACTTTCGTTCTGTCTTCACAAAGGAAGACATAAATAATCTGCCGGAAATAGCAGGGGACCAGGGGTCAAATGAGATGGAGGAACTGAGTGAAATCCAGGTTAGCCGGGAAATGGTGTTAGGTAAATTGAATGGATTAAAGGCCGATAAATCCCCAGGGCCAGATAGGCTGCATCCCAGAGTACTTAAGGAAGTAGCCCCCGAAATAGTGGATGCATTAGTGATAATTTTTCAAAACTCTTTTTCGATTCTGGAGTAGTTCCTGAGGCTTGGAGGGTAGCTAATGTAACCCCACTTTTTAAAAAGGGACGGAGAGAGAAAACGGGGAATTACAGACCTGTTAGTCTAACATCGGTAGTGGGGAAACTGCTAGAGTCAGCTATTAAAAATGGGATAGCAGCACATTTGGAAAGCGGTGAAATAATTGGACAAAGTCAGCATGGATTTATGAAAGGTAAATCATGTCTGACGATTCTTATAGAATTTTTTGAGGATGTAACTAGTAGAGTGGATAAGGGAGAACCTGTGGATGTGTTATATCTGGACTTTCAGAAGGGTTTCGACAAGGTCGCACATAAGACATTAGCATACAAACTTAAAGCACACGGTATTGGGGGTACAGTATTGATGTGGATAGAGAACTGGCTGGCAGACAGGAAGCAAAGAGTAGGAGTAAACGGATCATTTTCAGAATGGCAGGCAGTGACTAGTGGGGTACCGCAAGGCTCAGTGCTGGGACCCCAGCTATTTACAATATATATTAATGATCTGGAGGAGGGAATTGAATGCAACATCTCCAAGTTTGCGGATGACACGAAGCTGGGGGGCAGTGTTAGCTGTGACGAGGATGCTAGGAGGCTGCAAGGTGACTTGGATAGGTTGGGTGAGTGGGCAAATGCATGGCAGATGCAGTATAATGTAGATAAATGTGAGGTTATCCACTTTGGCGGCAAAAACAGGAGGGTAGATTATTATCTGAATGGTGGCCGATTAGGAAAAGGGGAGTAACAACGAGACCTGTGTGTCATGGTACACCAGTCAATGAAAGTAGGCATGCAGGTGCAGCAGGCTGTGAAGAAAGCGAAAGGTATTGGCATTCATAGCAAAAGGATTTGAGTACAAGAGCTGGGAGGTTCTACTGCAGTTGTACAGGGTCTTGGTGAGGCCACACCTGGATGTATTGCGTACAGTTTTGGTCTCATAATCTGAGGAAAGACATTCTTGCCATAGAAGAAGTACAGAGAAGGTTCACCAGACTGATTCCTGGGATGGCAGGACTACCATATGAAGAAAGACTGGATAGACTCGGCTTGTACTAGCTGGAATTTAGGAGATTGAGGGGGGATTTTATAGAGACTTACAAAATTCTTAAGTGGTTGGACAGGCTAGATGCAGGAAGATTGTTCCCGATGTTGGGGAACTCCAGAACAAGGGGTCACAGTTTAAGGATAAGGGGGAAATCTTTTAGGACCGAGATGAGAAGATCTTTTTTCACACAGAGAGTGGTGAGTCTCTGGAATTCTCTGCCACAGAAGGTAGTTGAGGCCAGTTCATTGGCTATATTTAAGAGGGAGTTAGATGTGGCCCTTGTGGCTAAAGGGATCAGGGGGTATCGATAGAAGGCAGGTACAGGATACTGAGTTGGATGATCAGCCATGGTCTTATTGAATGGCGGTGCAGGCTCGAAGGGCCGAATGGCCTACTCCTGCACCTATTTTCTATGATTCTATGAAATGTAGTTTCATACCATTCCAACCAGGGTGCAAGGCCATAAAATTCAAGTGCAGTTTCATCCCATTTCATGCAGGGTGCAAGGCCACCAAATTCAAAAGCAGTTTCATACCATTTCAAGCATTGTGCAAGTCCATCAAATTCTAATACAGTTTCATACCATTTCAAGCAGGGTGCAAGGCTACCAAATTCAAATGCTGTTTCATACCATTTCATGCATGGTTCAAGTGCAGTTTTATACCATTTCAAGCATGGTGCAAGGCCACCAAATTCAAGTGCAGTTTTATACCATTTCAAGCAGCGTGCAGTGCCACCAAATTCAAGTGCAGTTTCATACCATTTCAAGCAGGCTGCAAGGCCACCAAATCCAAATGCAGTTTCATACTATTTCAAGCAGCATGCAAGGCCACCAAATTCAAGTGCAGTTTCATACCATTTCAAGTAGGGTGCAAGGTCACCAAATCCAAGCGCAGTTTCATCCCATTTCAAGCAGGGTGGAAGGCCACCAAATTCAAATGCAGTTTCATGGCATTTCATGCAGGGTTCAAATGTAGTTTCATACCATTTCAAGCAGGGTGCAAGGCCACCAAATCTAAATGTTGTTTCATACTTTTTCAAGCAGAGTGCAAGTCCACCAAATTCCAGTGCAGTTTCATACCATTTCAAGAAGGGTGCAAGGCCTCCAAATTCAAGTGCGATTTCATACCATTTCAAGCAGGGTGCAAGGCCACCAAATTCAAATGCAGTTTCGTACCATTTGCTGCAGGGTGCAAGGCCACCAAATTCAAAAGCAGGTTCATACCATTTCAAACATGGTGCAAGGCCACCAAATTCAAATGCAGTTTCATACCATTTCAAGCAGGGTGCAAGGCCTACAAATTCATATGCAGTTTCATACCATTTGAAGCAGGCTGCAAGGCCACCAAATTCAAATGCAGTTTCATATTATTTCAAGCAGCATGCAAGGCCACCAAATTCAAGTGCAGTTTCATACCATTTCAAGCAGGGTGCAAGGCCACCACATTCAAGTACAGTTTCATCCCATTTCATGCAGGGTTCAAGTGCAGTTTTATACCATTTCTAGCAGAGGGCAAGGCCACCAAATTCAAGTGCATTTTCATACCATTTCAAGCAGCGTGCGGAGCCACCAAATTCAAGTGCAGCTTCATACCATTTCAAGCAGGGTGCAAGGCCACCAAATTCAAATGCAGTTTCATAGCATTTCATGCAGGATTCAATTGCAGTTTCATACCATTTCAAGCAGGGGCAAGGCCACCAAATTCAAGTGCAATGTTATACCATTTCAAGCAGGGGCAAGACCACCAAATTCAATTGCAGTTTCAATTGCAAGGTCATCCTTTTAGGACATCCGGTGGCTCTGTTGCTAGCTGCCTCCGCCCTTCAGTCCACTATCTTTTTGTTTTTTTGTTATGTTTGAAGAAGTTTTTTATGTTTTTTTAATGTCTTTATGTGAGGGGAAGAGGGTACGGTAAGGGGGATACCGTCCTCCAGTCGCTTCCTGTGGAGGTTGCGACTGTTATTGAGTCGCGTCCTCACCCCCCCTCCTCCCCCCGCGGCCTACCTACTGGATTGGCGCGGCATTTCCTGCCGGGACCGACCAGAGCTCCAGCAGCAGCGGCGCAGCGTTGGAAACATCGCGGGGCAGGCGATGCCTCACCGCGGTTTGCCGTTTGGAGCTCCGGAGTGTTGGGCCTGCTGCACCGACATTGCGGAGCTGTGGTTCGCGGAGCTCCCAACCCAGGTGGTGCTGACCAACATCGCGGAGTCCTGCGACTCCGCCCTGCTCGGCCTGTGGACTTTGGGAGCTAGGGACTCTGATGGGAGGTGGCTGATCTGGAGGTCCGGGCCGCTGAGGATGTTCTCCGTCGGGGTTCCATCGTTCCCAGCAAGAGGGCCTGAGCATCGTTCCTGGCGAGAGGGCCTGCGTGTGCTCGGGAGGCCCCTCCCACAGGTGAACATCTGGGAAGATCGGCAGGGAGGCTGGCTGGGCTATGGTACCTTCCTTAACTCTGGTGCCGGTGTGGGGTTATGTTGTGTGTGGACTTCTGTGTTTGTGCTTTTTTAAAAAATATGTTTATTTATTTATTATTTACTTTTATGTCACAATTTCAGGCAGGGTGCAAGGCCACCAAATTCAAATGCAGTTTCGTACCATTTCAAGCAGGATGTAAGCCAACCAAATTCAAATGCAGTTTCATACCATTTCAAGCAGGGTGAAACCACCATAAAACCACCATAAGGCACCACAAAACCACATAAAAACCAAACTCACAATTCAATAGACAATCAGTGTGTTTGGTTGGTTCACAGCTCAGACAGAGAGTCGTGACATCTCTCTGCCCCATCTTGCAGAGACTGAGCCACGCCCACACTTCCGCGTGTTATAGCCCCTCCCCCTCCCACCGGAAGGGGCGTGGCCTTCATGGCAGAATTGACAGGAGAGAGATCTCAACATTTTTTAAACACTAATATATCTTTTATTTTTCATCGATGGGAAATATCCTCTGCACCTGATGAGCGGAGGGGGACTCTGAGTAAGATGGCCAAAAATCACAGCAGTAAGTGGTAGCGGTTTTGCTAAAATCAATATACAGTGCAAACAGGAAGTGGTCAAGTTTAGACTTTTAATTAGATAGATAGATAGATAGATAGATAGATAGATAGATAGATAGATAGATAGGTAGGTAGGTAGGTAGGTAGAAATGTAGTTTTCGCTGTGGAAAACGTACTCCAAGATACATTGGGGAGATATGTAATGGTAATTGGTACAATAAGTGGGATGGTAGTATCGATTATAAATATTTATGCACCAACGGAAGATGATTACTCTTTCTTTAGAGACATTGCAAATATAATTGCAGAAAATGCCAAAAGTATGATAATACCAGGTGGTGATTTCAATGCGGTCCTTGATGGGAGGCTAGATAGATTACCAGATGAGTGCAACCAAACAAAAAAAAAACAAAATATTAATTAATTTGCTTGGGGAGTTAGGATTAGTAGACTCATGGAGATATAAAAATCCAAGGGGGAGGGATTATAGCTTCTTTTCGAACATACTTGGGAGTTACTCATGTATAGACATGCTTTGTGTTCTCAAACAATATACATATAAAGGGGTAGATTGTAAAATTGGTTCAATAACAATCAGTGACCATGCCTTACCATGATCCCATAATCCCTACCATGGAGGTAGGAACTGAAAAGAGTTTTTAATACTGGAGAGCAAACATTTCTTTATTGACAGATAACGTAGTGACAAGGGAAATTAGAAATTGGATTAAAGAGTATTTTGACCTCAATGACAATAGTGAAGTAACATTATCCACTCTTTGGAAAAAGCAGTAATAAGGGACAAAATGATTGAAATATCGAGTAGAGTAAGGAAGAATAGATTGAAGAAGCAATCTGACTTGGAAAGTAAAATAAAGACATTAGAAGTAGAACACAAAAATAACAATAGAAAAAAGAATTTGTTAAAGGAACTAAAACAAAAAGGACACGAGTTAGAAGAGCTTCTATTATATAAAGCAGAAGGAGCTCTTCGATTCTTAAATCAAAAATACTATGAATAGGAAATAGGGCTAGTCGCCTTCTGGCATTTCAGATGCATAAGGAGCAAGCTAATCGACTAGTTTCCAAAGTTCTACATCCGATTTCTAGAAATGTAGTTTCACAACCACGAGAAATTACAGAAGCGTTTGCATCCTTCTATAAACAGTTATATGACTCTCCTGAAATAGATAAAGAGGAAAAGATCAGAACTTTCTTTTCTGGATTAAAATTGCCCTGCCTTTCTCAAGAAGAAGCGAGAAATATGACAACACAAATAGAAGAGCAGGAAATCAAAGAAGTAATAAAAAAATTAAAGAACCACAAGTCCCCAGGGATGGATGGGATTCCAGGAGAGTTTTGAGAATGAGCTTTCTACGATTCTGGCTAGAGTCAATAATTATGCCTTGGCTGAAGATCATGGGCCGAGGCTATAATCTCTGTTATTTATAAGGAAAGGGAAGGATCCCGCAGGATGTGAAGGCTACAGACCAATAAGTCTCTTATGCAATGACTTAAAAATACTCAGTGCTATATTCACCAGAGAACCCAAAAAATTATAAAACAATTGATACATCCTGATCAAGCAGTGTTCATACCGGGCAGACAGGAAGCCAATAATATTAGGCGGGTCCTGAATATCATGACGTGCAAAAAGGAAACATCAGACTTCAATGCTATTGTTTAGATGCTCAAAAGGCTTTTGACAGAGTAGATTGGGTCTATCGTGAATATACACTAGATAAAATGGGGTTTCACACAAAATGTATTAATTGGGTGAAAACATTATATTTAAATCCAAAGTCAAGAGTGAGGGTAAATGGATGTTGCTCTGAGTTTTTTTAATTAAAGAGGGGAGTTAGACAGAGAGACAGTTTGAGTCCCCTTTTTGACCTATGTTTAGAGCCGCTCGCAGAAACTATTAGGCAAGATGACTATATTGAGGGCATTAAAGATGGGGGGGGGGGGGAACAACAAATTTCACTATTTGCAGATGATGTTATGATCTATGTGAGTAATCCTATTTCCTCGGTGCCTCACCTAATGCAAGTCTTACAGGGATATGGAGAAATATTGGGATACAAAATAAATGACTCCAAATCAGAAGCAATGATGCTGTCAGGTCTGTGGCCCTCGCAATTAAATGACCAGGTCAGGTTACATTGGTCTTGGGAGTGTTTTAGATATCTAGGTATTGTTATCACTTCCTCTCTCACTGCATTGTATGAAGCTAACTATGGTAAATTACTCAAGAAGATTAAGGCAGACATGCACAGATGGGATTCTCCCTTTATCTCTAATTGGTAGAGTGGAGGTTGTTTGAATGAACATTTTGACCCGACTGCTTTTCTTATTTCAATCTTTACCAGTAGGGGCGTTGGCGCGGCATTTAAGGCGTTAGACAAAGAGTTAACAAGATTTGTGTGGCAAAATAAGAGACCCAGAGTCAGACTTAAGACACTGTTGTTATCAAAACAAAAAGGGGGCCTAAATATGTCCAACATTAAATATTATTATTAGGCAGCGCAGCTGAGAACCTTGAAAGCATGGTTAACGAACGATGAGGAAACGGGATGGGTGAAAATAGAACAAAATGCATGCCCTAGTATTGCCCTGGCTGGGCTCCCATTTCTAACTCAAGTACATTGGAAGAAATTAAAAGTAGATAACGATTGGATTAAATTCATGATGAAAACGTGGTTAGCTATCAGAAAGCAATTAAATCTTTTTAATTCGATATTTAGAGCAATGAAGATAGTTGCTAGTCCCAATTTTATACCCAGTAAAATTTAGAAACTTGGCAGATAAAGGGCTTATTACTGTGGACCAGCTTTTATGTGGGGGAGTCTTGAAATCTTATGAGCACTTGCAGAATGAATTTGGACTGTCAGGGTCGGATTTCTTTAGGTTCCTCCAAATACGGCACTACTTATAGACACATGTAGATTGGGAGCAGATATGTAGACTACCTTCAAATTTGGAAAATACTTTCTTGATGATTACAGAGGGAGTGTTACAAAATACTTTGATATCCCATTTATATCAAGGAATTCAAGACTATATAAAAGGAAATGCTATAGAAACAAAACAGAAATGGGAATTGGAAATTAACACTATTATTACAGATGAAATATGGGAAAGGACATGTCTCTTGGCCATAAGCTGACAAGCAGCCCCTCTGGGAGGGAGTTCAATTGGAAACTTAAAATGAGAGTATTTAGGACCACTCTCGTGTTGGCAAGATACAGTAACACCTCAAATATATGCTGGAGACAATGTGGAAAGATAGGTGATCACACACATATTTTTTGGGATAGTCCCAAATTGTACCAATACTGGAGAGACATCCAGGTAGAGATTAAATTAATTCTGGGGGTAGATCTACCTTTGGAACCGGCTTGTTTTATATTAGGAGATACTCCGGCAGTGACAGATATTCAAAATCAGAAATATTTGCTTGGGGTGATGCTGTTGATTGCTAAAAAGATGATAACAGTGCTATGGAGAAAGGAAATGCCACCAAATGTTCAACAGTGGAGGGAAAGATTTAAAAATATATACTTGATGGAAAGTATAACTGCTAAACTCCAGTTGAAGACTGATGCTTTCAATATTATATGGAGACCGGTACTATTACAAATGCCAAGATTAATTAAGAATATGAATGGATGAGCTTGCTCTGGCGCCTGTGAATAAGATGCTTCTATGATAGAATGTTAAGTGGATTTGATGCGATGCTAATAGAGATTAGGTGATTTGTATTTTGTCACTTTGCGATTGTCTTTTGTGTGTCTCTTTGTTTTGTCTGTATGTGTATTTTGTTATGTCAATAAATGTTGAGTTAAAAAGAAAGAAATTGGTTGCCTTGCATCCTACTTGAAATATTATGAAACTGCACTTGAACCCAGCATGAAATGGTATGAAACTGCATTTGAATTTGGTGGCCTTGCACCCTGCTTGAAATGGTATGAAACTGCACTTGAATTTAGTGGCCTTGTACCCTGCTTCAAATGGTATGAAACTACATTTGAATTTGGTGGCCTTGCACCCTGCTTGAAATGGTACGAAAATGCATTTGAATTTGGTGGCCTTGCACCCTGCTTGAAATGATATGAAACTGCACTTGAACCCTGCATGAAATGATATGAAACTGCATTTGAATTTGGTTGGCCTTGCACCCTGCTTGAAATGGTATGAAACTGCATTTGAATTTGATGGCATTGCACCCTGCTTGAAATGGTGCGACACTGCACTTGAATTTGGTGGCCTTGCACCCTGCTTGAAATGGTTTGAAACTGCACTTGAATTTGGAGGACTTGCACCCTTCTTGAAATGGTATGAAACTGCACTTGAACCCTGCATGAAATGGTATGAAACTGCATTTGAATATGGTGGGCTTGCACCCTGCTTGAAGTGGTCTGAAACTGCACTTGAATTTGGTGGCCTTGCCCCCTGCTTGAAATGGTTTGAAACTGCACTTGAATTTGGTGGACTTGCACCCTGCTTGAAATGGTATGAAACTGCACTTGAACCCTGCATGAAATGGTATGAAACAGCACTTGAATTTGGTGGCCTTGCACCCTGCTTCAAATGGCATGAAATTGCACTTGAATTTGGTGGTCTTGTACCCTGCTTTAAATGGTATGAAACAGAACTTGATTTTTATGGCCTTGCACCCTGCTTAAATGGTATGAAACTGCACTTGAATTTTGTGGCCTTGCACCCTGCTTGAAATGGTGTAAAACTGCACTTGAATTTGGTGGCCTTGCACACTGCTTGAAATGGTATGAAACTGCACTTAAACCCTGCATGCAATGGTAGGAAACTGCATTTGAATTTGGTGGCCTTGCCCCCTGCTTGGAATGGGATGAAACTGCACTTGAATTTGGTGGCCTTCCACCATATAACCATATAACCATATAACAATTACAGCACGGAGACAGGCCCTCTCGGCCCTTCCAGTCCGTGCCAACCATTTGTTTTCCCCTAGTCCCATCTACCTGCACTCAGACCATACCCCTCCATTCCCTTCACGTCCATATACCTATCCACTTTACTTTTAAATGTTAAAATCGATCCTGCCTCCACCACCTCTGCGGGAAGCTCATTCCACACAGCCACCACCCTCTGAGTAAAGAAGTTCCCCCTCATGTTACCCCTAAACTTCTGTCCCTTAATTCTCATGTCATGTCCTCTTTGTTTGAATCTTCCTTACCCTCAATGGGAAAAGCTTATCCACGTCAACTCTGTCTATCCCTTTCATCATTTTAAAGACCTCAATCAAGTCCCCCCCTTAACCTTCTGTGCTCCAAAGAATAAAGACCTAACTTGTTCAAACCTTTCTCTGTAACATAGTTGCTGGAACCCTGGCAACATTCTAGTAAATCTCCTCTGTACTCTCTCTATTTTGTTGACATCCTTCCTATAACTAGGCGACCAAAATTTGTACACCATACTCCAGAATTTGTCTTACCAATGCCTTGTACAATTTTAACATTACTTCCCTACTCCTATATTCCAATGCTCTGATTTATAAAGGCCAGCACACCAAAGGCTTTCTTTACCACCCTATCTACATGCGATTCCACCTTCAGGGAACTATGCACAGTTATTCCTAGATCCCTCTGTTCCACAGCATTCCTCAATTCCCTACCATTTTACCATGTACGTCCTATTTTGATTTGTCCTGCCAAGATGTAGCACTTCACACTTATCAGCATTAAACTCCATCTGCCATCTTTCAGCCCACTTTTCCAAATGGCCCAAATCTCTCTGTAGACTTTGAGAATCTACTTCATTATCCACAATAGCACCTATCTTAGTATCATCTGCATACCTACTTATCCAATTTTCCACCCCATCATCCAGATCATTGATGTACATGACAAACAACAGTGGACCCAACACAGATCCCTGAGGCACCCCACTGGTCACTGACTTCCAACCTGACAAACAGCCATCCACCATTACTCTCTGACATCTCCCATTCAGCCACTGTTGAATCCATCTTGCTACTCCGCCATTAACACCCAAAGATTGAACCTTCTGAACCAACCTTCCATGGGGAACCTTGTCAAAGGCCTTACTGAAATCCATATAGACAACATCCACTGCTTTACCCTCATCAATTTCCCTAGTTACCGCTTCAAAAAATTCAAGAAGGTTTGTCAAACATGACCTTCCAGGCACAAATCCATGTTGACTGTTCCTGATCAGACCCTGGTTATCCAGATGCTTATATATATTATCTCTAAGTATCCTTTCCATTAATTTGCCCACCACTGACGTCAAACTAATAGGTCTATAATTGCTAGGTTTATTCTTTGAACCCTTTTTAAACAATGGAACAACATGCGCAGTACGCCAATCCTCCGGCACTATTCCCGTTTCTAATGACATTTGAAATATTTCTGTCATAGCTCCTGCTATTTCTACACTAACTTCCCTCAATGTCCTAGGAAATATCCTGTCAGGACCTGGAGACTTATCCACCTTTATATTTTTCAAAAGTGTCAGTACTTCCTCCTCTTTGAATCTCATAGTTTCCATAGCTACTCTACTTTTTTCCCTTACCTCACAGAGTTCAATATCCTTCTCCTTGGTGAATACCGAAGAAAATAAATTGTTCAATATCTCCCCCATCTCTTTTGGCTCTGCAGATAGCTGTCCATTCTAGTTCTCTAATGGTCCAATTTTATCCCTCGTTATCCTATTTTTGAAATGGTATGAAATGTTTGAGTTTGAGTTTGAGTTTGAAATGTTTGAGTTTGAAATGATATGAAACTGCACTTGAACCCTGCATGAAATGGTATGAAACTGCACTTAAATTTGGTGGCCTTGCACCCTGCTTCAAATGGTATGAAACTGCACTTGAATTTCGTTGCCTTGAATGCTGCACAAAATGGTATGAAACTGCACTTGAATTTCGTGGCCTTCTACACTGCTTGAAATGGTATGAAACTGCACTTGAATTTGTTGGCCTTGCACCCTGCATGAAATGGTATGAAACTGCACTTGAAACCTGCATGAAATGATATGAAACTGCACTTGAATTTGGTGGCCTTCTACACTGCTTGAAATGGTATGAAACTGCATTTGAATTTTGTGGTCTTGCACCTTGCTTGAAATGGTATGAAACTACATTTGGATTTGGACGCCTTGCATCTTGCATGAAATGGTACAAAACTGCATTTGAATTTGGTGGCCTTGCACCCTGCTTGAAATGGTAGGAAACTGCATTTGCATATGGTGGAAGTGCCCCTGCTTGAAATAGTATGAACCTGCTATTGAACCCTGCATGAAATGGTATGAAACTGAGTTTGACTTTGGTTGCCTTGCACCCTGCTTGAAATGGTTTGAAGCTCCTCTTGAATTTGGTGGCCTTGTACCCTGTTTGAAATGGTATGAAACTGCACTTGAATTAGTTGGCCTTGAAACTGCCCGAAATGGTATGAAACTGCATTTGAATTTGGTGGCTTTGGACCCTGCTAGAAATGGTATGAAACTGCACTTAAATTTGGTGGCCTTGCACCCTGCTTGAAATGATATGAAACTGCATTTGAATTTGGTGGCCTTGCTCCCTGCTTGAAATGGTATGAAACTGCACTCAAATTTGGTGGCCTTCCACCCTGTTTGAAATGGTGTGAAACTGCACTTGAACCTTGCATGAAATGTTATGAAACTGCACTTGAATTTGGTGGCCTTGCACGCTGCACTAAATGGTATGAAACTGCATTTGGATTTGGTGGCCTTGCACCCTGCTTGAAATGGTATGAAATTGCACTTGAATTTGGTGGCCTTGTACCCTGCTTGAAATGGTATGAAACATCACTTGAATTTGGTGGCCTTGCACCCTGTATGAAATGGTACAAAACTGCATTTGAATTTGGTGGCCTTGCACCCTGCTTGATATGGTAGGAAACTGCATTTGCATATGGTGGCCTTGCCCCTGCTTGAAATGGTATGAAACTGCTATTGAACGCTGCATGAAATGGTATGAAACTGAGTTTGAATTTGGTTGCCTTGCACCCTGCTTGAAATGGTTTGAAGCTGCACCTGAATTGTGTGGCCTTGCACCCTGCTTGAAATGGTATGAAACTGCACTTGAATGCTGCTTGAAATGGTATGAAACTGCACTTAAACCCTGCATGCAATGGTAGGAAACTGCATTTGCATTTGGTGGCCTTGCCCCCTGCTTGAAATGGGATGAAACTGCACTTGAAATTGGTGGCCTTGCACCCTGCTTGAAATGGCATGAAAGTGCACTTGAACCCTGCAGGCAATGGTAGGATACTACATTGGCATTTGGTGGCCTTGCACCCTGCTTGAAATGGTATGAAATTGCACTTGAATTTGGTGGCCTTGCACGCTGCACGAAATGGTATGAAACTGCATTTGAATTTGGTGGCCATGCACCATGCTTGAAATGGTATGAAATTGCACTTGAATTTGGTGGTCTTGTACCCTGCTTTAAATGGTAAGAAACTGCTCTTGAATTTTGTGGCCTTGCACCCTGCTTGAAATGGTGTGAAACTGCACTTGAATTTGGTGGCCTTGCACACTGCTTGAAATGGTATGAAACTGCACTTGAACGCAGCTTGAAATGGTATGAAACTGCACTTAAACCCTGCATGCAATGGTAGGAAACTGCATTTGAATTTGGAGGCCTTGCCCCCTGCATGAAATGGGATGAAACTGCACTCAAATTTGGTGGCCTTCCACCCTGTTTGAAATGATATGAAACTGCACTTGAACCCTGCATGAAATGGTATGAAACTGTACTTAAATTTGGTGGCTTTGCAACCTGCTTCAAATGGTATGAAACTGCACTTGAATTTGGTGGTCTTGTACCCTGCTTGAAATGGTATGAAACTTTACTTGAATTTGGTGGCCTTGCACCCTGCATGAAATGGGATGAAACTGCACTTGAACCCTGCATGAAATGATAGGAAACTGCACTTGTATTTGGTGGCCTTGCACCCTGTTTTAAATGGTATGAAACTACATTTGAATTTGGACGCCTTGCATCCTGCATGAAATAGTACAAAACTGCATTTGAATTTGGTGGCCTTGCACCCTGCTTGAAATGGTAGGAAACTGCATTTGCATATGGTTGCCTTGCACCCTGCTTGAAATGGTTTGAAGCTCCTCTTGAATTTGGTGGCCTTGTACCCTGCTTGAAATGGTATGGAACTGCACTTGAATTTTGTGGCCTTGCACCCTGCTTGAAATGTTATGAAACTGCACTTGAATTTGGGGACCTTGCACTCTGCTTGAAATGGAATGAAACATCACTTGAATTTGGTGGCATTGCACCCTGCATGAAATGGTATAAAACTGAACTTGAACCCTGCATGAAATGGTATGAAACTGCACTTGAATTTGGTGACCTTGTACCTTGCTTGAAATGGTATGAATCTGCACTTGAATTAGTTGACCTTGAAACTGCCCGAAATGGTATGAAACTGCATTTGAATTTGGTGGCTTTGGACCCTGCTAGAAATGGTATGAAACTGCATTTGAATTTGCTCGCCTTGTACACTGCTTGAAATGGTATGAAGCTGCACTTAAATTTGGTGGCCTTGCACCCTGCTTGAAATGGTATGAAACTGCACTCAAATTTGGTGGCCTTCCACCCTGTTTGAAATGGTATGAAACTCCACTTGAACCCTGCATGAAATGTTATGAAACTGCACTTGAATTTGGTGGCCTTGCACGCTGCACAAAATGGTATGAAACTGCATTTGGATTTGGTGGCCTTGCACCCTGCTTGAAATGGTATGAAACTGAACTTGCATTTGATGGCCTTGCACTCTACTTGAAATGGTGTGAAACTGCACTTAAACCCTGCATGCAATGGTCTGAAACTGCATTTGAATTTGGTGGCCTTCCACCCTGTTTGAAATGGTATAAAACTGGACTTGAACCCTGAATGAAATGGAATGAAACTGCACTTAAATTTGGTGGCCTTGCACGCTGCTTAAATGGTACGAAACTGCATTTGAATTTGGTGGCCTTGCACCCTGCTTGAAATGGTATGAAAGTGCACTTGAATTTTTTGCCTTCCACCGTGCTTGAAATGTTATGAAACAGCACTTGAAAGCTGCATGAAATGGTATGAAACTGCATTTGAACTTGGTGGCCTTGCTCCCTGCTTGAAATGGTATGAAACTGCACTAGCATTTGGTGGCCTTCCACCCTGTTTGAAATGGTATGGAACTGCACTTGAACCCTGCATGAAATGTTATGAAATTGCACTTGAATTTGGTGGCCTTGCACGCTGCACAAAATGGTATGAAACTGCATTTGAATTTGGTGGCCTTGCACCCTGCTTGAAATGGTATGAAATTGCACTTGAATTTGGGTGCCTTGTAGCTTGCTTTAAATGGGATGAGACTGCAGTAGAATTTGGTGACCTTCCACCCTTTTTGAAATGGTATGAAACTGCACATGAACCCTACGTGAAATTATATGAAACTGCACTTGAATTTGGTGGCCTTGCACCCTGCTTGAAGTGGTATGAAACTGCACTTGAATTTGTTGGCCTTCCACCCTGCTTTAAATGGTATGAAACAGCACTTGAACCCTGCTTGAAATGGTATGATACTGCATTTGAATTTTGTGGTCTTGCACCCTGCTTGAAATGGTATGAAACTACATTTGAATTTGGGGGCCTTGCATCCCGCCTGAAATGGTACAAAACTGTACTTGAATTTGCTGGCCTTGCGCCCTGCTTGAAATGGTATGAAACAGCACTTGAACCCTGCTTGAAATGGTATGAAACTGCACTTAAACCTTGCATGCAATGGTAGGAAACTGCATTGGAATTTGGTGGCCTTGCACCCTGCTTGAAATGGGATGAGACTGCACTAGAATTTGGTGAACTTCCACCCTGTTTGAAATGGTATGAAACTTCACTTGAACCCTGCATGAAATGGTATGAAACTGCACTTGAATTGGTGGCCTTGCACGCTGCATGAAATGGTATGATACTGCATTTGAATTTGGTGGCCTTGCACCCTGCTTGAAATGGTATGAAACTGCACTTGCATTTGATGGCCTTGAGCTCACTTGAAATGATATGAAACTGCACTTGAATTTGTTGGCCTTGCACCCTGCTTTAACTGGTATGAAAATGCATTTGAATTTTGTGGTTTGCACCCTGCTTGAAATGGTATGAAACGACATTTGAATTTTACTTCGGAGTCACGTGAGTGACTACGTGAATAGAAGCCCGTACAGCCGTTGGTGCGTCATGACGTCAGACGCTGGTGCAGTCGGGCGGGGGGAGCAGCAGCGCTCCTCCGAGCGGTAAGTTTAAACCGCGGGTTACATGGAAAGCTGGAGAATTCAGCGGGTGCAGCGGCATCTAAGGAGCGAAGGAGATGGGCGACGTTTCGGGTCGAGACCCTTCTTCAGACTTCACCCTCCATTCTCCAGCAGTTTTCGTTAACAAGTTGAAACGAGGTAAGGTTTGTTGAAAAAACGGTTGGGAGTTTTTGTAGATATGTTGCAGAAAGGGAAGAAGGTGTCGGCGAGGCGCTCCGGGGGTAGAAAGAAGAGTGACCAGGAGAGTGTTGAGGATGGAGGGCCCGTCTGGTACACTGGTCCGGTGCTGGCTACACAGCCAGTGGTTGCGGACCCACTGCCGGGGGGCAGTGGAGGCTTGTCAGTAGGGCGGAAGGCCACTGGCAAGTCTCTGTGGCCCGTAAATGAGTCGGGCCTGGAGATTATACCCTCCATAGGAGAGTCCGTTTGGGCTTCTCCCACGTCGAGATTCTATTTCAAAAGAATGCTCGACAGGGACCAGCTCCGTGGGGAGGAGTGGTGCCCAAGCAGGCTGATGGAGAGCTTGTGGCTAGCAGCACCTGTTTCAGGGCTGCAGAAACTATCCTGCCTGTGAGGAGGATGTTCCAGCTCCGTGAGGAGGAGTGATGCCCAAGCCAGGCTGATGGAGAGCTTGTGCTAGCAGCACCTGTTTCAGGGCTGCAGAACTAATCCTGCCTGTGAGGAGGATGTTCTATCAGGGCAGTTTGTTGACACTGTTTCTATGCTGGGAGAGCAAGGTGTTCGGTTGGAGGTAATTCCGAACATTGCTGGGAAGTTTGCTGAGTGTAGAGAGGCAGGAAAGGCGATTGATGTAGAATGGCCGAAGCCATTCAGTATATGCTCTCCCACCAGTTACAAGGAGCTAACTATGGATGAAGTACAAAAAAACTATAAAGCTCCTGTTAATTGTGATCTCCTGAAGGTACCGGTGGTTAATCACCAAATTTGCATAGATGGGTTTGCCTGCTAGGGCCCAGGAGATGAAGTTTTAAAAAAGTGCTTAAAACTGTTGTAAGCAGGTATTACAGCTGTGGTGAAAGTTATTGATACAAATGATATGGTTGAAGCACACCAGGATGAACTGGGACTCCTTTGTAATGCATTTTTGAAATTAATAATGTCGGGAGGGCCGCTATTAGGCCAGTGCTAACCCGAATTTGGCGTGTTGTGCAAACCGACCAGTTGTACCGAACCACGAAATCGGTTGTTTGGTGGTAACCTTGCAAAAAGGGTCAAAGACTGTTATGAGGTTGTTATAACCATGGCCCTCATTAAGCCAGCTGGAAGCAAGGCAAAAAATGTTCTCTACAAGAAGTAGAGGACAACAAAGGCCGCAAGGAAAGATGCTGGTAAGGAATATAACATTTGACAGACGATGAAGTAACTGATGTTCCTGTTCAAATTGGGGAAGGTTAAAATTGTTCTCAAACAAATGGCAGCAGTTGACATCAGATTTGTTCATACTTAGTGTATTGAAGGGGTGAAAAATTGGATTTTTACTATGGCAGTCTACCTAATCAACATTTTCCTAGTCGTAAACTTATTTTTCAGATGAGGAAAATGTGCTTATTCAAGCAGAGATTCAGTCGATTACATAAGAAGGGGTAATTGAGCCTTCTGTGTATCAAAGTCAACAATTTCTGTCAAGTATATTTCCCAGATCTAAAAAAGACTGGGGGATGTAGAATTATTCTGGATTTATCAAATTTGAACAAATTTGTTTGTTATAGGCATTTCAAATGGAGAACTTTACCACGGGCAAACATCTAGTGTCCAAAGGGTATTATATGGCAACCATTGATTTAAAGAATGGTATTACGCAGTGTCTATTCATGGTGATGATAGAAGATATTTGAAATTTATTTGGATGACTGAGCTGTGGCAATTCAGGACATTGCCGAATGGATTAACTTCAGCTCCTAGATTATTTACTAAAATTGGTAAAACCTGTGTTAGCATTGCTTGGAGCTCAGGGGCATGTGGTAATGGCCTATTTAGATGATTTCTGATTGTTAGAAAGACTCATGCTGAAACTCAATCATCAGTTTCCAGTTGTTAAAATCACTTTTGAACAAATGGGATTTGTTATTTCACCCAGGTAAATCTAAATTATCACCAGTCCAAATTATTGATTATCTGGGATTTACCATAATTCCAATCACATGTTGGTAACTTTACCCAGGGATAAATTGAATCAGTTAATTGAGGACTGTGCTAATCTCGTTGGAGAACAACGGCCTTTGATTAGACAAGTAGCCATTTTATTGGGAAGTTGTTGTAGCCTTTCCAGCTGTGCAGTATTGTCCTCTGCATTATCAAACAATTACAACCATCAAAGGAAACAGGCACTGAGAATACAAAGGGGCTATTTTTGATAGGCCTATGCAGTTGTCAGCTGGGGCGATTGCTGACATACAATGGTGGATAGTACATGTTTCAAAAAATTTAAGGAAAGTTTCGTGGAATCACCGTCACTGATATTACAGACTGATGTGAGTGCACTGGTTGGGTGCAACAGATGAATGTCTTCTAGTTGTGGAGGCAGATGGAATGTGGATGAGACATCGCTTTCCTCAATTAAGAGGGATTGATTATTTAGAGTTGTTGGGCACCTGTATGGGCTCAAAGCTTATTGTTTAACAAGGAGGGATCTGCATGTGCAGCTCAGATTCACAACACCACAGCAGTGGCATATGTTAAACCACATGGGTGGAGTTAAGTCACAGTCTTGTGATAGACTGGCTAACCAGATTTGGAGGTGGTGTATTGACAAAATATCTGGCTTTCAGCACTTTATTTTGCCAGGAAGAGGTCACGTCAGTTAATGACAACATTGAATGGATGTTAAATCAGGTTGTGTTTAACCAAATGATTGATCAGTATGCATTGCCAGATATTGACTTGTTTGCATCTCGATTAAATCATCAGTTACTAGATATGTTTCAATGGTAACCAGATTCTGGGGCAGTAGCAGTGGATGCATTTTCGCTGCATTGGGGAGGAATGTTTGTGTATGTATTTCCTTCATTCTGGTCTCATCAGCAGATGTTTGCAAAGATCTAGGAGGATTACCATCCCCCCCCCCCGCTTCAGGGGTATTGGTATGCCAAATTGGCCTACACGAGCATCATGGTTTCCCGTTGTGTTACAAATGGTTAGGGGAGGTGCCTTACATGCTTATGCCCAAGAATAAAAATCTACTGGTAAATCCAGTCACTGGGGATCAACATCCTTTATAGGATCGTAGTGATCGTTAATTTGCAGATTTTAAGGAGCCATACCTGGGGAGAGGACTGTTCTCATCGGACGGTGGATGTTCTCACGTCGGCCTGCAGGGATATGTACACAGCAGCAATATATCACCTATATAAGGAAGTGGGAGCAATTCTGCCTAAAGCAGGATATTGTATATCACACGCAGGGATCACGGATGTATTGGAGTTTGTCAAACACTTTATTTTGACCAAAAAAATTAAGTTACCCCAGTGCAATTAATTCAGCCAGAAGTGCTCTGTCTTCTTATTTACCTATGAATGCCAGAATGCATACAGTAGGGACACATCCGTTAGTTTCACGATTCATGAAGGGAGTTTTCAATTCTAATCCTCCCTAAACTCAGGTATGCCGGTATTTGCAATGTGAGTGAGTTTTTATGCTTCTTCGCCAGTGGCTCGGTTACAAGCCTATCTATAGCCAAATTAACATGAAGGTGGTCATGCATCTGGTGTTGGTTTCAGCCCAACGTGTACAAACATTGCAAAAGCTACGGCTAGATAGAATGCATGTGTCGGCTGATGCCATTATATTTTATGTCTATGATTTTTAGCTTAAACATAATAAAAGAGGCATGACAGGATGTAAGATGGTGTTTTCAGCATACCCCGCAGATGATCGCTTCTGTATAGTCTCACATTTATCTCTTTACATTGAGATTACTAAACCTCTGAGAGGAATAGGAGTTGGCTTTGTTTAGGTTAGTCACAAAAAAACACACAGTAAGGTGTCGGTGCAAACTATTTCAAGGTCCTCGCGCCACAGGATGGTCCCAGTGAGCTAACTTTTCAGAGGTTTTGTCACAAGCCGATTTCAATAGGCTCGGGGTGTTTGCTGATTCTGGTGTCAGTACTGTTACATTTTTCCCCTGAGTTAGAGGGGTTTGTTATGATTTGTTTGTAAATAAACTGTTATTTCATTAACAAATGTACTACTGATGCATGATTGATTGTTAACGACTTTTGAGTCAATCCAGGCAGTGGGAACGTCGGGATTTGAGTCTGCGGCCGTGAATTCAGTGCTTTTGAAGTCTTCAGTAGTCACTCACGTGACTCCCCGAAGTAAAATAAGTAAGATTAAACGAGAACTTACCAGTTTGAGTTTGATCTTTATTTTATGAGGAGTCGAGTTGAGGGGATACGTGCCCTCCGCTCCCACCCTCATAGATCTCATCTGGTAGTTCTAGTTTTATCATCTTACCGTTATACTTCGGTCATTGTTAGCTGTGAATTCATTCCGCTGCTTTGAAGATTGACGCACCAACGGCTGTACGGGCTTCTATTCACGTAGTCCCTCAACTCGACTCCTCATAAAATAAAGATCAAACTTCAAACTGGTAAGTTCTCGTTTAATCTTACTATTTGGACGCCTTGCATCCTGCATGAAATGGTACAAAACTGCATTTTGAATTTGGTGGCCTTGCACCCTGCTTGAAATGGTAGGAAACTGCATTTGCATATGGTGGCCTTGCCCCTGCTTGAAAGGGTATGAAATAGCTATTGAACCCTGCATGAAATGGTATGAAACTGAGTTTGAATTTTGTTGCCTTGCACCCTGCTTGAAATGGTTTGAAGCTGCACTTGAATTTGGTGGCCTTGCACCCTGCTTGAAATGGTATGAAACTGCACTTGAATTTGGTGACCTTCTACCCAGTGTGAAATGGTATGAAACTGCACTTGAACCCTGCATGAAATGGTATGATACTGCATTTGAATTTGGTGGCCTTGCACCCTGCTTGAAATGGTATGAAACTGCACTTGCATTTGATGGCCTTGCTGTCAATTGAAATGATATGAAACTGCACTTGAATTTGTTGGCCTTGCACCCTGCTTTAACTGGTATGAAAATGCATTTGAATTTTGTGGTTTGCACCCTGCTTGAAATGGTATGAAACTACATTTGAATTTGGACGCCTTGCATCCTGCATGAAATGGTACAAAACTGCATTTTGAATTTGGTGGCCTTGCACCCTGCTTGAAATGGTAGGAAACTGTATTTGCATATGGTGGCCTTGCCCCTGCTTGAAAGGGTATGAAACTGCTATTGAACCCTGCATGAAACGGTATGAAACTGAGTTTGAATTTTGTTGGTACACAAAAAGCTGGAGAAACTCAGCGGGTGCAGCAGCATCTAAGGAGCGAAGGAGATAGGCGACGTTTAGGGTCGAGACCTTTCTTCAGACTGGTCAGGGATCAGGGAAACGAGAGATATAGACGGTGATGTGGAGAGATAAGGAACAATGAGTGAAAGATATGCAAAAAAGTATTGGTGATAAAGGGAACAAGCCATTGTAAGCTGTTTGTGGTGTGAAAATGAGAAGCTGGTGCGACTGGGGTTGGGGGAGGGAGATAGAGATTAGAGGGAATGCCAGGGCCCGAGGGCTGAGGGAGAGGTGGGAAGGGGAGGAACAGCAAGGGTTAACAGAATTGAGAAAATTCAATATTCAAGGCCCAAAGGATGCAGACTCCCCAAGCGGAATATGAGGTGCTGTTCCTCCAGCTTGCTTGTTGTTGCAGTGAAAACTCACTCTAACGATAATTGCGTGGAGGAGGCCCAGGACCGAGAGGTCGGATAAGAGAGAGTGGAATGGGAGGGGGAGTTGAAGTGCTGAGCCACCGGGAGGTGGGGTTGTTATTGCGGACCGAGCGGAGGTGTTCGGCGAAGCGATCGCCAAGCCTCCGCTTTGGTCTCACCGATATAGATCATCTGGCATCTGGAGCAGCGGATGCAGTAGATGAGGTTGGAGGACGGTGCAGGTGGAACCTCTGTCGGACCTGGAAGGACTGCTTGGGTCCCTGAAAGGAGTGGAGGGGGGAGGTGAAGGGCAAGTGTTGCATTTCTTGCGGTCTTGCAAGGGTTAAGTGCCCTCGGGCAAGGGGTAGAGCGGGAGGGGGGGAGGTGGAAGAATTGACAAGGGAGTTGCGGAGGGAGCGGTCTTTGCGGAAAAGGCAGACAGGGGGGGAGATGGAAATGTGGCGGGCTGGAGGGTCCGTTGGAGGTGGCGAAAGGGCGGAGGACTATATGTTGTATTTGCCGGCTGGTGGGGTGAAAGGTGAGGACCAGGGGGACTCCCTGTTTGCGAGTGGGGGAATGGGGAGCGAGGGCAGTGTTGCGGGGTATGGAGGAGACCCTGGTGCGAGCCTCATCAATAGTGGGGGAGGGGAATCCCCGTTCTCTGAAGAATGAGGTCATTTGTTGCCTTGCACCCTGCTGAAAATGGTATGAAACTGCACTTGAATTTGGTGGCCTTGCACCCTGCTTGAAATGGTATGAAACTGCACTTGAATTTGGTGGCCTTGCACCCTGCTTGAAATGGCATGAAACTGCACTTGAACCCTGCAGGAAATGGTATGAAACTGCACTTGAATTCGGTGGCCTTCCACCCTGCTTCAATGGTAAGAAACTGCACTTGAACCTTGCATGAAATGGTATGAAACTGCACTTGAATTTGGTAACCTTGCACCCTGATTGAAATGGTATGAAACTGCACTTGAATTTGGTGGCCTTGCACCCTGCCTAAAATAGTATGAATCAGCATTTGATTTTGATGGCCTTGCACCCTGCTTGAAATGGTATGATACGGCACTTGAACCCCGCATGAAATAGTATGAAACCACATTTGAATTTGGTGGCCTTGCCCATGCTTGAAATGGTATGAAACTGCACTGGAATTTGATGGCCTTGCACCCTGCTTGAAATGGTATGAAATTGCACTTGAATTTGGTGGCCTTGCACCCTGCTTGAAATGGTTTGACACTGCACTTGAATTTGGTGGCATTTCACCCTGCTTGAAATGGTATACAAAAGGTAGACAAAAATGCCGGAGAAACTCAGCGGGTGTGGCAGCACCTATGGAGCGAAGGAAATAGGTAATGTTTTGGTTCAAAACCCTTCTTCAGACTGATGTGAGGGTGGGAGGTGCGAGAAGAAGAAAGGAAGAGTTGGAGTCAGTGGGCTGAAGGAGAGCTGAGAAAGATTACCTGAAATTAAAGGACAATGTTCATACCGCTGGGGTGCAAACTGCCCAAGCAAAATATGAGGTGCTGCTCCTCCAATTTATTGTGGTCCTCTCTCTGGCCATAGAGGGGGCCCAGGACAGAAAGGTCGGATTCAGAATGGCAGGGGGACTTGAAGTGCTGAGCCACCAAGAGATCAGGTTGGTTATTGGAAACCGAGCGGAGGTGTTCGGCAAAGTGATCGCCAAGCCTACGCTTGGTCTCACCGATGTACAGCAGCTGACATCTAGAGCAGCGGATGCAATAGATGAGGTTGGAGGAGGTGCAGGTGAACCTCTGCCGCACCTGGAAAGACGACTTGGGTCCTTGAATGGAGTGAAGGGGGGATGCAAAGAGACAAGTGTAGCATTTCCTGCTGTTGCAAGGGAAAGTGCCTGGAGAGGCGGTGGTTCGGGTGGGAAGGGACAAATTGACCAGGGAGTTATGGAGGGAGCGGTTTTTGCGGAAAGCAGATGGGAGGAGATGGGAAGATGTGGCCAGTGGTGGGATCCCGTTGGAGGTGGCGAAAATGTCGGAGGATTATTTGTTGCATGTGACGGCAGGTGGGGTGGAAGGTGAGGACAAGGGGACTCTGCCCTTGTTACGAGTGGGGGGCTGGGGAGTGACAGCAGAGTCACAGGGTATAGAAGAGACCCTGGTGAGAGCCTCGTCTATAGTAGAAGTGGGGAACCCCCGTTCCCTGAAGAATGACATCTCCAATTCCCTGGTGTGGAATACCTCATCCTGGTGCAGATGCGGCGTAGACGGAGGAATTGGGAGTAGGCAATGGAGTCCTTACAGGAAGCAGGGTGGGAAGAAGTGTAGTCCAGATAGCCATGGGAGAGTGGGTTTATAGTGGATGTTGGTCAGTAGTCTATCACCTGCGATGGAGATAGTGAGGTCAAGAATTGGTAAGGAAATGTCGGAAATGGTCCAGGTGTATTTGAGTGCCGGATGGAAGTTAGTGGTAAAATGGATGAAGTCAGTGAGTTGTGTGTGGGTGCAGGAGGTAGCACCAATGCAGCCATCGATGTAGCGGCGGTAGTGTTCAGGGATAGGGCCATGGTACGCCTCGAACAAGGATTGTTCGACGTACCTGTTACGACTCCCGAATGCAGGTACTTCAGAGCCGCGTAACATAGTCAAAAACCAGGCTCAAGTTCAAGAAAATAGTATTTTATTTAGATAAAACCCAAACCTGATTCAAACAACCCAGTCAAGGACAAGAATAAACTAATAAACAAAGATAACAGTGCTCCAGCCAGCCTCGCAGTGGGCCGTCGAACTTGAGTCTCTAACCTGCCTAAATGGCAATAACCCTGAAACAAAATACACGAAAACCCTCAGGTCAGCCCTTATACGTCCCAATTCAATATTAATTGACAAATGTGGGTAATAATACACAATGTTCTATGCCATGTGGCCAGGCTCCTGCACTTCAGAATTACAGTTGTTCGTGAGTTCAGGGTCGACGATCAGAGAAAGAGAATTCTGGGAGGACTCTGGTATTTAAGCTTCCGATGAGTCACCCGTCACCTGACGCAGCTTGGCCAATCGGGTACAGGAGCCCTTAAACCCTTGATTCCTGACTCCCAGCCACGGGGCCTGCACTCAGGAGAGAACACAAAAGAGTTAAGTAGCAATTGCATTCACCAGAGGGAACGGGGGGGAAGTACCTAACACCCACACCAAAAGATACTGAATAAACTTCGGAAGAAACTATTCAGTACTAAACACTATGGCGCGACAAAGGGTCGGTCAAGTTATTATCCTTGCCTGATGTGCCTGAACTCACCAGGTTGTATTCTGCAGTCTGCCAACTCCAGCTCTTCAACCGCCTGTTCTTATTCTTCATGTTCTGCAAAAAAACCAAAGGGTTATGATCCGTGAACATGATGAAACGGGACACTCGAGGAGCCCACATAACTCGAAATGACTCAGAGACATTAACACAGCAAGGGTCTCTTTCTCAATGGTGGAGTACGCCTTGATGGGATTAAACTTCTTAGAGAAGTAGACATTGGATGCCCACCCCATCTGAATCATCCTGTATAAGAACCCCACCAACCCACGAACCACTAGCATCCACTGCCAGCTTAAATGGACGCTCAAACTCAGGTGCCACAAGCACAGGTGCGGCACCAGATACCATAGTATGATCAAAGGCGTGTTGACACTCAGCGGACACACAAAAGCTACCTTCGGACTCAGCAAATCGTCAAAGGAGCAGCCACTGCAGAGAAGTTTGGACAGAACCCCTATAGTACCCAACCATAGCCAGATACCTATGGAGTTCAGTCCTAGATGTTGGAACAGGAAATGCGACAATATGTCGCACCTTGTCCTCGAGAGCGCGAACCTGACCCCGGCCCACCATCTTACCCAGATACGTCACCGTGGCCTGGCCAAACTCACACTTCCCCAGATTGATCGTTAGGTTTGCCTCCGCTAGTCGACAAAATACCTCCTTCAGATGACCGATGTGCTCGATCCAAGACATGGAGCACACAAGGACTTCACAGGAGGACAAACCAGACAATACCTTGTTCACTAGCCGTTGGAAGGTTGCCGGCGCAATGCGCATCCCAAATGCCATTACCGTGTACTGAAGAAAGTTATCAGGCGTAACGAACGCTGAGATCTCCCTCGCCCGCCTAGTCAAAGGAACTTGCCAATACCCTTTTAGCAAGTCCAACTTAGACACAAAAGATGCACTACCCACATGATCCACACAATCCTCCATCCGTGGAAGAGGATAGCAATCCGGCTTAAGTTCCACCATTCACCTTCCGAAGTCCGTGCCAAAACCTGTCCTCCCCATTAGCCTTCGTAGCCAGTAGACACGGAGAACTCACGGACTACAATAGGTTCGCAATTGCATTGCTGCAGCGTATAGTCAACCTGACCTCTTAGACATTGACGCTTGTCAGGGTGACCCGATACGGATGCTGTTTAATTGGCGCAGCACCGGCCACGTCAATGTCATGCTGCAGCACAGACGTTTTGAGAAGGCACATCCGAGACAGTGACCCATTTGACCCACCAAAGCAAGCAGATCATCCCGTGGCTTCGAGACAAATGAGACAAACGCAAGGGAAGCAACTCCAAAGCTTCAGAGTTGCACAGCTTTCCTGGTTCTCACAGCCCCCCGGGGGGGGGGGGGGGGGACAACCGTGCCATCACCCACATCACCACCCGTGTCAGGGGGCAGCATAATACAGCCAAAACCGGCTTTTTGACAAAACCGAAGGACACAGCTCCTCCCCATCAACCTGTACATGCTCTGCTCATGCTACTGCATCAGCATGTTGATATGACAGAGCTGAGTCTTACGCCTCCGATCAGGGGTACCAATAACGTAATCCCTTGCACCAAACCTTCTTAACCACCTGATAGGGCCCACTATACCGAGCCTGCAGACTGGAACCAGGAATAGGCAACAAACACAGGACTTTGTCACCTGGAGAAAAATTCCTACTAGAAGCCTTCCTGTCGAACCAGCCCTTCATCTAGACTGAGCAGAAGCAAGATTAACCCATTGCCAGTTCGCATGCCCTCCGCAGTCTATAGCCCTAAAGTACAGACGTGGTCTAAAATACTACGTTTTGAATTCTCCTGCAACCATTTCTCCTTCAGGACCCTCAACGGACCACGAACAGTATGCGCGAACACCAGGTCAGCGGACTGAACCCCTAAAGACCCTGCACGACCTCAAAAGCACCGCAAACATAATGAGATGAACCCCCCTCATCCCAGTCTTTTTCAAAACTCCCAGGCAGTAAGGTCCCTCAACATGGATTTCAAAGTCTGGTGAAAACCGCTCGAGAGCTCCCTGGCTCTCTGGATGATACGCACTGGAGTAACAATGCTTAATATCCAACAACTTCATTACCTGACCATAAAACCCTTTGACATGAAGTTGGGAACCTTGATCGCTCTGCACAACCCCCTTGGGCAAACCCCGAACAAACGAAAAAAACTTAGTGAGAGACTTCACAATGGCAGGGGCAGTAATGTTACGCAAAGGGACCACCTCCGGAAAGTGGGTAGACGCACACATAATTGTCAATAAAAACTTGTTGCCCACTCTTGTCCGAGGTAGAGGACCCACACAATCAACTAGAATCCATTCAAACGGCTCCCCGACCACAGGGATTGGATATAAAGGCACAGGAACAATCGATTGGTTCGGCTTTCCTGCCACCTGGCAAATGTGACAACACCTGCAGTGCTGCTTCACGTCCTTTTTCAACCCTGGCCAAAAAAAATCTGTAAGATATGGTCATACGTCTTATTGACCGCCAAATGTCCACCCAGAGGTCCATCATGAGCCAAACAGAGTATCTCGTCCCTATACCGACGAGGTATCACAATCTGATCAACCACGCTCCAATCATCATGCCCTGACATATCCAAGGGAAACCACTTTCGCATCAGCAAGCCATTCCTCAGAAAATACCCCTTTGCTGTGGAATCCATATCCCCCTCAGGCACCGCGCAGTCGAACAGATCCGATAAAAACCTTGATCACTCTTTTGCTCCTCAACCAGCCGGTCTCACGTGACAGCGAAACGGCACATTTTCAGACACGACCCATCTTGAGATGTAGAAACCACCTTCACAACACAGGTTCCATTCATCCTGATCCCCAAAAATGCTCTCCACTCAGGTCCACTACGTCTTCAAACTTTGCCTGGCTCTTAGACATAGCCCTTGTGACAGCACAAGCTGTGAAGACCGTCGGATGCTGCTATAGCAATATATCAGGACTCTGCACCATCGGAACAACCGTCACCTCAGGAGTAAATACTCCTCTGCCAAGCAATTCCCCAAAATCACAGAAACTCCCGCAACGGGAAAGCACGGCCGTAACCATCATCAATTACCGGCCTGAAACCAACTCGGACTCAAGACTCACGGTATGCAGAAAGAAAGGCACTACCATGTCTCCAACCCGAATCCTACCACAGGGACACTGGACCCAGAACGAATGAAACTCCCCAGAAAAAACAGCAGTAACACTACTTTCCAATAAAAGGACTGTGTAGCACCAGTATCACGCAAGCTGGATACTGGAACTCTATGTCCCCCCATCCTCTAGAGAAAACAAAACCTTTTGTGTTGAACGCAGAATAATTCCTACACCATCAGCAGACGCAGGCATCCCAGAACCACAGGTGCTCTTTGTGTACCCACCAAAGCCACAGGCTTTGCATTTTTCCTTTGCAGGATGGGGACTTAGGGACATGACTTTTTAAAATGTGCCCACTCCCTTTACAATAGTAGCACACAGGACCTTCCTTATGTCCTGAAATCTCCGTCAATTTTATGAGCACGGACCTCCCCCCTGTATCAATGTGGCTCCACTCTTGCAGGCCACAGAAAACAGCTTTGACACTGCCACCCGCAACACCGTCACGATTAAACGGCCGTGCACCAAAACTAATAGGATCGCCCAACAACTACGTTTTATGAGTCAATACATACTCATCTACTAAACACCGCTGCCTTAGACACCTCCATTTCCCTAGACGAAACTCGGGAAGCATTCATTTCCATCTCACTGCAGCTAAAGCGTTTCATTTCAAGCTCTTGATTGGAGCATGAGCTCTTTTTTTCTCTCATTTCAAGCTCTTTCTCTCTTAGGCCTCTCTCCTTTTTCCATTTCAAGCTCTAACTCCTTCAATCGAATGAGGTCCCCCATTTCCTGACGAGATAGAGTACTGTCTGCACAAACAGGCAATACCCCCTTCCACGCCAACTCAAACCATAACACCAACTTTATAGCCTATTTCTTCAAATACTTATTAATAGGCAACTTATTGGTCTCTGCCAGCATAAACAAATGTTCCTTCGTACATTTATCAAACAACTCCCGACTAGGAGCCTCAGTTAAGTTCTCCACTTTAAACTCCATATCAAATGTAGGACCAAACCACCAGCCAAACCCTGGGCACAAATGTTACCACAAACGGAAGAGAAAAAAATCTCCTCACAACACAGACTTCCTCAGTCACCAGAAGCCTACCAAAAAAACCCCAAAACTGTCTAGGTCCTCAAAGCTTAGGACGAGCCCCCATTTTGGTACGACTCCCGAATGCAGGACTTCAGAGCCGCGTAACATAGTCAAAAACCAGGCTCAAATTCAAGAAAATTGTATTTTATTTAGTTAAAAAGCAAACCTGATTCAAACAACCCAGTCAAGGACAAGAATAAACTAATAAACAAAAATAACAGTGCTCCAGCCAGCCTCGCAATGGGCCGTCGAACTAGAGTCTCTAACCTGCCTAAATGGAAATAACCCTAAAACAAAATACACGAAAATCCTCAGGTCAGCCCTTATCCGTCCCAATTCAATATTAATTGACAAATGTAGGTCATAATACACAAAGTTCTATGCCATGTGGCCAGGCCTCCTGCAGTTCAGAATACAGTCTGTTCATGAGTCAGGGTCGACGAAGAGAGAGAATTCTGGGAGACTCCTGGTATTTAAGCTTCCGATGAGTCACCCATCACCTGACGCAGCTTGGCCAATCGGGTACAGGAGCCCTTAACCCCTTGATTCCTGACTCCCAGCCACGGGGCCTGCACTGAGGAGAGAAACAAAAGAGTTAAGTACATAGCATTCACCAGAGGGGGAGGAAGTACATAGCAGTACCCTACAAAGAGGCAGGCATAGCTAGGCCCCATGCGCGTGCCCATAGCTATGCCTTCTATTTGAAGGAAATGGTAGGAGTCAACCCAAAAGTTATTAAGGGTAAGGACCAGCTCCGCTAGGTGGAGAGTATCTGTAGACGGGCATTGGTTGGTTCTGCGGTTGAGGATGGTGTGGGTCCTTGATGATGCTGCCAGCCTTTTTGAAGCAGCCACTGTGATAGATCCCCTCGTTGGTAGGTCGGAGCCGATGATGGACTGGGTAGTGCTTACTACTTTTTGTAGTCTTTTCCGCTCCTGGGGGCTCAAGTTGCCGAACCAAGCCACTATGCAACCGGTCAGCATGCTCTCCACTGTACACCTGTAGAAGTTAGAGAGAGTCCTCCTTGAAATACCAATGCTCCGTAATCTTCTCAGGAAGTAGAGTCGCTGATGTGCTTTCTTAATAATTGCATCAGTATTCTCGGACTAGGAGAGATCTTCAGAACTATGCACGCCCAGGAATTTGAAGCTCTTGAATCTCTCCACCATTGACCCATTGATATAAACGCGACTGTGGGTCCCCATCCTACCACAATCAGTTCCTTGTTTTTGCTGGTGTTGTGGGCCAGGTTATTGTGCTGGCACCATTTTGTCAGTCGGTAGATCTCACTTCTATACTCCAAGTCGTCCACGTCAGTGATACGTGCCACAACAGTGGTGTCATCAGCGAACTTGATGTTGGAGTTCGCACTATGACCGGCTACGCAGTCATGAGTATAGAGTGAGTACAGCAGGGGGCTGAGCACGCAGCCTTGAGGTGCTCCCGTGCTGATTGTTATTGAGGATGACACATGTCCACCAATACGAACAATCTGTGGTCTTTGTATGAGGAAGTTGAGAAAGTCCGCAAAAACTCCAGCCAGTTGGTCCACACAGGTTTTTAGAACACGACCTGGTATACCATCAGGTCCAGGCACTTTTCGAGGGTTCACCCCTCTGAAGGATTTTCTGACGTCAGCCTCTATGACTGAAACTGAAATACCATCACAGCGAATGGGGGCTCGAGAAGGCACATCAGTGTTCTCCCTATCGAAGCGTGCGTAAAACGCATTGAGCTCGTCAGGGAGTGATGTTTCGCCGACATTCAAGCTACCTCCTGATTTTGCTTTGTAGGAGGGGATTGCATTCAGGCCCCGCCACAGTTGCCGAACATCTGTCTCATCCTCCTGCTTGGAGCAGAAGTCCCTTTTGGCCTTTTTGATGGCGTTACCAAGGTTGTATCTGGACTTCTTGTAGACCACTGTATCATCAGACATGAATGCCCAGTGCCTGGTCTTCAGAGTTCATCCAAGACTTCTGATTGAGAAACACTCGGAAGGTTTTTGTGGAGTTTCAGTCCTGCACACATTTCTTTATGAAGTCTGTAACAACTGTGGCGTATTCATTCAGGTCCGTTGCCGAGTCCCTGAACATTGCCCAGTCTACAGACTCCAAACAGTCCTGGGGTTGCTCCTCTGACCCCCCTCCCCCCCTCCGACCAGCTCTGTACCGTCCTCACCTCTGGGGGTGCGCTCTTCAATTGCTGCCTATAGGCAGGAAGAAGCAGCACCGTGGTATGGTCGTATTTACCGAAGTGAGGGCGAGGGATAGAGCGATAGGCATCTTTGATGGTGGTTTAGCAGTGGTCAAGGGTCTTTGGTCCTCTGGTTCAGCAGGAGACATGTTGGTGGAAGTTAGGGAGCGATTTCTTGAGGTTTGCTTTATTGAAGTCCCCGGCTATGGTAGTAAATGTCTCGGGGTAAGACATCTGGCGTTTTTTGACCACGGCGTGCAGCTCCTTCAGTACCAGACAGACGTCTGCCTGGGGTGGGATGTAGACTGCAGTTTGGATGGAGGTGAATTCCCTTGGAAGGTAGAAGGGGCGGCACTTCACCGCCAGATGTTCGAGGTGTGGAGAGGGTACCCGGACATGGCGCCGACGGACGAGAAGCTGAAGCAAAGAAGTCGAAGGCAAAGAACGGAATGGAAACGAGGCCGAAACACCAATAAACCGAAAGAGTTTGAAGACGAAACACCTACTAACCAAAAGAATGGGACGCCTAAATGCAAACTAACCAAAAGGGTGGGACGCCTAAAAGCCAATGAACCGAAAAGCTGCGTCGCCTAAAAGCAAACTTACCAAATGGCCGCTCTCGAAATGCCACCTACCCGAAAGGCGGCGCCGCCTACAGGCCAAAGGACCGACTGCCGCTCAACAGAAAAGTCCAATAACGGACATGACGTTGCCGGGGGGTGGGACTTGTCAGCGATTGTTCCAGACCCCAGCATCCATCACATCACTGAAAAGGCATGAACATTGTCCAAAACCTCCACTCCACCCGATCCGCAGCCCACGGAGGGTGGCCATGGGAGAGTGGGGGCTGCACACCTTCGACCGCTTTCAATTTGGTGATTGGGTTCAGATTGCCCAGTCACCTACAGTGGCTTGCAAAAGTTGTCATACCCCCTGAACCTTTCCACATTTTGTCACATTACAACCACAAAAGTAAATGTATTTTATTGGGATTTTATGTGATAGACCAACACAAAGTGGCACATAATTGTGAAATGGAAGGAAAATGATACACGGTTTTTACATTTTTTTACAAATAAAAAGCTGAAAAGTGTGGCGTGTAAAAGTATTCAGCCCTCTTTACTCTGATACCCCTAAATAAAATCCAGTGCAACCAATTGCCTTCAGAAGTCACCTAATTAGTAAATAGAGTCCACTGTGATATCTAATCTCAGTATAAATACAGCTGTTCTGTGAAGGCCTCAGAGGTTTGTTAGAGAACATTAGTGAACAAACAGCATTAGGAACACACCAGACAGGTCAGGGATAAAGTTGTGGAGAAGTTTAAAGCAGGGTTAGGTTATAAAACAATATCCCAAGCTTTGAACATCTCATGGAGCACTGTTCAATCCATCATCCAAAAATGGAAAGAGTATGGCACAACTGCAAACCTACCAAGACATGGCCATCCACCTAAACTGACAGGCCGGGCAAGGAGAGCATTGATCAGAGAAGCAGCCAAGAGGCCCATGGTAACTGTGGAGGAGCTGCAGAGATCCACAGCTCAGGTGGGAGAATCTGTCCACAGGACAACTATTAGTCGTGCACTCCACAAATCGGACCTTTATGGAAGAGTGGCAAGTTGAAACAAAGCCATAAGAAGTCCCGTTTGCAGTTTTCCACAAGCCATGTGGGGGACACAGCAAACATGTGGAGGAAGGTGATCTGGTCTGATGAGACCAAAATTGAAGTTTGTGGCATAAATGCAAAACGCTATGTGTGGCGGCAAACTAACACTGCACATCACCCTGAACACACCATCCCCGCTATGAAACATGGTGGTGGCAGCATCATGCTGTGGGGATGCTTTTCTTCAGCAGGGACAGGGAAGCTGGTCAGAGTTGATGGGAAGATGGATGAAGCCAAATACAGGGCAATCTTGGAAGAAAACCTGTTAGAGTCTGCAAAAGACTTGAGACTGGGGCAGAGGTTCACTTTCCAGCAGGACAATAGCCCTAAACATAGAGCCAGAGCTACAATGGAATGGTTTAGAACAAAGCATATTCATGTGTTAGAATGGCCCAGTCCAGACCTAAATCCACTTGAGAATCTCTGGCAAGACTTGAAAATTGACATTCACAGACGCTCTCCATCCAATCTGACTGAGCTTGAGCTATTTTGCAAAGAAGAATGGGCCAAAATTTCAGTCTCTAGATGTGCAAAGCTGGTAGAGACATACCCCAAAAGACTTGCAGCGCTAATTGCAGCGAAAGGTGGTTCTACAAAGTATTGACTCAGGGGGGCTGAATACTTTTGCATGCCACACTTTTCAGTTTTTTATTTGTAATAACATTTGGAAACCATGTATCATTTTCCTTCCACTTCACAATTATGCACTACTTTGTGTTGGTCTATCACATAAAATCCCAATAAAATATATATACGTTTGTGGTTGTAACGTGACAAAATGTGGAAAAGTTCAAGGGGTATGAAAGCTTTTGCAAGCCACTGTATGGCTTGTGTGGGAAAATGAACCCCACAGCTCCTATCTCCAGCTTCTCTCTCCCCCTTCTCTCTCTTCCCCTCTCTCTCTCTCTCTCCCTTCTCTCTCTCCCTCCTCCTCTCTCTCCCCTCTTCTCTCTCTCCTCTCTCTCCACTCTTCTCTCTCTCCTCCGCTCTCTTTCCCTCCTCTCTCTTCCCCTCCTCTTTCCCCCCTCTCTCCCTCCTTTCTCTCTCTCCCCCTTCTCTCTCCCCTCTTCTCTCTCTCCCCCTCTCTCTCTCCCCTCTTCCCCTCTTGGCGTGTAGGCGACGCCGCCTTTTGGGTAGGTGGCGTTTTGACCGAGCGACCATTCGGTAAGTTTGCTTTTAGGTGACGCAGCTTTTTGGTTTGTTGGCTTTTAGGCGTCTCACCCTTTCGGTTTGTTTGTATTTACGTGTCCCATCCTTTCGGTTTGTTTGTATTTATGTGTCCCATCCTTTCGGTTTGTTTGTATTTACGTGTCCCATCCTTTCACTTAGTAGTCGTTTCATCATCAGTTCTTTGGCTTCGACTTCTTTGCTTCGGCCTCTCGTCCGTCGGCGCCACGTCCACACACGGTGAAGAGGAGTTAGACAGGACTGCCACATCTGAGCACCATGTAGCGCTGACCATGAGGCAGATGCCCCCACCTCTCCCTTTCCAGATGCCCCCACCTCTCCCTTTCCCAGATGTCTGCATACGGTCCCATACGGTGGATGGAGAACCCTTCAGGCTGGACCGCTGAGTCTGGGGAGCTGGGGGTGAGCCATGTCTCTGTGAAACAGAACACAGAGCATTCCCTCAGCTCCCTTTGATAAAGCAGCCTTGCCCTTAGGTCCTTCACTTCATTTTCTAGTGACTGTACGTTGGCCAGTAGGATAGTAGGGAGAGGGGGCCGAAGTCCCCTCCGCTTCAGCCTTACTTGCAGTCCTACCCGACGGCCACGTTTCCGTACTCCATGCAGCCCTCCTCGCTGTTTACAGGTACAGTACTTACGGGTCTCCGGGAGGTCGGGGAATCCCCTGCGATTGGGAATTCCCATACAGTCTTCACCTCCAGCTCCGTTGCTGCTGGGAGATCCTGCCCGACGGCTTTGATTCCGGACTCCCTGAAGGCCTCCCCCGGTGTTTGCAGGTAAGGTTCTTGCTGTGCCTGCGCTCCTCCGCAAAGTTAGGGAATCCCCTCTGACCAGGGGGTTCCCTGATCGGCGCTAACCTCGGGGATTCCCTTACCAGCACACTAAATGCATTAGCATCTCGCTACTTACGGCATTGATTCCAGTGGATTTCCTGATGCAGGTGAGTTCATAAATGCTGCCTTTTATTGTTTTTCTTTGTGCCGTTCTTCGTGCCGTTTGCAAAATGTCGCCGCAGCTAGGCGCCATCTTTTTGACGATGGCGTCAAAATGGCAGATGGCGATGACGATTGTCTAGTCCTTTCATAATTTTATATGTTTCTGTGAGATTCCCCCTCATCCTTCTAAACTCAAGTAAATACAAGCCTAGTCTTTTCAATCTTTCCTCATACGACAGTCCTGCCATCCTAGCGATCAATCTTGTAAACAGATGCTGCACTGCCTCAATCACAAGGATGTCCTTCCTCAAATTAGGAGACCAAAACTGTACCCAAATTAATATTTATTTTGAAACAAATGATATCCCAGAAAACACCCTTGCCACATTGTGGGAGGCCTATTTGAGGGGATGTGTAATCCCATTCGAAATTGTAAGAAAGAAAAGCAATAAAATATAAATAGAAGAATTAGAAAAACAGATCCAACAACTGGACAGGGATAACACACTCTCTCCCTCCCCTGATTTACATAGGAAAATATCAAATTTGAGATATCAATATAATCAATTACTCTCTGCCAAAATAAGCAAGGCGTTTTTATATACCAAATAAAAATGCTTTGAATTCGGAGACAGACAGCACAAATTATTGGCTAAGAAAAATGGAGACTGACCGAACAATACATAAAATTAAGAGTAACAATGGAACATTGCTAACAAAATCCAAAGACATAAGATAGATTCCTAGAGTTTTAATCCAGCCTATATACGCCCAGATGCACCGCATACTCCCCTGACAAGAATGACTTTTTTAATAAATGCAATCTCCCTAAATTGAGTGAAGAAGAATGCAATGGTCTTAACTTTGATCACCCTGTTATAGAGATTCAAAGAGCCATCTTGACTCTTAAAACTGGTAAAGCACCAGGCCCAGATGGACTTCCAAGTGAAGCACAATCAGATGGAGCCCTACCACCAACACTAACTGAAGCAACAATTACAGTGATTCATAAGAATGGAAAAGATGCCCAAGAAGTATGTTCATACCGTCTGATCTCACTGCATAGATGGCAAGCTATTTGTTAAAATCTTAGCCAACAGATTAAGCCCATTAATAAGTAAATTAATACACAAAGATCAAACTGGGTTCATACCTAATAGACAATCCACTTTTAACTTGAGACGTCTGTTTAATATCATGTAGACAAAAAGAGAAGGAAACAACAACTAGGCTATACTTACGCTTGACGTGGAAAAAGCATTTGACCAGATTGAATGGCCATACTTATTCGAGCTCGAAAAGAGGTTTAACTTTGGATACAACTTTTTGGACTGGATTAAGCTTCTGTATAAAAATCCGACAGCACGAACCCTCACAAACCAAATGCTCTCATCTCCCTTTAATTTGTTCAGGGGAACAAGAAAGGGCTGCCCCCTATCAGCATTAATATTTGCCGTTGATTAGATTAGATCCCCGTATTCATGGTTACGACACAAAATAGACTACAAATAAAATATATTTGTATGCGAATGATATCCTACTGTACATAATAGTCAACAAAATAGAGAGAGTACAGAGGAGATTTACTAGAATGTTGCCAGGGTTCCAGCAACTATGTTACAGAGAAAGGTTGAACAAGTTAGGTCTTTATTCTTTGGAGCGCAGAAGATTAAGGGGGGACTTGATTGAGGTCTTTAAAATGATGAAAGGGATAGACAGAGTTGACATGGATAAGCTTTTCCCATTGAGGGTAGGGAAGATTACAGAGAAAGGTTGAACGTTAGGTCTTTATTCTTTGGAGCGCAGAAGGTTAAGGGGGGACTTGATTGAGGTCTTTAAAATGATGAAAAGGATAGACAGAGTTGACGTGGATAAGTTTTTCCCATTGAGGGTAGGGCAGATTCAAACAAGAGGGCATGACATGAGAATTAAGGGACAGAAGTTTAGGGGTAACGTGAGGGGGAACTTCTTTACTCAGAGGGTGGTGGCTGTGTGGAATGAGCTTCCAGCAGAAGTGGTGGAGGCAGGATCGATTTTAACATTTAAAAGTAAAGTGGATAGGTATATAGACGTGAAGGGAATGGAGTGGTATGGTCTGAGTGCAGGTAGATGGGACTAGGGGAAAACAAATGGTCGGCACGGACTGGAAGGGCCGAGAGGGCCTGTTTCCGTGCTGTAATTGTTATATGGTTATATGATTATAATGGGATCTCAAACAACTATTCCACAGATACTGGAAAAAATTAACCTGTTTGGTACATTTTCAGGCTACACTATTAACTGCAATAAAAGTATACAGTTGCCAGTTCATACCATCCCCTCAAATACATTGGAGAGTTTTCCTTTCAGAGTAACAACAGATAAATTTACCTATCTAGGGATTGAGGTTACAAAGCGTTATTCTTTCCTTCTACAGGCCAATTTCCTTCCCTTGTTAGAAAACCTAAAAAGTATAAACCAATTCTGGAAAACTCTTCCAATTTCCTTACTCGGAAGAGTGAATACCATTAAAATGATCTTCTTACCCCAGCGACAATATCTAACTCAGAACATTCCTATTTCTCTTACAAAAACATTTTTTAAGAGATTAGATTCGATAATAATACCTTTCTTGTGGAATTACAAAACTCATAGGATAAACAAAAATCCTCTCCACAAATCAAAAACTAAGGCCAGCTTGCTGTTCCAAATTTCAGATTATATTACTGGGCCTCAGCCATCAAGTCCTTTGCTTTCTGGCTTGACACCTCAAACATCCCTCTGAATTGACTAAAAATAAAACAAGAAGTTTGTCATCCATACTCAATAGGTACCATCCTACTAGCTCCTACTTCAATTGATAAATCATATTATGGATTTAATCCTGTTATACACAATTTGTTACATATATGGAAGCAAATCAGAACCCATTTTGAACTTAAACCTATACTTCTCGCAAACAACCCCACATTCAAGCCATCTATTTTAGATAGACTTTCTCTACATGGAGTGAATTAGGAATCCACAGTATCAGAGACCTATATATCTATGGTACGTTTGCCACCTTTACACAGCTACGAAAGAAATTTGAACTCCCTAATAGTAACTTCTTCAGATACTTACCAATCAGAAATTATACACAAAAGCATCTGTCGGGATTTGAAGTTGAGAGGCAGTCTCAAATAGATGACTGCCTTGAAACATCACCATATAATAGTAAGATTAAACGAGAACTCACCTGTTCGAAGTTTGATCGTTATTTTACGAGGAGTTACGATGAGGGATTACGTGAAGAAGAGCCCGCCTCACGCTGGTAACGGCATACTTCAAAGCAACGGCATGAAAAACACAGAACACCAAAGCCGGAGTAACATAGTAAGGCTCATAAAAAGACTTAGAACCACCATTTGATCATTTATTTTACGAGGGGGGAGTGGAGGGCACGTAATCCCTCATCGTAACTCCTCGTAAAATAACGATCAAACTTCGAACAGGTGAGTTCTCGTTTAATCTTACTATTTTACTTCGGAGTCACGTGAGTGACTACGTGAAGAGTTTTAAAGCTTTCTGTGTTTTTTATGTCGTAGAATTAATTCATACGACAGTCCGGCTAAGTAAACACATACATGAGAAAGCAGACAAAAGTTAGATCTTTTTCACAATTAAATTTTTTAATGGTTGAAAGACCATATAATACCCTCCTTATATTTGAGGGAAAAAATGATTACAAGTGACAAAAGATATCAGTGACTACACAACTGATTATAGCAATTAATAGCAAACAAAGCAGGTGATTATAGTGCTCCCAACACCGCGTGTCCAAAGCTTGTCATAGTGTGAACAGGTTTGTTGTAGAACTTTGAAAAAGTTTCTTCTTTACTCCACCCTGCGATTTTTAAAATATGCTCGAGAGGTACGTCCCGCCCCTTCGCCGCGGACGTAGCTGCCGCCCTGGTGGAGTGAGATTTGAAGACATCAGTGTCTACTCCCGCTAAAACCAACACCTGTTTCAACCATTTTGAGATAGTTTTGAACTGAAGCTTTTGTGTGTGGCTTTTTGTGCGTAAGCAGCAATGTCTTTTCGTTTCCTCGAAAAGTGTCCGTAACTTTAATATATTGGTTCAAATGTCTAACCACACACAAAGCAGGCTCAATATGAAAAGCTTGAAAGGTTACCTTTGTTCCAGATCTCCCTGGTCTACTTTGTTTGATCAGATCGTAAACATAGAATACAACGTTATCTGTAGTCACATGCATACAGTCTAAACGCAACATTTGTAAAGTTTGCACTCTTTGGGCTGAGACCAGTGCCATTAACATGACCAATTTCAATGTTAACCTATCCAATGTCAACCCTTCAATTGGCGTCCATTCTCTAAGTAGAGCAAGTACTATGCTCACATCCCAAATCTCTGTATATCTAGGTTTTGGCGGATTCATGTGAAAAATTCCTTTCATGAATCGTGATATTAATGGATGCGAGCCAATTGACTTCTCACCAATCATAAGTCCTAAATAGGACGACAAGGCACTGCGTGCAGTGTTAATGGCACTGTAACTTAAATGTTGCCCAAAGTGCAAATTGGCAAGGAATTCCAAAACATGAGTAACATTCACAGATTCATCAGAAATATTTGACTGTGTGCAAAATTCTTCCCATTTCTTAATATGTGTCATATATTGTTTCTGTGTGCTATGTCGCCATGATGCACCAATAACTGTCAAAGTTTGGTCCGACAATCCCAGTTCCTGTAGTGGTCTGGTCAAAACCTGCAGATTAACAAATTCATATATGCATATAATGGGTAACCTTCATTTGTTACTGGATTAGTCAAGATATCACTACAGTTAGGAATCTGCATATATGGTTCTTTAATCATATTTAGCATAACTGGGAACCAAGGTTGAGTTGGCCAATTTGGCACTACCAACAATCCGGAAGCTGAATCTTGCTCTATTTTCTTCAAGCATCTCTGGATCAGAGCAAATGGTGGAAAAGCATAAAAGAACATTTTTCCCCAGTGTAATGAAAATGCATCTACTGCAACTGCGTCCGGATCGTGTTCCCAAGACACATAATGAGGCAATTGATGATTAAGCCTGGATGCAAACAAATCAATTTCTGGCAACCCAAATCGTTTAACAATATTCTTAAATATTGCTGGCTTAAGCATCCATTCCATATTATCTTTAAAAATCCTGGACCTTCCATCTGCTACCACATTGTCTTTACCTGGAATATAGCTTGCTGAAATCCATATCTGCCGACCAATACACCATTGCCATATCTCATTGACCAGACAATCACATGATACTGATCTAACTCCCCCCATGTGATTAATGTAAACCACAGCCGTTTTATTGTCTAATTGTATTAATACATGCAGACTTGTTTAGCAGAACAATATGCTTTAAGCCCATAAAAGGCCCCCAATAACTCCAAATAGTTAATACCATACTTTTGGAGCAACACTTGCTCTTCAGTTTTCCATCTACCTCCACAACTGGAAGATAAATCTGTGGCCCCCCATCCGAGAGCACTAGCATCTGTTTGCAAAACCATTTCAGGCTGTTTAATCATGATCTTCTTAGCAGCTTGTGGGACATTTTCAACCCACCATTGCAATTCCAATACTGCTTTCTTTGTTAATTGCATAGGTCTGTCAAAGTGACCTGCCTTATCTTTAAGAGCCCTTACTTTGTCCCTTTGAAGATTTTGATAATGTAATGGCCCAAATTCCACTGCCGAAAAGCTGCCACTAGTGTACCAATGACTTTTGCCACTTCTCGGATGGAGGATAAGGTTTGTGAATGAGGTAATTACACATTTGCAAAATATCATTTGTCTTCTTGCTGGCAACGTAACTAACATAGTCACTGAGTTAATTACAAACCCCAGAAAATCAATTGATTGAACTGGCTGCAGCTGGGATTTAATTGGATGAATTAAGAATCCAAGCTCTTTAAACAAAGCTTTAGTAACTGAAATTGAGTGCTCAGCTGACTCTTGACTATCATTAACAATCAGAATATCATCCAGATAAGCCATTACAATGTGTTTCTGTGCTCTTAATTGAGCTAAAACTGGTTTCAACAGTTTTTGTAAAGAGTCTAGGAGCTGAACTTAATCCATTTGGTAAAGCTTTGAACTGCCATAATTGCCCCTGCCAATAAAACTTTAAGTATCTCCGAAAAAGATGATGAATTGGTACAGAATAATAGGCGTCTTTCAAATCAATCTTAGCCATATAAGAACCTGCTGAAATCAAATATTTTGCAGTTTTAAATGTCTCCATCTTAAAACGTTTGTATTCTACAAACTTATTTAGATCTGTAAGGTCTAGAATAATTCTACAACCACCATCTTTCTTATCTCTGCGAAATATATTAGAGACAAATTGATGCTTATGTTCATAAGTTTTTTCAATTACCCCTTTTTCGGATAATTTGCCAATTTCCACATCAATCTCCATCTTTTCTTCTGGAGAAAACACATAAGCATAAGCAGGTTTATTCTGTACAGGAGGATTGACCCCTTCTTTAAAAATAATAATAGCTCCTGAAACTGCTTGTAATATAAACCGATCAGAAGTAATATTAAGCCAGGCATTATAAAATTTTTGCAATCTCCCTCCAACTGGAGATTCATCCACAGTTTCTTTAAGGATAGAAGTCTTTAATACCTCTCCATAGGAGCGTGATGGTCTCCTCTTTCCCGAATGCAGGGAAGCAGCGGCCTGTGTAGCACGATAATACCTTCGTGACAAATTTCTGCCTCTATAACGAAAATCAAAACTCCTTCGGGGGCCGAAAACCCTTTTCTTTGTCCAAAGACAAAAGGCTTAATAGTGCTAAAAATATTTAGCTTCTTCATCCAAACTGCTTCAGTTGTTTCGGCAGATTTTCTCCAAACAAATATCCAGGAGCTTGAACTCCACTTTCTTGACACAGGCTTGCATATCTAGGGTGAAATATGGGCCGAATCGCCATTTTCCTCATGCAATTGATCTCATAAAACGAATTGCACATTAAACCCAAAGTATCTTTTTGAATCTTGTCCATTTCCAGATTCTCCATTTGCCTGCCAAATGCCGTGATGGCAGCCGAAAATAATTTTAGCACCTTTTGAAATTTCATTTCTTGGGCTCTCATACTTGGAGTCATAGATGCCCATACCATCGGATTCACCGTAGGCACTTCCAATGAGGCACAATTGCCTGGTGCTTTATATAATTCTGATAATTCATTCATCACAGTATTATGAAGCTGGTGAGATACCATATAATTTATATTGGCAGCTAGGCTTTCTTCCATATCCTCACCACTTCCTTCAGGTATAGCAAAACTTTGTGCTATCCTAGGCAGATCAAGCCTTTTCTTTTTTACTTTGTGGCGTGCTTTCAAAAATCATTTCAAATTCAGCAGGGTCTGCCTTCTGCAGCCCTAATTCCATCGGGATATTATCCCATGAGACTTCTTCCAGCCCAAATCGTGGGTCTGGAGTATCATATTCCCAACTTGGCCCACAGCCATATTCATCATATTGAAACCCCTCAGGGATTTTCTGGGATTCATGAGGGTACTGTGACCCTTGTCTCATAATAGTTTGGAGAACTTTCTCCATATGCTCCATTTTTAGCCACATAGTTTTATTATCTGGAGGTCTTTCAAAATCAGAATCATCAGAAACCACGGGCCTCACAGTTTTCTTTTTGCATTTCTTAGGAGCATTTTCCTCCGTGGTTATAATTTCCGGAGAATCTGGAAATTCTATATCGGGTAAATCAGTGGCCAACGGTATCGGAACCGGGTCCACTCTAGCTTCGCTTCCCGTATATTTACTTTCACCCCGGGAGGCTCTTTTCACCCGCGAAGCCTTCCTTCCCGATTTCTCCATTTTGTTAAAATTTTATCTTGTGCTCAATCAGCACGTTAACGTCTAAATTTTACTTTTAGTTTCGCTGTTGGAACCATCCAGCGTAACCTAAAACCCGCGCCGATGTAACTTCACTTACCTGCGGGCCGTTCCGACCGCTGCGAGGAGCTGCTCCTTACCGCAGCTCCTTCTTTCGCCGTCAGCGTCGACGTCATGACGTTACCAGCGTGAGGCGGGCTCTTCTTCACGTAGTCACTCACGTGACTCCGAAGTAAAATGACAAATTCATCTCCTATCTGTATGATGTCTCTCTATTAATAACTTCTCCATCCTCTAGCAAGTATAAGATCAATTGGGAAAAATACATACATGTACAAATACCAGATGAAATATGGGAGGAAAGCCTCAAACTTATACATAGGTGCTTAAACAATGCTAGACACTGCCTCATACAGTTCAAAATTATACATACTTCACTACTCCAAGGCAACAATACACAGTATATATACAAATGTTTCTCCTGCTTGTGATAAATTTCACTCCTCAGATGCTACTTTTTTTCGTAACTTTGTTTCGTGCCCTAAACTCACCTCTTTCTGGTCTGATATATTTAAGAATATCTCAGGCATTCTTAACATCCCATTAAACCCAGAGCCCCTATTAATCATCTTTGGGGTATCTGAAACATCAAGACAACTCACAACTGCTCAACGACAATTCCTCTCCTACCGTCTCATTACGGCAAAGAAACTACTGCTCATGTCATGGAAAAAAACAACAGCTCCCAATTCAGAATGTGGCTTCATGACTTGACCAGTACATTACATTTAGAAAGAATAAAATATGTTCTAAAAGATAGTCAACCAATTTAATAAAATCTGGCAACCATTTATGTCATTTTTTGCTCAGAAGAATATTGACACATAACACAAACCTATCTACACTCTCAACATTTTAATGAAATTATGAGTAAGGTATAGTAAAGGATATGTTTCTATGTTTCTATGTTTCTAAGACTATAGAAACAAACTTTAGAAGTTTTAGAAACAAGTCTTCACAAATAATTATTACACTGAACTGCTCCCTATGTACTGAAGTCACCTTCTGCACTACTTATGTATTTATCTATTTTTATTTTTATTATTTACTTTTTTTCTCACCCATCATTTATTTATTTATTTATCTGTTTGTGTATTTATTTATTTATTTTTTAATGCTGTTTTTATAAACACGCCTGTCCATATTGTTTGTATAACACTCAAATGTTCTGTTTTGATATGTACATTTGGAAAAAATGAGATTGTATATGGCAACATAATCTGTACCCATTTTTTTTTAAATTATTTTTATTAGAGGCAATTGTACAAGAATAAAACATTCGGCATGTAAAATTATACAGTTATTGTACAGCTTCAATTTGAACCTTTTAACCTGGAAATGAGGGAAGCAGAAGAGAGAAAGAACAAGAGAGGGAAAAAGTGAAAAGATAGGACCCCTAGACTACCAAAGTAATGTGGCCAAAGTGAAAAAAGATATAAGAGAAGAAAAAGAAAACGAGAAAAAAAGAAAAAAGTGGAGATATACCTGCCCTCGTCGTCCCCCCGTTTCCCCCCCCCACCCCCCCCCCCCCCCCCCCCCCCCCGGGCCCACCTCACCCGACCCAGAATTGGATTTAAATCCAAATGTGTGTTGCGCTATACTATCCTTGTAAGGATTCGGCAAAGGGTGTCCATGTCTTGAAAAATAGATCTGGTTTTTCTGCCAAGATAGCCTAATATTTTCCAAATATAGTGTCTCGGACATGTTTGTAATCCACATCTTTACAGTAGGGACTGATGTATGTTTCCAAAATTTAAGTATTAGTTTTTTCGTCGTTATTAGGCCATAGTTAAGGAAACGTCTTTCAAATGATGTAAGCTCAGAACAGGCTAGAATAATCAATTCTGTATTGAGGTCCAATTTTATTTTAAGTATTTTAGAAAAAAATTCAAAAATTCCCCTCCAGAAATTATGTAACTTTATACAGGAGGCAAAAGAGTGGGTTATGGTTGCTTCCTGAAGGCATTTATCACAAATAGGGGAAACATTTGAGAAGATCTTATCCAGTTTAGACTTTCAATAATAAAGTATGCAGTATTTTAAAGTGTATTAATGAATGCCTAACGTTAAGAGAACAGTTGTGTATATATGGAAGGCTTTCCTCCCATCCATCTTTTAAAATTGTTAAGCCCAATTCATCTTCCCAAGCTCGCCTAATTATTTCCGATGATGGGATTTGTATATTTAAAAGGATATTATAAAGGTACTATATTAACTTATTTGAATCCGAGTTTCTATTCATGCATTCGTCTAGTATGTCTGGAACCATATATTGACAGTCTTGGGTATTGGATTTCAGATAGTCTTGTATTTGAAGATATCTAAAGTATTGGCAACCTTTCAGATGATATTTTGACTGTAAATCTTGAAATGAGAGGAGTCCCCATCTCATAAAGATCTCCCAGTTTTTTAATTCCTAATCTTTCCCATTGTATGAATGCCTTGTCTAAAGTAGACGGCTTAAACGAGGGATTGTTGCCGATTGGTGAAAGAGGAGAAATAAATTTATCAATTTAAGGGTTGACTTTACTTGTTTCCAGATTCGTAAGGTGCTATGGATTATCAGAATTTTCTCATATACTGATTTCATCAGATTTATTGGAGAGAGAAAGATTGCGCCTATATTAAAAGGCAAACAATCTTCTCTCTCCATTATTAGCCAGTTCACCTGTTGGCATGTGTTATCCATCCAATAGCTTAAATTTTTAATATTCGTTGCCCAGTAATAGTAAAAAAAATTAGGGAGAGCCAGTCCACCAATTTCGTTGGGTGTACATAAATGTCGTTTATGGATTCTGTGAGTTTTATAATCCCAAATAAAGTTTGTGATCACAGAATCGTTGTTTTTTTTAAATTTAGGGAGAAAAAATCGGTATTGATTGAAATAGGTACAGGATTTGTGTAAGGAAGATCATCGCTATGGCATTTATTCTATCTAGGAGGGAAATCGGAAGCGTTTTCCAAAATTGGATAAGGGCATTTAGTTTGGTAATTAATGGTGGCAATTTGCTTGAAATAAAGAATTGTATTTTCTAGTTACGTAAACTCCAAGATATTTAATTTTTTCCGTAGCAATTCTAAAAGGAAATTTTAGAAGGTGTGTCGGATCTTGAGGGTTTATTGACATAATTTCACTTTTGTTCCAGTTTGTTCTATATCGTGAGAAGGAACAGAATTCCTCTACAAGATTTAGTATGTTTGGAACACTAACTTGGGAATTGGTAATATATAGTAGTACGTCACCTGCATACAACGATATTTTATTATTAGAATATTTAGTGTTATAGCCATGAATATTTGGATGTACTCTTATGCTTTCAGCTAAAGGTTCAATCACAAGCGCAAATAACAGAGGTGATAATGCACACCCCTGTCTATTGCCCCTGGATAACTGAAATTTAGGTGAGAATGTTTGATTAGTCAGTATTCTGGCAATTGACTTGTCATATAACAACTTTATCCATGAAATAAAGTTTTCTCCTAATTGAAATTTTTGCAATGCTGTAAAAATATATTTCCATCCTACTTGGTCAAATGCTTTTTATGCATCTAATGAAATAATTGATGTCTTATTTTATCGTTCTATGTGAGTGTATTATATTAAACAGGCGTCTCAAGTTGTTGAACGTGTGTCTCTTGGGTATAAACCCAGTTTGATTAAAATGTATTAATTTACCAACGTATTTGCTTAGTCTTCTTGCCAGGGTTTTAGCTAATATTTTCTGATCTGTATTTAGCAGAGCTATTGCTCTATATGATCCCGGCTCTTTGAGATCTGTATCTTTTTTTGGTATCAGTGTAATAGTTGATTTGGCTAAAATTTGTGATAGTGTATGTTCTTTAAATGCGTGTATATAAAGGGCTTGTAAACACGGGGAGATTAAATCATAACTTTTTTTAATAAAATACATTTCTAAACCCGTCTGGGCCTGGCGCTTTACCATTATTCAGTGATTTAATAGTCTCGTCAATTTCTTTGATTGTGATCTGCGCTCCTACTTCTTCACGTTCCGCCTTGTTAAGTGACGGAAGATTGCAATTTTCGAGGAAGTTTTTAATGTTATCGTTTCTACTGAAGTTTTAAATGTGTATAAATTTTGATAGAATTGTAAAAGTCTTTCGTTGAAATCATTAGGGAGTGTAAACAACTCTCCTTTTTTTATCTAATTTTTTGAATAGTATGATCTTTTTCCATTTTTCTCAACTGGCGTGCTAGAATTTTATCGGTTTGTTGCCGAATTCAACGTTTTTCTGTTTAGTAATTTGAAATAGCCTGATAACTCTCGCAGAGAAAATTTGATTTAACTTGAATTTTAAAACTGCTATCTTATTGAGTTTATCCATAGATGGATCTATAGCATTTTCTGAATCCAGTTTTCTGGTCTGTTCTTCTAATTCCAGTTGTTCCATCCTATTCTTTTTATTTTGATATGCTTGATATGAGATAATAGAACCTCTAATAAAGGCCTTAAAAGATTCCCATAATAATGAAGCCAAAATACCTGGTGTGTCATTTGGCTCATAAAACAATTCCATCTGTTGCTTCAGATATTCACAGCAAGCTGGATCAGTTAATATTTGAGGATTAAATCTCCAGAACGTTTTTTTATTGTACATTCTTTCTAGTTTTAGGGAGAAAGTTTTAGGGAGAATGTAGAGGAGAATGATCAGAAATAATATTATTATGATATTTGGGATTTGATGTAAAATATATTTGTTTTGTGTCCACCAGAAAGTAATCAATACGTGTATACGTTTTGTGCACAGCTGAATAGAAGGAATATTCTCTTCCGGATGGATTCGCAATCCTCCATAAGTAGGTTATATTTGTATTTTTTATATACGTGTTTAGGAATTCACTAGATTTTGATTTTGTATTATATCTCCTTTGTTGTGAGGATTTATCCAGATATTGATCCAGAACACAATTGAAGTATCTTCCAATTATCAGATTTTGCTGGGTGGAATCTGAGATTATATTAATTATTTTATTAAAAAATTGTGGGTTGTCAAAATTGGGAGCGTAGATATTCACCATAGTAAGTGGGGTAGAATATATCTCTCCAGATACTACGATGTGCCTACCCTCCTTATCTGCTATAGTGGCTTTATGTTTAAATGGTATACCTTTACGAATTATAATTGCAGTACCTCTAGCTTTGGAGAGAAAGGTAGAGTGATATAATTGGCCAATCCAGTTAGCCTTCAGCCTGTAATGCGCTCGATCCTTAAGGTGCGTCCCCTGTAAACATATTATATCAGCATTAATCAATTTTAAATGGACTAAAACCTTACCCCTTTTAATTGGCTCATTAACGCCCCTAATATTCCAACTACAAAATGTAATTCCTCCAATTTTCTTCAAAAGAGCTTGCATTAGAGCTTACATGGTTTCCCTTGTTTCAGATGGGGCAACACAATATTTAAAATCAACCTTTTGGTTACTGAGTGGCCTAATTTCAAAGCCCTGCAGGTATATCCAGAGAAAACGTGCTTTAAGAAGAGTAAGTACAGATTGTGCTAAATAGACTAAATAATTAATAAAAAACATCAAAAATCACAGCATTTAAAGGTACTGTGCGTGTAACCCACCCCCTGGTGGGATATTTCTTGTGAATTTCCGAGGATGTTGATTTCAGTTAGCTCCGCCCCTTGCGGAGTAATACTTTAAAAAAAGGGACTGAGCAACATATAATGTAACAAAGAAAAAACGGAGAACAATCCGTAAATATTTTTATCTGAGAGAATTAGATTTCTTCTTATACAATACATACTAAGTGAGTATTTACTGGTTAAATTGAAATATAGAAATATAAAAATTCTTAACTTGCTTATTGAAATTAGTATGTTAAATAGATAACCGGTTTACGATTAATCCTAAATACCACAATAGTATTATTTCTGATCACTCCCCGCTGACTTTTACTTTAAAACTTGAGGGAATGCCAGGTACAATTTTTTTTTTTTGGAGATTTAACACACAAATAGCTAATGACTCACAAGGTTACGAGTATTTAAAACAACAAATGAAATTTTTTTTTGAAACAAATAAGACACCAGAGATTTCACCATCTCTATTATGGGAATCGTTTAAGGCATTCATTCGTGGAGTTATAATTTCGTATCAAAGTTTTCTAAGTAAAAAAAACAGGACAGAACAAGGGACGTTAGAAAAGGAAATTAAATTATTAGAATTAGGAAACGCAAAAGCCCCAACCATAGATAAACATAATAAGATAACATTCCTGAAATTTAAACTTAATCGAATATTATCGGCAAGAGTAATAAGATTATTTCAGATCACAAAACAAGTACAATTTGAATTTGGGGATAAACCACATAAACTTCTAGCATGACAATTGAAGAAACAAGAAAAGGAAAAAACAATTAGTAAAATTAAATCAGAGAACGGGGAACTATTAACTTTACCTAAGGACATTAACAAAAGGTTTGCTCAATTTTATCAACATTTATATACATCTAAAACTAACATTAAAGACAATAAAATTATAATTTTTTTTGATATGTGTAACTTGCCAAAATTGGATATCTTAGTGTTCTAATAGAGGAATTAGGGGCCCAGATTACGTGAAGAAATAAGAGAAACAATAAAATAATTGAAAAATGGGGAGACACCAGGGCCTGATGGTTTTAATAATGAATTCTATAAAAGATTTCAGGAGTTAATGGTCCCACGATTACTTAAATTATACAGTTGTGCTTTTACTGATAAGAAATTACCAGAAACTTTAGCAGAATCTACAATTACGCTTATACCAAAAAAAGATAAAGATCTAGAAGACCCGGGCTCGTATAGAGCTATATCACTTTTAAATACAAACCAAAAAATTTTAGCAAAGATTTTAGCAAGAAGATTGAGCAAATATATTAATAAATTGATAAACCAGGACCAAATGGGGTTTATACCCAAAAGACAAGTATTTAACAATTTGAGACGACTTTATAATATAATGTATTCACATAAAGGGGAAAAGGAAGACTTATCAGTTATATCTTTGGATGCAGAAAAAGCATTTGATCAGGTGGTGTGGCAGTATTTATACATAGTACTCCAAAAATTTAATATGGGAGATAATTTTATTAGATGGGTAAAATTATTATACGATAAACCAACAGCAAGAATATTAACTAATAATATGTCGTCTCAAAAATTCCAATTATCACGGAGCAATAGGCAGGAATGTGTTTATCACCCCTGCTATTTGCCCTTATGATAGAGCCACTGGCTGAAAGGATAAGAACTCATCCGAATATTCAGGGATATAATATTAAGGACTCTAATAATAAAATTTCATTATACGCGGATGATATACTTTTATATATTAGAAATTCAGAAACGAGTATCCCGAACATATTAAATGTAATAGAGGAATTTGGCTCCTTTTCTGGATATAGAATAAATTGGAATAAAAGTGAAATTATGTCATTACATCCACAGAAAGCGAATCATGAGAGGCCCGGGGAGCCGTTGGTGCAAGAGGGTGGAGTTACCTGCGCTGTGAGTATAAATCTAGCGTGGGGCTTGCTTTTCACAGAGGCCCGGGGAGCCGTTGGTGCGAGAGGGCGGAGTTACCTGCGATGTGAGTATAAATCTAGCGTGGGGCTTGCTTTCCACAGAGGCCCGGGGAGCCGTTGGTGCGAGAGGGTGGAGTTACCTGCGCTGTGAGTATACCGAAATTTGCAACGTTCCATCTTCCAGAGAGGGAATCTGGTGGAAGCCTCTGATTGGACCAGAGGAAGCAGCTGATTGGGTGCAACCCTGGGTTTAGATTTTTACATTTCATAAATACATTAACTGGGAGTTAAGAGTTCAGTATTTAGTAGTAAAGTTTAAAGGATAACGTTCTGTGTTTAATAAAAATATAAAATAAAAAAATAAATATATAATACAGATTATATTTAGAGGCCCTGGAGCGGTTGCAGTGGGAGGAGTCCAAATCCGTAACGTTCCATTCGCAGCTCGCAGTTGAGGAAGCCGCTGATTGGTGGAAGACGACTCGAGGGAGCAGCTGATTGGCAGTCAGATCCCTGCTGATTTCTTTCAGCTAAAATCCTTGCATTGTATTGTACATTGTATTGTATTGTATTGTATCCAGGGCAAGGGGGACGAAGAGTGCCAGGGCAGTTTACTGTTCTGGATGTCAGATGTGGGAGGTCATGCAGTCAGACAGCTCTCCAGGCATCCACATCTGCACCAGGTGTGTCAAGATGGCGCTCCAAATGAACCGTATTCGGTACTTGGAGCAGCAGCTCGATGACCTCCGTCTGGTCAGCGAGAGTGAGGAAGCCATAGAGAGGAGCTACAGACAGGTGGTCACTCCAAAACCACAGGAGGCAGAAAAGTGGGTCACAGTTAGGAGAGGCAAGGGGCAGAGGCAGGGACTAGAGAGTACCCCGGTGGCTGTACACCTTGGCAATAAGTACTCCTGTTTGAGTACTGTTGGGGGGCACAGCCTACCTGGGGGTAGCAACAGCGAACGGGCCTCCGGTACAAAGACCGGCCCTGTTGCTCAGAAGGGTAAGGAAAAGAAGAGGAGGGCAGCAGTAATAGGGGACTCTATAGTTAGGTGGTCAGATAGGCGACTCTGTGGACGCAGTCAGGAGACCTGGATGGTAGTTTGCCTCCCTGGTGCCAGGGTCCGGGATGTAACTGAACGTGTCCAAGATATCTTGAAGTGGGAGGGAGAGGAGCCAGAGGTCGTGGTACATACAGGTACCAATGACATAGGTAGAAAAAGAGAGGAGGTCCTGAAAGGAGAATTTAGGGAGTTAGGAAGAGTGTTAAGGAGAAGGACCGCAAAGGTAACAATCTCAGGATTACTGCCTGTGCCACGCGACAGTGAGAGTAGGAATGGAGCAAGGTGGAGGATAAATGCATGGCTAAAGGACTGGTGCAGAGCGCAGAGATTCAAGTTTCTGGATCATTGGGACCTCTTTTGGGGAAGGTGTGACCTGTACAAAAAGGACGGGTTGCACTTGAACCCGAGGGGAACCAATATCCTGGCGGGTAGATTTGCAAAGGCTACTGGGGAGACTTTAAACTAGATCGGTTGGGGGGAGGGACTCAAATAGAGAAGGCAAGTAGTCCGTTTCTGAGGCAGGAGGCAGAGAAGAGAAGCAGTCAGACGCAACACGTAGGAAGGTCAGAAGAAAAAAATAACAAACGGAGAATAAGTGGAGGTTTTCTTAAATGTGTGAGCAGAGAGACAGAGGGGTGTAAAATGAGGATAGGAGCAATAGGTAGCGAGGTGAAAAGTGGCAGGAAAACAAATCCAGGGCAAAATTCCAAAAGGGCCACTTTTCAACATAATTGTAAAAGGGCCAAGAGTGTTGTAAAAACAAGCCTGAAGGCTTTGTGTCTCAATGCGAGGAGCATTCGTAATAAGGTGGATGAGTTGAATGTGCAGATAGCTATTAATAATTATGATATAGTTGGGATCACGGAGACATGGCTCCAGGGTGACCAAGGCTGGGAGCTGAACATCCAGGGATATTCAATATTCAGGAAGGATAGACAGAGAGGAAAAGGAGGTGGGGTAGCGTTGCTGCTTAGAGAGGAGATTAACGCAATAGAAAGGAATGACATTAGCTTGGAGGATGTGGAATCGATATGGGTGGAGCTGCAAAACACTAAGGGGCAGAAAACGCTAGTGGGTGTTGTGTACAGGCCACCTAACAGTAGTAGTGGAGTTGGGGATGGCATCAAACAGGAAATTAGAAATGCGTGCAACGAAGGTAAAACCGTTATTATGGGTGACTTCAATCGACATATAGATTGGGTGAATGAAATTGGCAGGGGTGCTGCGGAAGAGGATTTCTTGGAATGTATGCGGGATAGTTTTCTAAACCAACATGTGTAGGAACCAACGAGAGAGCAGGCTATTCTAGACTGGATATTGAGTAATGAGGAAGGGTTAGTTAGCAGCCTTGTTGTACGTGGCCCCTTGGGCAAGAGTGTCCATAATATGGTTGAGTTCTTCATTAGGATGGAGAGCGACATTGTTAATTCAGAAACAGGGGTCCTGAACTTAAAGAAAGGTAACTTTGAGGGTATGAGACGTGAATTGGCCAAGATCGACTGGCAATTGATTCTTGAAGGGTTGACGGTGGATATGCAATGGAAGGCATTTAAAGACTGCATGGATGAACTACAACAATTGTTCATCCCAGTATGGCAAAAGAATAAATCAGGGAAGGTGGCGCATCTGTGGATAACAAGGGAAATCAGGGATAGTATCAAAGAAAAAGATGAAGCGTACAAATTAGCCAGAAAAAGCAGCCTACCAGAGGACTGGGAGAAATTCAGAGACCAACAGAGGAGGACAAAGGGCTTAATTAGGATAGGGAAAATGGAGTATGAAAGAAAACTGGCAGGAAACATAAAAACTAACTGCAAAAGTTTTTATCGATATGTGAAGCGCAAAAGATTAGTTAAAACAAATGTAGGTCCCTTGCAGTCAGAAACGGGTGAATTGATCATGGGGAACAAGGACATGGCAGACCAATTGAATAACAACTTTGGTTCTGTCTTCACTAAGGAAGACATAAATAATTTGCCGGAAATAGCAGGGGATCGCGGGTCAAATGAGATGGAGGAAATGAGTGAAATCCAGGTTAGCCGGAATGTGGTGTTAGGTAAATTGAATGGATTAAAGGCCGATAAATTCCCAGGGCCAGATAGGCTGCATCCCAGGGTACATAAGGAAGTAGCCCCAGAAATAGCAGATGCCTTAGTGATAATTTTTCAAAACTCTTTAGATTCTGGAGTAGTTCCTGAGGATTGGAGGGTAGCTAATGTAACCCCACTTTTTAAAAAGGGAAGGAGAGAGAAAACGGGGAATTACAGACCAGTTATTCTAACATCGGTAGTGGGGAAACTGCTAGAGTCAATTATTAAAGATGGGATAGCAGCGCATTTGGAAAGTGGTGAAATCATTGGACAAAGTCAGCATGGATTTACGAAGGGTAAATCATGTCTGAAGAATCTTATTGAATTTTTTGAGGATGTAACTAGTAGAGTGGATAAGGGAGAAGCAGTGGATGTGTTGTATCTGGACTTTCAGAAGGCTTTCGACAAGGTCCCACACAAGAGATTGGTATACAAACTTAAAGCACACGGTATTGGTGGTTCAGTATTGATGTGGATAGAGAACTGGCTGGCAGACAGGAAGCAAAGAGTAGGAGTGAACGGGTCCTTTTCAGGATGGCAGACAGTGACTAGTGGGGTGCCGCAAGGCTCAGTGCTGGGATCCCAGCTATTTACAATATACATTAATGATTTGTACGAGGGAATTAAATGCAACATCTCGAGGTTTGCGGATGACACGAAGCTGGGGGGCAGTGTTAGCTGTGAGGAGGATGCTAGGAGGCTGCAGGATGACTTGGATAGACTGGGTGAGTGGTCAAATGCATGGCAGATGCAGTATAATGTGGATAAATGTGAGGTTATCCACTTTGGTGGCAAAAACAGGAAGGTAGACTATTATTTGAATGGTGACAGATTAGGAAAAGGGGAGATGCAGCGAGACCTGGGTGTCATGATACACCAGTCATTGAAAGTAGGCATGCAGGTGCAGCAGGCTGTGAAGAAAGCGAATGGCGTATGTTGGCATTCATAGCAAAGGGATTTGAGTACAAGAGCAGGGAGGTTCTACTGCAGTTGTACAGGGTCTTGGTGAGGCCACACCTGGAGTATTGCGTACAGTTTTGGTCTCCTAATCTGAGGAAAGACATTCTTGCCATAGAGGGAGTACAGAGAAGGTTCACCAGACTGATTCCTGGGATGGCACGACTTCCATATGAAGAAAGACTGGATAGACTTGGCTTGTACTCGCTGGAATTTAGAAGATTGCGGGTTGATCTCATAGAGACTTAGAAAATTCTTAAGGGGTTGGACAGGCTAGATGCAGGAAGATTGTTCCCGATGTTGGGGAAGTCCAGGACAAGGGGTCACAGTTTAAGGATAAGGGGGAATTCTTTTAGGACCGACATGAGAAAATCGTTTTTCACACAGAGAGTGGTGAATCTGTGGAATTCTCTGCCACAGAAGGTAGTTGAGGCCAGTTCGTTGGCCATATTTAAGAGGGAGTTGGATGTGGCCCTTGTGGCTGAAGGGATCAGGGGGTATGGAGAGAAGGCAGGTACAGGATACTGAATTGGATGATCAGCCATGATCATATTGAATGGCGGTGCAGGCTCTAAGGGCCGAATGGCCTGTTCCTGCACCTAATTTCTATGTTTGTATCTATTAAAATTTCCATTTAAAATTGCAATGGAAAAATTTAAGTATTTAGGTATTCAAGTTACCAGAAGATATAAATCATTATTTTACGCTAATTTTAGTCCTCTGTTAAATAAATTGAACGCTTTGATTACATTTTGGAAAACGCTCCCACTATCATTAATTGGCAGAATAAATGCTATAAAAATGATAGTGCTACCACAAATATTATATTTATTTAAATCCATACCAATATATATACCAACATATTTTTTTTTAAACTAGAGTCTAATATTAATTTTATATGGGACTACAAAGCACATAGAATTAAAATAAATAATTTGTGTAAACTGATGTAGCGGGACTTGCACTGCCTAATTTTTTATATTATTATTGGGCAGTGCATATTAAGAATATTATTTATTGGTTGGATTGTCCTTCTCAACAGATGGAATGGATAAGAATGGAAAAAGAGGATTGTTTTCCTTATGATTTAGGAGCGATCCTCTTCTCCCCGATAAAATTGAATAATATATTATATAAGAAGAATCCAATTATACACAATATAATTCGAATTTGGAAACAAATAAAATTAAATTTAAAATTAAGAAATTTATCTTCATTAACACCAATAGTGAATAACACGTTATTTAAACCATCTATTCTGGATAAAACATATAGACAATGGGAAAGACTGGGAATTAAAAAGTTGGGTGACATGTATGAAATGGGAAATTTATTATCATTTCATCAATTAAAATCAAAATGTAATTTGAATAATAACCAATACTTTAAATATTTACAGAAATGTAACTTTATAAAAAAATGTATACCAAGATTACAGACTATAACGATAGACCCACTGGAAGAAGCAATGAATATTAAGCCGGACTCACAAAAAGTAATATCATAACTATATAACAGTATTCTTAATAGAGAATTGCCATCAACAGAGGCAATTAGAGAAGACTGGGAAAAAGATTTAATGATATAAATTTCTAAAGAAACATGGGAGAGGTATTTGATATATATACATAAATGTTCGATTAACACTAGACATAATTTAATTCAATTCAAAATATTACACAGATTATATTATTCAAAAGTTAGGTTGAATAAATTTTATTCAAATATCTCACCCATTTGTGATAAATGTCTTTCTCAAAATACCAATTTTACACATTCTTTCGTTTCTTGCACAAAACTTCAAAGTTTTTGGTGTGATATATTTAATATACTCACTAGTTTATTTAAGATAAAAATGGAACCTAGCATGGAAATGATTATCTTTGGAGTATTTGGAGATGTAAATAAATTAAATATATCCAAAATCTATTTTTTTATTTATGGTTTAATAATAGCGAAAAAACTCATACTCAAATTCTGGAAAAAGGCTACTATACCAACACTCAAAATGTGGATTGGTAATATGTTGGAAACAGCCCATTTGGAAGAAATGAGACTCCTCCTAATAGAAAAAAAAGACCAATTCTTAACGAGTTGGTCTCCATTTATTGACTTTTTGGAATCATGCGGTGTTATATCATCATAAAATTAAAAATTCTGGGTTTGACTGAAAAATGATTAAGAATATAAAAAACCATCGACTTGTTGCGTGGGAGAATCTCCTTTCTGCTTTACTTTCTCACATTTCTTTCTTCACTCTACACTCACTAGTCTATTCTTTACTCTTCACTACTTCTTTCTTTCTCATTTCTTTCTAAAAAAAAAGGAAGTTGTACAAATAATGTTTCAATAACTCTGGGAACCTGTAAAAAGGTACCATTAAAATGTAATGTACTTACTTCTAATAAATAATATATTTTTTTTTTAATTAAAAAAAAAAAAATTAATTAAAAAAAAATCACAGCATTTAAAGGTACTGTGCGTGTAACCCACCCCCTGGTGGGATATTTCTTGTGAATTTCCGTGGATGTTGATTTCAGTTAGCTCCGCCCCCTTACCCCTCCTCGACCACCTCTCTAACATATTCCCTCTCACTCTGCCCTGCCAACTGCTTGGAATTCTAGCCCTTTTCATTAGATAGTTATTAACCACCTTTTAGGTAAAAACGGATTCTTTAACCGTTACCTACTAAATCTCATGACTATTAAGCATTAAATTAAAATAGACGGCTTAGTACGTTTGTTAGTGTGTTATATAATTATTATAAGTTTAAATTGTTTTCACAGCTGAGTTGTTCAGGGAGACATTAATCACTCTCCCTGCTCGTCTCCCACGGATCCTCCTCTTTTTCAAACACATTCCATTTCTATCTCCGATAAGTTAGTCTAGACTTAGCCGCCTGTTGGCCTGTCGGCCATCTTATACGAACATTTTTAAACATATTTTAAAACGCATTATATCACTCTACCCCCTTATAAATACATATAAAGGAGTAAATTAAACATACAATATAACAATCAGGATAAGTAAAGCATAGCCCTACTAGTAATCAGTTAAAGTCAATGCATTTTCATACAGAGCTATGCCAAATGTTACTTATCTACTTGTCCTTTGCTATATCCTTTGCTATATCCTTTGCTATATCTTGCACATATTTAAATGCATCTTCTGGGTCGGTGAAGAAGTGCTCCGATTCTCTGTATGTGACCCTTAGTTTGGCTGGATACATTAGTCCATATCTTAAGCTAGGTATATCTCTGAGGATAACTCGCGACTTGGTGAAAAGTGCTCTCTTACAACATCTGCTGAATAATCGCTGAAGATTCTTATATTGTCTCCTTCAAACATCAGGTTTCTTGCGCTTGCAACTTTCTTTATGATATCTTCAAGAACTGATGGATGGTGTAGTTTCAGAATAAGTTGTCTTGGCGGAGCTCCGGCTCCTGGTCGGGCTCTCTGAGCTCGATGTGCCCGGTCGAGTTTGGGTCTCTCAGGCAGATTGAGTACCTGTTCGAATAAGTCGGCAACAAAGTCCCAAGAATCTTTTCCATCTTCCTTCCCTTCCTTCACCCCAACAATCCTTAAATTTTGGCGTTTAGAACGACCTTCGCGATCTAGGCATTTTTTGATCATTTTGACCAATTGCCCAGAGATACGGTCGAATTCCTTCTTCAGTCTTTGAATTGTTTGAGAGATATCCGTAGTTGCAGCTTCCAGTTCTCTGATGCCGTTGTTTCATTTTTGTTTGGTGATAAGAATGGGTTCCAGCTTGCTACTGATATCCTCTTCGACCCTTTTAATTTCTCCTTTCAAAGAGGAATTCATCTCCTCGATTCGAGCTTGTAGAGTGTCAATTTTTCCACATATTTCTGTTTTCCCAGCATTGAGTTGAACATCCAGTTTTGTTTCTAAGTTTCCAAGCATCAGCCAGTACTTCTCTAAAGTCCTTTACCATAGCCAATCTTAGAGCTTGGTCATGTTCTTGCACTTCCATAGCAGAGATAAATCTTTCCTCCTCAGATTCTGTATTCGAGTTCTGTATCTTCTCAGAGGTGGAGTAAGAAGGTCCCTTTTGCGAGCTCGTCTTTTCATTTAAAATACCGGTATCCAGTTGGTTTCACGTCGATTTCTGATAACATCACTTACGCGACGTCGGGCATCTGCCGGTAAGTGTTTTTCCACAGTCCGTTTTTATTTTTCAGGTGTTTTAACCCGTTTTTTGGAGCGGAGCTAAATGGTGCGCCTCTTACTGCTCCATGGTGCCACCGGAAGTCGCATCTGTACCCATTTTTTGATGGCTCAATAAAATTCATTAAAAATTAAAAATTAAAAAATAAAACAAATCCAGCCCATTGTCAGTTGTGTTAGTTAACTCCTTCCTTTATGGTTTAAACTGTTTCAACTGATGTTTCTATTTAGCAATACCTTTCTTGTCTACTAGAGGACATGTTTCTCCTGCCACTTTAACATTATGAAGTCCCACCAGCCAGCCCTTTCCATGAGAATTCTAACCATGACCTGATCTCCTTCTTTCGGCATATTAGCTTCAATGCTTACATTCTCCTTTTCCCAATATTTGTTCCTCTACTAATTAACTCATTCTTAAGTACATGCAATGTTTTATTAACTCCTGGATGTACCTGATAACTTTTTTATTTTTTTTAATTTTATTAGACGCAATTGTACAAAGATAAAACATTTGGCATCTAAAATTATACAATTATTGTACAGCTTCATTTTTAAACTTATAACCTAAATTATGAAAATGAAAAAAGGAAAGAAAGAGAAAGCAAGAAAGGAAAGAAATAAAAAGTGAAAAGATATAGTAAAGGAGAACAAGAGAAAGTCCCTTAAACTATCAAAGCAGTGTAGCAGAAAGATAGAGGATTTTTTTTTTAAATGGAGATATACCTTGCTCCTCGTCCCCCCTCCCCGCCTCACCCATCTTAGCATCGGATTTAAATTTAAATTTGTGTTTCACTATACTATTGTTGTAAGAATTCAGTAAAGGGTGCCATGTCTTAAGAAGTTGATCTGGTTTTTCCGCCAAGACAAGCCTAATGTTTTCCAAATGTTGTGTCTCGGACATATCTGTGATCCACATCTTCACTGTAGGGACTGTTGTCTTTTTCCAAAATTTGAGCATTAATTTTTTCGCCGTTATTAGGCCATAGTTAAGGAAACGTCTTTGAAATATCGTTAGGTTAGAACAAGCCTCTAACATACCTAATGTGATCAGTTTTATATCAGGGTCCAATTTAGTTTTAAGTATTTTGGAAAAGATATAAAAAATTCCCCTCCAGAAGTTTTATAACTTTTTGCAGGAAGCAAAAGAATGGGTTATAGTCGCTTCTTGGAGGAGACATTTATCACAAATAGGAGAGACATTTGGGAAGATCTTGTTCAATTTAGACTTCGAGTAATAGAGTCTGTGCAGTATTTGAAATTGTATCAAGGAGTGCCTAACATTAAGAGAAGAGTAATGTATATTTAAAAGGCTTTCCTCACAACTATCCTTTGAAATTGTTAAACCCAATTCGTCTTCCCATGCTCGCCTAATTATTTCCGAAGATGGGATATGTACATGTAAAAGGGTATTGTAAAAATAGGGTATTAACTTACTTGTATCCGCCTTTTTATTCATGTATTTGTCTAATATATCTGGGCCCATAGAGTGACAATCTTGCGTGTGTGTTTTCACATAGTCTCGGATTTGAAGATATCTAAAAAAATTACTACCTTTCAAATGATATTTCACCTATAATTCTTGAAATGATAGGAAGATCCCCTTCTCATAAAGATCTCCCAGCTTTTAAATTCCTAGGCTTTTCCATTGTGCAAACGCCTTATCTAAAGTAGACGGTTTAAACGAGGGATTGTTGGCGATTCGTAAGAGGAGAGAGAAAATTCTCAATTTGAGGGTTGATTTCAACTGTTTCCAAATTCTATGAATTATCGGATTTTTCTCATACCTTGATTTCTTCAGATGTATTGGAAAGAGAAGAATCTTGCCTATATTGAAAGGCGAACAATCTTCCCTCTCCATTTTTAACCAGTTTACTTGTTGACATGTATCATCCATCCAGTAAATTAAATTTTTAATATTAGTTGCCCAATAATAGAGAAGAAAATTAGGGAGAGCCAATCCACCGATTTCTTTAGGTTTGCATAAATGTAGTTTATGAATTCTATGAGTTTTATAATCCCAGATAAAGTTTGTAATCACAGAGTCAAGTTTTTTTTAAAAGTTTTTAGGGAGGTAAATCGGTATTGATTGAAATAGGTAAAGGAGTTGTGAAAGGAAAATCATCTTTATGGCATTTACTCTACCTATCAGGGAAATCGGAAGTGTTTTCCAAAATTGAATAAGGGCATTAATTTGATGATTAATGGTGGAAAATTTGCTTGAAATAAAGAGGTATATTTTCTAGTCACGTAAACTCCAAGGTATTTAAATTTTTCAGTGGCAATTCAAAAGGGAAATTTTAGGAGATGTGAAGGGTCTTGAGGTTTTATTGGCATAATTTAACTTTTGTTCCAGTTTATTTTATACCCTGAGAAGGAACCAAATTGTTCTTTGAGGCTTAGTATATTTGGGATACTGACTTGGGAGTTGGTAACATATAAAAGTACATCGTCTGCATATAACCAAATCTTATTATTAGTATGATTAGTGAATGCTCGGATGTACTGTTATACTTTCAGTTAAGGGTTCTTAGCAAGGGAAAATAACATTGGTGATAATGCACAACCTTGTTTATTGCCCCTGAATAATTGGAATTGAGGTGACAAAGTTTGATTAGTCAGTATTCTGGCAGTCAGATTGTTATATAACAACTTAATCCATGAAATAAAATTTTCTCCTTGTTGGAATTTTTGCAATACTGTGAAGAGATATTCCTAAACTACTTGGTCAAATGCTTTTTCTGCGTCTAAAGAAATAATTGATAAGTCTTCGTTTATCATTCTGTGTGAATACATTATATTAAACAAACATCTCAAGTTATTGAACAAATTTCTCTTAGGTATAAACCCAGTTTGGTCAGAGTGTATTAATTTAATGATGTACGTACTTAGTCTTCTTGCCAGAGTTTTAGCTAATATTTTCTGATCTGTATTTAGAAGAGCTATTGCTCTATATGATCCTGGCGCTTCAAGATCTTTATCTTTTCTGGGTATCAATGTAATAGTTGATTCGGCTAAAGTTGGTGGTAACGTCTTTAAATGCGTGTATATAAAGGGCTCGTAAACGTGGGGAAAATAATTAATGACATTTTTTATAGAATTTATTACTGAACCCATCTGGGCCTGGCGTTTTGCTATTATTCAGTGATTTAATAGTCTCTTCAATATCTTTTACTGTAATCTCTGCTCCTAATTCTTCTCATTTCACCTCATTGAGTGATGGAAGGTTGCAATTGTCAAGGAAGTTTTTCATCTGTATGGTTTCGACTGAAGTTTTAGATGCGTATACATTTTGATAGAATTCTAAGAATCTTTCATTGATATCTTTAGGGTGCGTAAGCAGCTCACCTTTTTCTGATTAATTTTTTGGATGTTGTGATCTTTTTCCATTTTTCTCAGCTGACATGCCAGAAGTTTATGTGGTTTATCACCAAATTCGAAGTTTCTTTGCTTAGTATATTGAAATAACTTAATAACGTTTGCGGAGCGAATTTAATTTTGTGTACCTTCATGACAAATATATGCAAAAATGTTACTTATCCTACTTATCCTTTGCAATATCTTGCTCAAACTTAAATGCTTCCTCAGGATCGGTGAAGAAGCGTTCAGTCCCTTTATATGAGACCCTGAGTTTGGCTAGGTACATTAGGCCGTATCTGAGATCTTGTATGTCTCTCAAGACGACTCTCGACTTGGTGAAGAGTGCTCTTTTCGTAACGACTTTGGCTGGATAGTCTCAGAAGATTTGTATGTTGTCCCATTCAAAAATCAGATTTCTTTTGTTTGCCACTTTCTTCATGATGTCTTCAAGAACTGAGGCATGATGTAGCTTCAAGATAAGCTGTCTTGGTGGAGCTGCAGGTCCTGGTCGGGCTGTCAGAACTCTATGCGGCCGGTCGAGTTTTGGTCTCTCATCCAGATTACGTATCTTGTGAAGTAATTGGGCCACAAAATCATAAGTGTCTTTACCATCTTCTTTTCGTTCCTTCACCCCGACAATCCTTAGATTTTGACGTTTAGAACGGCCTTCAAGATCTAGACATTTTTCGGTCATCTTGGCCAATTGCCTAGAAACACTTTCCAATTCCATCTTCAGTCTTTGTGCTGTCTAAGTGTCTCTGTGGCTGCAGATTCCAGTTCTCTGATGGCATCCCTGTGTTTTTTTGAGGTGATAATAATGGGCTCTAACTTGTTGCTGATACCCATTTCAACCCTTTTGATTTCTCCCTTCAGGGAGGAATTCACCTCCTCTATACGAACTTGTACCATGTCAATCTTCGCACATATTTCTGATCTTCCAGCAGCAATGTTCAACTTTACAGCAGTAAGTTGCTCACCCAGTTTTGTGTCCAGCTTTTCGAGCTTTTCAGCCAGTAACTCTGTGATATCTTGCACCAAAGCTTGTCTTAATGTTTTCTCTTGTTCTTGTTCCATAGTCAGAGTAGAGACTTCTTCCTCAGAGCCTTGAGAAACTTCCTCACCTTCCGCCTGTAGTTTTTTCCCACGTGTTTTGTTCTTCTAGGAGGCGGCGTAGGAAGATTCCTTTTCTGGTACTGTCTACTCATTTAAAATACCAGAGTCGGGTCGATTTGTGGTGATATCATTTACACGACAGCGGGTATCTGCCGGTTAGCGTTTTCTTCAGTCCGTTTTGTATTTTCGGGTGTTTTGCGCGTTTTGTGGAGCGGAGCTAAGTGGCGCACGTCTCAGCTCTCCATAGCACCACCAAAAGTCCATACCTGATAAATTTTCCCTTTCCGTTACAAACCTCTGCTCCTGTTGTTTTTACATCTTCAGTAGGTTCAATCATAACTCACTCTGCCATCAGCTCATGTGTATTAACTCTATCCCTCTCGCTGTGGTTGCTCTGAACTTCATTGGAATGGCTGGGAATACCTTAACCTAGGGTACACAAAAAGCTGGAGAAACTCAGTGGGTGCAGCAGCATCTAAGGAGCGAAGGAGATAGGCGACGTTTCGGGTCGAGACCATACCTTAACCTATCCCTGTCCAATCTCGGTCAAGGCTATAATAAAACTGTTCTTTCGTGTTCTGTTCATTCGATCCATCATTCCAGAATTCTGTGGATGGTGAGGAATGTGAAATTGCTGATTAACTCCTAACAAAGCATTAAAATTAAGAAACTTATCGCTTCTTTCCCCAATAGTTAATAATCCCTCATTCAAACCATCTATTATTGATAAACGTTTATTCATTGGGAAAGAATAGGAATTAAAATAATCGGAGATATGTATGAAATGGGAAAACTTCTATCATGCCAACAACTACCACTAAAATATAATCTGAAAAGTAACCAATATTTCAAATACCTTCAAATTCGAGATTATTTGAAAAAATATATACAAACTCTAACCTCAGATTTATTAGAGGAAGGAATGAACAGAAAGGCAGAATCAAACAATTTAATATCATATTTATATAATATAATTTTAAATATAGAAAAACCAATGACAGAGGCAATTAGAAGGCACTGGGAACAAGAGTTTTTGATAAAAATCCCAAAAGACAGATGGGAAAAAAATCTATTATATGTACATAAATGTTCGATTAATGTAAGGCATAACTTAATTCAATAAAAAAAATTACATAGATTATATTACTCGAAAACCAGATTGATTAAATATTTCCAAACATTTCCCCCATTTGTGACAAATGTCTAACTCAAAATGCCACTATAGCACATTCCTTTGTCTCCTGTACAAAACTTCATAAATTTTGGAATGAAATCTTTGGAACTTCTACAAAATTATTCAACACAAAATTGAACTCCAATACAGAACTGGTTATTTTCGGATCAATGGAAGAGGGACATAAATTAACTACGTTCCAAGAAGCTCTCTTTAATTATGGTTTAATAACAGCAAAAAAACATACTTAAATTTTGGAAAAACGCATTTACGACAACGTTTAAAATGTGGATTTCAAATATGTCGGAAACGCTACATCTTGAAGAAATGAGATTCCTCCTACTATGCAAGGTAGACCAATTCTTAAAGATTTGGTCTCCTTTTATCGACTTACAAGCATATGGTGCAACATAACATAACCATAGAAAACTTGACGTGGATACGTTTTTCCCATTGAGGGTAGGGAAGTTTCAAACAAGAGGGCATGACATGAGAATTAAGGGACAGAGGTTTCGGGGTAACGTGAGGGGGAACTTCTTTACTCAGAGGGTGGTGGCTGTGTGGAATCAGCTTCCAGCAGAAGTGGTGGAGGCAGAATCGATTTTAACATTTAAGAGTAAAGTGGATAGGTATATGGACGTGAAGGGAATGGAGGGGTATGGTCTGAGTGCAGGTAGATGGGACTAGGGGAAAACAAATGGTCGGCACGGACTGGAAGGGCCGAGAGGGCCTGTTTCCGTGCTGTAATTGTTATATGTTATATGGTTATATGGTTTAAATAGTTCAGAACCGGGTGACGGATGGGTAAAGGTATTAAATAGGTATATCTCTCCTAATTTCTTTTCTTTTTATTTTCTCTTTTTTTTTCAATATCTTTAGCTTCTTATCTCTGCTTTTTGTCTCTCTCATTATTCGTTTCTACTCTCTTGTCTATCTATCTCGACACACTTTATTTTCCTCTTTCCATCACTGCTCTTTTATTATTAAATTAAAAATAAGAAGTTGTACAAGAATGGTAACGTGTATGTATCAGGTACTTAGGTACCACATTACTGTACTTACTTCTAACAAAAAACAAAATAAATAAATAAATAAATAACTAAATTCCTAACAAAGCACAAGCCTCCTTCATTACCTGCTCTGTGAAACCTGTTCCCTGATCAGAGTCTATCTGAAGAGGACCCCAGCCATATAGGTAGTACTTCTTCAGCCAGAATTCGTGCCACAGTTCCAGTGGTACAATCCCACCATGGGAATGCCTCCATTCTGTGGGTAAAGTGATCATTAGAACCAAACAATACCTTTTATTTTGCAACTGAGGCCAGTGAAGTCCATCTGTATATGTTTACATGGTCTCCTTGGCCGGGGTTGATTTTCAATCGTATTTTCATTTCCTGGCTCACATTGTGCACAAGTTATGCACAGTTGACAATAAACAGCTAAATCTCTGCCCATCCTCTTCCATCACCAACAGTGATTAATCTGACTCTGCATCCTATCTCTTCCTATATGCGCTAGCCCATGGTAAACCTTGAACAAGCTGGAGTTATGATATTTCCCATTCTCCTGCCATACTCCGTTGCAATTCTGAACTCCCCCTTTTTTTCCCACTATGCTCTTACTTCCCCTATTGTAGATTCCTGGATGATCTTTATATTCTCTGACACATTAGTTGTTTAACTTATGGCCAGACGTGTGTCCTCTGTCCATTCATCCATTCATCCGTCTAACTGCTTTCTCTGCTGAATCATTTCCTTTCTGAGGTCCGCTTGTAAAAGACGTTGTTTGTTAAACTTTGGAAGACTTGCCTGCTGAACACAGTGACCAAGAGCAGCTGTAATGGAAGATTGCAACTGATAAGAACCTAATCAGAACTATACTATCCATCCATCCATCTATCCATCCATCTATCCATCCATCTATCCGTCCGTCCGTCCGTCTGTCCGTCTGTCTGTCTGTCTTCTTTATTTGTTTGCCCAGTTTGTTTGCCTGGTTTGTTTGTACCTATATTTGCGCAAAAATGGTACAAGATAGCGCCACAGTTTTTGGCCCACCTTACTCACCATTGTCGTGTGATGTCAATTAAACATGTTTTGTTCAGATTGATGGTATGTTTTACAAGTTATTGACATTTTAAACAAAAAAAACACTCCAAAAAACCTCTTTTCCACTCACCCTGCCTGTCAGCAGTGTCCCACCCCACAATGACATCACAATGGAATCCCGAATTTCATTTACATTAAACAAAACTCTGTTTTAAAAACCACAGCAGTGTTCCACTTCACAATGATGTCACAAGAGGAGCCAGCATTTCATCTACATAAAATACTCAGTGTTTAAAAAACCCCATCATTATCTTTGTTGTGGGGAGGGGGGTTTCATTTTGTTTCAACTCGCGATATTCATTGTGGAGGGGTGGGATATGGGGGGGGGGGGGGTTCAATTTACATAAAATATAGCAGGGGAAACTCCCTTTAAAAAAATAACCCTTTCATTGTGGGGGGAGGGGGATAAGGGGGAGGTTTCCATTTACTTTAAAAATTGCCCAAAAAACGAAAATTAATAAAAGCTATTTTCATTGTGGGAGTGGGATCAGGGGAGGATTCATTAAAAAAAAATCATTGTGGGGGGGGGGTATAGGCTGGAGGTGAGGAGTGGAGGAGCAGGGTGATAGTGGGAGAGAAAGGAGTAGGGAGGGGAGAGGGTTTATGGAGGGAGGGAGGGAGTGACTGAGGGTAGGGGAAAGGAGAGTGAGGGAGAGCTGGGGATGAGGGGGAATGGAGGAGGATATCGGTAGGAAGAGGAACGGCAAGGTAATGGAGGAGGCGAGGGGAAGAGGGAGGAGGGGAGGGAGGGCATTAGTGGAGGGTGGGGAAGGGAGGATAATGGAGGAGGGGAATAGGGGACAATAGACAATAGACAATAGGTGCAGGAATAGGCCATTTGGCCCTTAGAGCCAGCACCGCCATTCAATGTGATCATGGCTGATCATCCCCAATCAGTTCCTGCCTTTTCCCCATATCCCCTGACTCTGCTATCTTTAAGAGCCCTATCCAGCACTCTCTGGAAAGCATCCAGAGAACTTGCCTCCATCGCCCTCTGAGGCAGAGAATTCCACAGACTCACAACTCTCTGTGAGAAAAGGGGCTGAAGAGGGAAAGTGAGATGCATTCACATTCATCTTATATTTTTACAGGTTATTGCGATTTTGAACTTTAAAAACGTCAGTCGCGTTCCCACTTGACGGGTGCACCTGTGCAGTTGGGGGAGGGTTGCCACGACGTCACAACTGTGCAGTTTGCTGGTATATTTCTTTCGGGGAACAGTGCCCAACGTGTGTCTGTCTGTCTGTCTCTCTCTTTCTTTCTCTCTCTCTCTCTCTCTCTTGCTCTCTCTCATCTTGTTTGCGGGTTTGTTTGTTGGCCGGTTTGTAGCTCTGGGTGAGTGAGTTACGGGTGAGTGCTGGAATATTGCGTTGGGGAACGGGTTGCGTTGGGGGAACGGGAGAATGGTGGAATATCTCATTGGGGGAATGGGGCCCAATGGGTCCCACTTGACCACTTGTATATTACTAAAAATCTCATCTTGTTTCAATATTTGTATATTTGTTTGCCTGGTTTGCACCTACAGTGGCTTGCAAAAGTATTCATACCTCTTGAACTTTTCCACATTTTGTCACGTTACAACCACAAATGTAAATGTATTTTATTGGGATTTTATGTGATAGACCAACACAAAGTGGTGCATGATTGTGATGTGGAAGGAAAATGATACATGGTTTCCAAATTTTATTACAAATAAAAAACTGAAAAGTGTGGCGTGCAAAAGTATTCAGCCCCCCTGAGTCAATACTTTGTAGAACCACCTTTTGCTGCAATTCCAGCTGCAAGTCTTTTGGGGTATGTCTCTACCAGCTTTGCACATCTAGAGACTGAAATTTTTGCCCATTCTTCTTTGCAAAATAGCTCAAGCTCAGCCGGATTGGATGGAGAGCGTCTGTGAACAGCAATTGTCAAGTCTTGCCAGAGATTCTCAATTGGATTTAGGTCTGGACTTTGACTGGGCCATTCTAACACATGAATATGCTTTGATCTAAACCATTCCATTGTAGCTCTGGCTGTATGTTTACGGTTGTTGTCCTGCTGGAAGGTGAACCTCTGCCCCAGTCTCAAGTCTTTTGCAGACTCTAACAGGTTTTCTTCCAAGATTGCCCTGTATTTGGCTCCATCCATCTTCCCATCAACTCTGACCAGCTTCCCTGTCCCTGCTGAAGAAAAGCATCCCCACAGCATGATGCTGCCACCACCATGTTTCACAGTGGGGATGGTGTGTTCAGGGTGATGTGTAGTGTTAGTTTTCCACCACACATAGCGTTTTGCATTTATGCCAAAAACTTCAATTTTGGTATCAGACCAGAGCACCTTCCTCCACATGTTTGCTGTGTCCCCCACATGGCTTGTGGCAAACTGCAAACGGGACTTCTTATGGCTTTGTTTCAACAATGGCTTTCTTCTTGCCACTCTTCCATAAAGACCCGATTTGTGGAGTGCACGACTAATAGTTGTCCTGTGGACAGAATCTCCCACCTGTGGATCTCTGCAGCTCCTCCAGAGTTACCATGGGCCTCTTGGCTGCTTCTCTGATCAATGCTCTCCTTGCCCAGCCTGTCAGTTTAGGTGGATGGCCATGTCTTGGTAGGTTTGCAGTTGTGCCATACTCTTTCCATTTTCGGATGGTGGATTGAACAGTGCTCCGTGAGATGTTCAAAGCGTGGGATTTTTTTTATAACCTAACCCAGCTTTAAACTTCTCCACAACTTTATCCCTGACCTGTCTGGTGCGTTCCTTGGGCTTCATGATGCCCAAGGAACATTGTTTGTTCACTAATGTTCTCTAACAAACCTCTGAGGCCTTCACAGAACAGCTGTATTTATACTGAGATTAGATTACACACAAGTGGACTCTATTTACTAATTAGGTGACTTCTGAAGGCAATTGGTTGCACTGGATTTTATTTAGGGGTATCAGAGTAAAGGGGGCTGAATACTTTTGCACGCCACACTGTTCAGTTTTTTATTTGTAAAAAGATTTGAAAACCATGTATCATTTTCCTTCCACTTCACAATTATGCACCACTTTGTGTTGGTCTATCACATAAAATCCTAACAAAATACATTTACGTTTGTGGTTGTAACGTGACAAAATGTGGAAAAGTTCAAGGGGTATGAATACTTTTGCAAGCTACTGTATATTTGTGCAAAAACGGTACACGATGGCGCTACAATTTTTGGCCCACCTTACTCAACATTGTCCTGTGATATCAATTAAACAAGTTTCGTTCAGATTGATGGTATATTTTACAAGTTATTGACATTTTAAACTTTACCAAAAAACCCTTAAAAAAAACTGTTTTCCACTTGCCCTGCCCATTGGGCCCCATTCCCCAATGAGATATTCCACCATTCTCCTGTTCCCCCAACGCAAACCGTTCCCCCAACGCAATATTCAAGCACTCATTACATTAAAAAATTGTTTTTTAAATAATTCACAATTTTCATTGTGGGGGGTGGGATAGGGGGGAAATTTCATTTTATTTCAAAGTCACGTGAGTGACTACGTGAAGAGCCCGCCAGCCCGCATGCGCGTCAATAGGTCGACGCATGGCACGGGAATCGGAGCAGTTCGAAACTGCTGTGGCAGGTAAGTCAATTTTGGTTTCAGGAACGGGCCGCTGAGTTGCAGCGGGCTTGGAGTAGCTGACGGGCGCAGTCTGTGCAGCTGCCACCGTTGGAGCTCCGAACGGGAGCAGGCAGCCGGATTTGGAGAGGCCGCCGCGGAGGCACCGTAAGGAGCTGGCAGGATGGAAAATTGCGGTCGCCGGCGCGGCCAGGTCAGCGAAGGCACAGCAGCAGCTGGCGGTTTTTAAAATAAGCCGCGGCCAGGACAGCGACCGCCATGGAAGCTCAGCTGCTGGGTCAGCATACGCTGTGGAAGTTCCGCAGCAGCTGGCATTTTAAAAATAGCAGCGAGAAAAATAACGGCTGAGGTCGGTTCAGCATACGCTGTAGAGAAGCAACCACTGGCGGCTATCAATAGAGCTGGTGGATTATAATAGCAGGAGCTACCGGCTCTTGTCACATATTTGCCATCCCTTTGGAGTAGGAGATTCACTGGAGGAAGATCTGGCTAAAGTATCCGGACCATATGCCAGTCTCATAAACTGCCAGACATTTTGGATGTTCCATACGTCAATTCTATCTGTTGAGATATCTCAGTGATATGTAGGCAAAGAATTATGTTAGCAAGCTCTGGTGTCATTACGGATTTTGCAAGTCCGTGGATACGTTTTTCCCATTGAGGGTAGGGAAGTTTCAAACAAGAGGGCATGACATGAGAATTAAGGGACAGAGGTTTCGGGGTAACGTGAGGGGGAACTTCTTTACTCAGAGGGTGGTGGCTGTGTGGAATCAGCTTCCAGCAGAAGTGGTGGAGGCAGGATCGATTTTAACATTTAAGAGTAAAGTGGATAGGTATATGGACGTGAAGGGAATGGAGGGGTATGGTCTGAGTGCAGGTAGATGGGACTAGGGGAAAACAAATGGTCGGCACGGACTGGAAGGGCCGAGAGGGCCTGTTTCCGTGCTGTAATTGTTATATGGTTATATGGTTATGTCAAAAGATAGGTTTCATCTCTCGGAAGTTGCGAAAGCTCTATTAACACTTCTCTGTAATACACAGTTGGGGCTGTTGCCTTCGCAAAATGCGAGAAGGCATGAAATAATTCCCAAAATGGCTCATTTTTTACAGGGCCAGTAATGTGTAGCCTGCATATTATCTCTTCAGAGAGGGCTTATGTAGCAAGTGAAGACTTGCAGGGGTTAGGCAGCTGCAGGGGTGGAGTTCCATCCTATGCGGGTAAGCTCCAGTATTCGGGAGGGTTTTCTACCTGTATTCATAGGAGCAGGAAGCGCCGTTGAAGCCCTGGAAAGGGGCAGTCGGGAGTCACTAGCTGTTTCGCAAGAACAGTTTGTTGAACCAAGCTTGCAGTATGGCAGGCATGACCTGTCGAGAGAGCCGCTGATGCTCCGTGGGAGTAGCTGGCCAAAGGAGCAGCCTGTTGATCCAGGCTGGGAGAAGCTGGCAGCTCGATCTGCACAGTCAACTCCAGCAAAGGCTGGAGTTGACTCTGGAACTCTCTGGAACTCTCTGCCACAGAGGGTAGTTGAGGCCAGTTCATTGGCTATATTTAAGAGTGAGTTGGATGTGGCCCTTGTGGCTAAGGGGATCAGGGGGTATGGAGAGAAGGCAGGTACGGGATACTGAGTTGGATGATCAGCCATGATCATATTGAATGGCGGTGCAGGCTCGAAGGGCTGAATGGCCTACTCCTGCACCTAATTTCTATGTTTCTATGTTTCTATGTTTAACAAAGGCAGAAGGCCGCAGGAGTTGCCTTTCGAGGCAGGCTCGGAATTGTGGGAGGAGTTGCCTTTCGAAGCAGGCTTGGAATTATGGCAGGCGTGGCCTGTTCAGTGAGCTCCGCTAAGGCCCCGATGGAGCAGAAGGAGTCGACGGAGCGGCGTCTCAAACCAGGCTGGGAATACCTGGTAGCGTGACCTGCACTGTAAAGCTCCAGCAAGGCTCTAGAGAGGCTGTAGGCGAAGAAGTAATCGCCCTTGAGCTCCGGAAACGAGCTGTTTGGCAAACGTGGGGCTGATGATGTGGTCAGATGGGTCTGCAATGGAACTTCGCTGGAGCTCCAACAAGTAGGTCGACCTGGGCTCAGAATCGCTGGCAGGTAAGGTCTCTTTATTAATCACCGTAAACTCCGAAATGGAGCAGTCTGTCTCCCAGGTCTGGATTCACTGGCAGCATGGGCTGTCTAGTACTCTTCACTGTCTCTGGAGAGATCAGGTTGATGCAGAGACATTGGTAGGGTGCCTTGCATGGCAACCCCGGTAAGCTCTACGTTGGAACTGGTTGGTCATATGGATCATATTGACCATGGAAGCTCTGCCTCAACATCTGTGATTGAGGTCATCAAGCTGCTCAGTAGTTTGAGGATTCCCTCAACACATGTTTAATTCTTTCAGCTCAGTTAGTAGAGTTGCCAATTCATTGGAAACTTCATTGCCATCGTCTCTAGGATAGGTAGCTACCAGCAGAAAGCTGGTCTGGCATGTAGCATTCTTTATCTGACTTGCAGGATCATGTTGTGAATAAAAAATATATATACAATAATCTGTAGGCTCTCAATAGCAGTATTCCGGATTGAGTGGCTGGTCGAAGACATAGTGTTGCGCACACTGGCGACTGAGAGGTGGTTTCAGTCAGAGGATTGCGGAGCAACTCCTGGTTCAGGGTTGCATTATGCTATTTTCCATTCTGAGGAAGAAGGCTGAGGTTTCGTGGTGACTCTGACAGTCAAGAGTTGACAGGGAACGTGTATTCCCATATCAACTGGATGTTGTGTTTCAGCTATAGTCATCAAGATCTGATTATCTGTCATGAGCAACATAAATAAATATATAATTAGATAAATACATCTTTTGTGGCAAGAGAAGCCAAACGTTTCCACCGTATGGTCAATAAAGGGAATGATGGTTATCCAAATGGATGCAGAGACGTCTAGTCTGCCCAAGAACAAGAGGGGTATATTTCGGATATTTCTCAAGGTTGTAGCAAAGTGGAGCTGCCAAATCAGGTTAGGATTTGGCTAGTCTGATCATGTGCCTCGTTACCCACTTTAACATGGATAATTGTTTTTCAGCAAATTAGCTGATTCAGAGGATGAGGGCCTCAATCGATCTTGAAGATGCATACTTTGCCATATCTCTCCACGAGGGGCACAGATATACCTGGTGTTTTGATGACAAAGCCAATGGTGCGAAGTTTAGGCTCTACCTATCTTCAGGCCGAGGCTATTTACAAAGATTCTAAAGCTAATGCTGCCCTACTCGGATCAAAAGGGCATTGTGTCACAGAGGTTTTAGACGACATGCAAATTTTGTAGTTGATAAGACTCAGGGGTTTATCAGTAGATGCCTCTTAAGATATTAAGGAAGAGGCAACATGAAATTTAATAGTCCCAATTTTGCCTACTCATTCAGAGTGTCCATGGTAAGGCGGCTGAAAGAAGCTCCTATTTACTCAAAGTCACGAGTGATGGCTAGCTCAGCCTATTTCTCGTGCAGCTAGCTCTGCACAATTGCATGGGACTTTGTGGAGAAGACGTGAGCTACTTTTAAACATAAGTAGAAGACCTTTATGTTTCTCTCAGTTTGCGCTCAGAGAAACGATTATGTTATAGTACAATTGACACTGTTTGAGCTGCTTTATCATTCTCTATAGTGCCATAAGTGGGACAATAAATGATTGGTTATTCTCCCGTTGTTGACTAACATCATGCAAGGTGTCTTTTATATGACAGCTCTAAAGCCTAGACTCATAGTAGTGTGGAATGTATATCAGTAAATTATTATGCAGATATTCATCTACTGTTTTCCTAATGGGAGCGGAATCTTTTAAGTTGATTATGCTTTAGCTGCTGATTCAGCACAAAGAACATACCCTTTACTCAATCTCTGGCTCGGTCTCTGGGTCATAACTGACATGAGGGTAGCTTGTTATGGGAATGATCTCATAAAGCTAAATGGGCATGGTTGGGTACAAGTTGGAGTTGACAGCATATCCACCAGATTAAAGGTTGGGGGTGTTATTATGTATACAGGTACACTGAGTTTGCAGCTACCTATGCAATGAAGGATACTTTCTTCATTGTTAATTAATGGTTTTCAAGAGATTGTTGGTGGCTCATTAGCAGCCAATAGAAAGGATATTCACATTTGTCCATCTTCTTGCAACAGCAGGAGTTTTACATAGTGCACTTTCAGAAGTTATAACATTTTGGTTGAATATGTCTGGATGATTGCAGAAAGAATTCTGTACAGTGCTGCATGAGGTATCATCTAGCTCAAAGCCAGTTGGGACTATGGTCCGATTAAGAGCAATGGCCATGTATGCAAGTTAGCATCATGTTGTTAATAACCCATGTCTTTCTACCATTTATGGTTTTATCTATTTAAGTGTTTCTCGTTTAATCTTTCTTTTTTTTCAATCCCCATTTTCCTTGTGGGGAGTTGGATAAGAGGGAGACGAAAAAAACCCTTTAAAAGAAAAACATTGCAATTTTCATTGTGGGGGGCTGGGATAGGGGGGCAGGTTTCATTTGAAAAAAAATCTTGATTTTCATTGAGGGGAAGGGATGGGGCGAGCTTTCCATTTACATAAACAATCATGGAAAAAAAAACCTTTAAACAAAATCATGATTTTCATTGTGGGGGGGTGGGATAGGGGGAGGTTTTGTTTGAAAAAATGATTTTTATTTTGGTGGGGTGTGATAGGGGGGAGGTGAGGAGGGGCATAGAGAGAGTGGAAGGGGTTAGGGAGGGGAGAGGGGTTATGGAGGAGCGAAGCAGTGACTGGGGGTATGGGAAAGGAGAGGGGGCGACGGAGAGGGGGAGGGGATGAGGAGATGAGAAAGAAGATGGAGGGTGAAGACAAGGGGGAGGCAGTATTGGGGATGAGGAAGATAGGAGTAGGAATAGGGATGGCAAGGCACGGTTGGGAAGGGTTACCGTGACTCGCGTCACATTGGGGATCTCTGGCGCAGTTGGGGGCTATGGGTGAGTGGTGGAATAACGTGCCTGCGCAGTTGGGGGCTATGGGTGAGTGGTGGAATATTGCGTTGGGGGAACGGGGCCCAACAGGTCCCACTTGGTTTAGTTGGGAATAAAGCCTGCTTCTCAGCAGAATGTAGACACAAAATGCCGGAGTAACTCAGCGGGACAGGCAGCATCTGTGGAGAGAAGGAATGGGTGACGTTTCCAGTTGAGATCGACCTGCTGAAATTAGCACTTCCCCACAAAATGAAGGAAAATGTTTCCCTTTCTTCTATTAGACAGTATAACCTATCCCCAGAGGCAATTGAGAGCATCAGGCCCATCGTAGAAGCCCTGAGGCAGAAAAAATAAATGGGCGGTTTGTACAAGATCTAAGGGATATTTATCGAATATTGGTCACTGTCTCCCACATAGATCCAGCCACCAATGTGATCCTCTCCTCCCCCACATCCAATTAAGAATGTTATACAATGGTTGACCTTCTTCTCTATCCTGTTACGTCAAGTCAACTTTATTCGTCACGTACACATACAAGATGTGCAGTGAGATGAAAGTGGCAATGCCTGCGGATTGTGCACAAACAACAGAAGAGAAGAGAACAGAATCAGTATTTACATGCTAGAATTATTTTTTTAATGACACAACACAACTGTAAATTAGTACTTAGTGAGATCAGAGTTTACAGTCCTGAGGGCCTGTGGGCAGAAACTCCGTCTCATCCTCTCTGTTTTCACAGCGTGACAGCGAAGGCGTTTGCCTGACCATAGCAGCTGGATCAGTCCATTGCTGGGGTCCCCCATAATGTTGCTGGCTCTGGATCTGCACCTCCCGGTGTATAGGTCTTGCAGGGGGGCGAGTGTAGTTCCCATAGTGCGTGGTAAGTATAGTTCCTATAGTGTATTCTCTGCAGGGCCTTCCTGTCCTGGGCAGAGCTGTTCCCAAACCAGATTGTGATGTTACAGGAGAAGATGCTTTCTACAGCCCCAGAGTGGGAGTTGGATGTATGTCTCCCCATCTTGACCACCTGGGGCTTGGCGGTGAGAAAGTCCAGAACCCAGACACACAGGGGAGTGTTCAACCCCAGTTTCAGCAGCTTCTTAGCAAGTCTGGTGGGTCTATGGTATTGAAAGCTGAACTGAAGTCATTGAACAGCGTCCTCACATAGCCCCCCTTCTGGCTGTCAAGGTGAGAGAGAGCAGTGTGCAGAACCTGGGAGATCGCATCATCCGTGGATCTGTTCGGATGGTATGCAAACTGCAGCAGGTCCATGTTGCGAGGGGGGAAGGCACATATGTGGTTCATGATCAGCCTCTCGAAGCATTTCATGACCATGGAGGTGAGGGCCACCGGTCGGTAATCATTCAAGCAAGCTGGAGAGGCATTCTTTGGCACCAGGATAGTCAGTAATATACAGTGGCAGACAGTATATGTGGACTAGGTTGCCCCAGGGTTACACCAAAAGCCCCGCTTTGTATGCAACCACAGTGAGGAATAATCTTAGCGAGTTACAGTTGCCTGGGAACAGCCGTAGCATGTTGATGACCTTGTTGTGGCCTCACCTACTCAATGGGACAACGAATGGGACAATCGCACCCTACTATGCTATCTGGATCAGAAAGGACATAAGGTATCAGTCGCAACGCTGCAGTTGTGCAATACCTGGGACATGTCTTGTTTAAAGGGACCCGCCGCTTAGGCCCAGGTCAGCTTGCGACTATTCTTGACGCCGCGCCGCCCCAGACAAAAGCGACGATGCTCTCCTTTTTGGGCTTGGCCAACTACTGCAGGCATAAGATCCCTGTGTATTGAGATATGGACACGCCTTGGACTGGCAGCTGGACCAAATGTGCCAAGTAACATCGAGTGGTCGACACAAATAAAGGAGGCCTTCCATAAGCTAAAAGAGGCTCTGGGGAATGCACCAGTGCTGGGCATTCCTCACTATGGACAACTCTTTTGTCTTGTGAACAAAAGCAAGGTTTTGCCAGCGCCGGACTGACTCAGAACCACAGGAGTCTCATGAAGCCTGTCGCGTATCATTCCATGCAGCCACTACCTGTTGTAATGGGCAGGCCTGATTGTTTAAGTGCTGTCACCACCACTGTGATTAAGGTGGAGAAATCCGCCCTCTAGTGTTAGATCACCCTTGCACTTGTTTTGGTCCCCCATGCAGTAACTCTGCTTCCACATTCTGCAGCTACCCAATTTACTGCCGCTAGAAGAGCCGGCTAGGAGGTCATATCCAAACCTAGTTTAACCTTCCAACGAGCCCTGGCTCTTAACCCCGTCAAAGGGGTGCCCATGATGGGCGATGTAGGGTCAGCCACATGATTGTGTGCAGGTCATGGAGATGGTCACATCCCCCAGACCCGACCTGCAGAGTCGGTCTGTTGACAATGCAGATGGGTCCTCCACCCGCCCATCTGACGAGTGCATCTGAGCAGGATATGCAGTTGTCGCCCCTTTTGAGATTCTAGAGGCTTTTTTCTTGCCCTATAGAACCGCTGCCCAGGCAGCCAAACTTTTTGCCTTGGCATGTGCCTGGTGGGGGTTATGCAGGTGGGGGACAGGGCAAGCGGGGGGAGCGCTGTCTGAGTGAAATTCACATGGTGCAAAGCCAATGTGATACACACACCACGATGAACAGGAAGGTTGGCGCTGTAATTAAGACGATGAAAGCACAGTGTACGGGAAGGGTCACTTAAGTTCTTTAAAAGACGGGGGATGAGGGGCCCGAGGTGGTGAGCAGGGGGAAATGGGGTGGGGAGAAGGAGTGGAGACAACTTTTAAGAAGCCAGAGATACACGGCTCTGAAACTCGGCGGACATTAACATTACCGGTCGGTTATCCTTTGTTCTGAAAACGACTGTTTACGTATTTTTTTCCCAATTAGCCAATGAAATTCACCGGTCAGCAGTGGCAACAACCTATGAGAACCTACGAGAACCTACGACCTCCTGGCGACCCACTACCATTGCACCTACGCCACGAGAATTCTCGCTACTCGGCATGGTGGCTTCATTCTGGTCAACATGTTGAAAAATTAGCAGTGACCAGAATGAAGCCACGACTAGTTCTGAGAATGCAGGAACTCCTCACCACCATGAAGGCGACTCCCCGACAACCACCCGCGAACATGTGGCAACCATGTGGCGATGCATAGTCTCCTGTAGTCGCCTAAAAAGTTGCCTAAAAAGTCGCCTAAGTGGAACAGGCCCATTAGCGTGCTGTTCTCCTGCCTGATATAGTGGCCATTGTCAAATGTAAGTCCCACACTCACTTTTCATATGACATCTCCCTCGGCAATGCCACGGCATTGTTGCCAAAGAAGCAATAGTCTCTAGACAGACCCTTATGCCGCTCCTTCGCCAGCAGATGTCCAGCTCCCTCACACGGTGGTAGAGGCCCAGGGGACGGTAGAGGAGAGGGAAAGACAGCACTGGTTACACATAGGCTGCAGCCAGGATGCCAGTAAGATATAGAAACATAGAAACATAAAAAATAGGTGCAGGAGGATGCCATTTGGCCCTTCAAGCCTGCACCGCCATTCATTGAAATCATGGCTGATCGTCCACAATCAATAACCCGTGCCTGCCTTCTCCCCATATCCCTTAATTCCACTAGCCCCTAGAGCTCTATCTAACTCTCTCTTAAATCCATCCAGTGATTTGGCCTCCATTGCCCTCTGTGGCAGGGAATTCCACAAATTCACAACTCTCTGGGTGAAAACGTTTTTTCTCACCTCAGTCTTAAATGGCCTCCCCTTTATTCTAAGACTGTGACCCCCTAGTTCTGGACTCATGCAACATGGGCATTTTCCTGCATCCAGTCCTTTTTTAATTTTATATGTTTCTATTAGATCCCCCTCATCCTTCTAAACTCCAGTGAATACAAGCCTAGACTTTTCAATCTTTCCTCATATGACAGTCTCTCCATACCAGGGATCAATCTCGTGAACCTACGCTGCACTGCCTCAATCACAAGGATGTCCTTCCTCAAATTAGGAGACCAAAACTGTACACAATATTCCAGATGTGGTCTTACCAGAGCCCTATACAACTGCAGAAGAACCTCTCTATTCCTATACTGAAATCCTCTTGTTATGAAGGCCAACATTCCATTAGCTTTCTTTACTGCCTGCTGTACCTGTAAGCCAACTTTCAGTGACCGGTGTTCGAGGACACCCAGGTCTCGCTGTATCTCCCCCTTACTTAACCTAACCCCATTGAGATAATAATCCGCCCCCTTGCTTTTGCCACCAAAGTGGATAACCTCACATTTATCTATATTATACTGCATCTGCCACACATCTGCCCACTCACTGAACCTGTCCAGGTTACCCTGCAACCTCCTAACATCCTCTTCACAGTTCACACTGCCACCCAGCTTTGTGTCATCTGCAAACTTGCTAGCAAGGCATTGAAGGCAAGGCATTGAAGGCAAGGCATTGAGGGCAAGGCATTGAGGGCAAGGCATTGAGGGCAAGGCATTGAGGGCAAGGCATTGAGGGCAAGGCATTGAGGGCAAGGCATTGAGGGCAAGGCATTGAGGGCAAGGCATTGAGGGCAAGGCATTGAGGGCAAGGCATTGAGGGCAAGGCATTGAAGGCAAGGCATTGAAGCCATTGAGGGCAAGGCATTTTTACTATGGAGAAGGATGAGGATTGAGGAGCTTTTGGGCAGTGAATGTCTTGAGAGCAGTCAGTATTATGGTCGAAGAGGTGCTGAATGTCCTGACGTATATGAAGGTAGACAATTCTCCCGGGCCTGATCAGATATACCTGAGGACATTGTGGGAAGCTTGAGAGGAAATTGCGGAAGCCCCAGCTGAATATTACAAGTCGTCTTTAAATACAGGAGATGTGCCCGAAAACTAGAGGGTGGCAAATGGTGTGCCTCTATTGAAGAAGGGCTGCAGGGAAAAGGCTAGGAAATATAGGCCAGTGAGCTTAACATCCGTAGTAGGAAAGTTAATAGACAGTATTCTGTGTGACAAGATATACATGTATTTAATGGATAAGGCCTGATTAGGGAGTTTCAAAATGGTTTTGTTCATGGTAGTTCGTGTCTCACAAATCTGAGTTTTTTAATATATTACCTAATAGGTTGATGAGGGATATAGATGAGGATATTTTTGTCATCTATATCAATGATTTGGATGAGTACATGGAAAGTTTAGCAAGTTTGCAGATGATACAAAAGTGGATGGTTTTGCAGATAATGAAGATGGTAATTCGAATAGCACTGTCCTTTAATTGGCATACGTGACAATAAAAGACATTTGAAACCTTTGAAACCTTTGCAGGTCCTGGTGTGGTTGGCATGGAAACTAGTGCCATGGAGAGCTCGGCCTGTGGGATGTGGGAACTCAGGAAGATAGTCAATGTCCTTGAGGACTACATCTGCAGGAAGTGCGTCCAGATGCAGCTCCTTAAAGACCGCGCTAGGGAACTGGGGCTGTGACTGGACGACCTCAGGCTCATCCAGGAGAGTGGGCAAGTCATAGAAAGTAGCTCTCAAGAAGTGGTCGCAGCTAAAGTACAGACAGAGAATAGATTGGTGACCACATGAAAAGAGAGTAGGAAAAGAGTTCAGGAATTTCCTGCGGCCATTCCCCTGCCAAACAGGTAACATTTTGGACATGGTTGAGGTGGGTTACAATTCAGGAGGGAGCAGCAGCATCCATGTCTGTGGCACTGGCCCTGGCTCTGAGGCACAGCGGGGTAAGGTGAATTCAGGCAGAGCAATAGTGTGAAGGCACTCTATAGATAGGGGGACAGACAGGAGATTCTGTGGCAGCCAGGGGTGTAGTGTTGCCGAAGCTCACCGGAGCGCCACTCCGGCACCTCTGTAAAAAAAAGCCAAAAAAACAGCAGAGAATTTAACTAGCGGGGAATTTAACAGCGTCCGCATATTAAATAAAGGGGATTTTACGGAAGTAAAGGTTGGGGTAGATAAGATAATAATTTACGTAAAGATTCAATCTTCTTTAACTTCTTGAATATCTAAAAACTCAGCAGGATTTGTATTGGTCTACTAATCATGTCATACCCGACGTGTGAGGATATTGTGAGTATCGACACCTACACTTCCTGTCCAAACATTTCTGTGAAAAAAATGGTACGAGGCAGCGTTGCCAACCTACCGCTTTTGATACTAATATTCTGCGATATCCGTGGCTTTATCAAAAGTTCATTAAAAGTTCTTTTTTCATATTTGATTTCTTGGTTGAGTTGGTTCAAATTTGGCGCGCGAAGATTTTATACATCACAAAGTCCTGCGATGCTGCGCGCGGCCGCACGTCACTTCCTTTGTCAACGTGCACCATGTGCGCATAATGTGCACATCACGTGCGTGTCATGACGCGCGCGTCGTGCGTTGTGACGCGTAAATGCTGTCGTGTAAAATACGCCCCAAGTGGGCCCTTAGGCTACATTTGTGGTAGTCCATGCCACTCCATAGATCACTCTCTAATACTAAAGTTAATTTTTCTCACTAACAAGCCTATGGCTTCTACGCAAACAATGTTAACCTATTTCTTTCGTAAACAAGCTGAGGAGTGTAACAAGAATAACGTACAAGAGACTGATAATAGTAAAAGTGACAAAAGCTGTGTTTCGCCTGCTTCTAGTTCAAATTTTCTAACCGGGTCCAAATGTAGTTCTGAAAGTAATAATGTTTCAAAGTCAGGCTTGTATTCCTGTTCAGGTGTTTACACTGAAGAAATGTGGAAGAAAAAGAGAGAAACTTATCCCTTGAAACTTGAAACTGAAACTTATCCCCATGCAAAACCTGAAATGACACCCCTGTTTGACAGCTCCGGCACCTAAAAAAATAGCACTGCAACACTGATCCTCTCCACATCCACTCTAAGCCTTTCATTATTCCGTATGTTTCAATGCGGCCCCCCCCTCCTCATTCTTCTAAACTGCAACGAGTACAGGCCCAGTGCCGTCAAACGCTCATCATATGTTAACCACCTCATTCCTGGGATCATTCTTGTAAACCTCCTCTGGACTCTCTCCAAAGACAGCACATCCTTCCTTAGATATGGTGCCCAAAATTGGTAACTATACTCCAAATGCGGCCTTACCTGCGCCATATAGAGCCTCAGCATCACATCCCTGTTTAGTCGTGTTAGCTTTCCTGCACAAACTTATCCTAACTGGCTAACTGATAACAGCTGGATAAAAACTGTCCCTGAATCTGGAGGTATGCGTTTTCACACTTCCATTCCTCTTGCCTGAAGGGAGAGAGAAGGGGGATTGACTTATTAACCACTGGGACGACTCATAAACCTCCGAGAAACAACAACTCTTTAACAAAACGGACAAGTCATGAACCAAACGAGTTCACCCGGTGAAATCCAAACAATGTCAGGCAGTCTGGAAGTAATCAGCAGGTCAGGCAGCATCCTGTAGAGGGAACCACAGATGTGGAGAAAGCAAGTGTGGTTTAAACTGGAGTGAAGGAGAGGGTGGAGTGATCAAAGTTTGTTGAAAAGAGAAAGGCCAACTAGTAAACCACTAATTACTAAAAAATGAAGATACAAGATTTTTGTTGTTTTATCTTACAACTAAGATAAAACAACAAAAATGTTCATACTGTGCACAAATGCCACGATGGAATGTCAAGTAGATGTGAACATTTTCACAAGAGTGATCTACTTTAATTAAACATCTAGTTTAGTTTAGAGATACAATGCGGAAACAGGCCCTTCAGCCCACTGTCCACTGATCCCCCTAACACTATCCTACACACCAGGGTCAATTTACAATTCTTGCCGAAGCCAATTAACCTACCATTCTTTGGAATGAGGGAGGAGACCAGAGCACCCAAAGAAAACCAACATGTTCATGGGGAGAAAATTCAAAATCCGTACAGAGCCACCGTAGTCAGGATCGAATCTGTGAGGCAACAACTCTACTGCTGCACCACCGTGTTGCCCCTATATAGGAATATATTTATTTGGTTTAGTTTAATTAGATTCAACTAGTACAGACACTCAAGGGAATTCATTCCTATTGATGAGACAACAAACCCAATTCTCACAATCTCCATTGCTATTTCTTTGTTTGGGTCTGGGGAACTGTATCAGATGAAATGCATCCATGAAGGTGAACAGGGTGGTGCAGCAGAAGAGTTGTTGCCTCACTGCGCCAGAGACTGGGTTTTGATCCCGGCTACGGGTGCTGTCTGTGTGGTGTTTGCACCTTTTCCCTGTGACAGTGTGGGTTTCCTCCTGGTGCTCCGGTTTCCTCCCACATCCCAAAGACGTGCAGGTTTGTAGGTTAATGGTCTTTGGTAAATTGTCCCTCGTTTGTAGGACAGAATGGGGGAATGGGTGATTGCTGATCGTCACGGACTCGGTTGGCTGAGGGTTTGTTGAAACGCTGACCCTCTAAACTAAACTAAACTAAGCAAGAGGATAACTATTTTGAAAACTACTATGCGTCTTGCTTAAGGGAATCTTGGGAACGTCTTCTGTCCATTCCCTCCACAGATGATGCCTGACCCATTGAGTTCTTCCAACACTTTGTGTTCAAGGTTCCAGCATCTGCAATTATTTGTCATAGAGTCATACAGTGTGGAAGCAGGTTCTTCGGACCAACTTGCCCACACCCACCTACCTGCATTTGGCTCATTATCCCTCTATACACCTGTCCTATCCATGCACCTATCCAAATGCTTCTTAAATGTGGTAATACTACCTGCCTCAGCAGTTTGTTCCATACACCCATCAATCTCTATGTGAAAACATTCCTATTAAATCGTTCCCCTCTCACCTTAAACCTATGTCCTCTGGTTCTTGATTCCCCTGCTCTGGGCAAGAGACACTGTGCATCTATCCGATCTATTCCTCTCATGATTTTATACACCGCTATAAGATCAACCCTTATCCCCCTGCGCTCTCAGGAATAAAGTCCTAGCCTGCTCAACCACCCCTCGAGTCCTGGCAACATCCTCGTAAATGGTCTATGCACCTTGTATCTCTCTTAAATGTGAATGTACGTACTTATAGCAGATTGTTGGTCATTTAAGGATATCAGTGGATTTATACACATAATGAACATCAAAATGATGCTCCATAACTTTCAAGTTCTATACTTAGCGACTGGTTTGGTATGACAGGGTGTCTACAAGTGTATTAATCAGTGTTATCACATTATCATGGGAACTATTTGCATAAACTCTTGCTTTGGATTTGTACTACTAATTACATTAATTGTGAGAAATGTATGGAGTTTGGAATTTATTTTATATTTGTTCATTAAAAAAAATATTACCCAGGAAATTGCAATACATCTGGTAAAATGTGTGGAATTACTGCATTGTATTAGGCTCACAAGCATTTGGTTTAAGAATTGCTAGTAGCAAATACAGCAGTGAACAGGGACCAAAGGCATGATGTGTGACTGTGTGCAGACATTGGTGAGGCCACATGTGGAGTATCGGGATACTCCGGCACTTTGTGTTCTTTTGATTGTAGGACGATCCGGTGGGCCCCGAGACCTTCCTGGTGGGGAGTGGAGGTACAAACACACTGGGCACCTGTGGTGAAGATGAAATTATGGGGGTCTAGGAATTAGAACATATGGTGAGTGTTTAACGGCACTGGGCTTGTACTCACTGGAATTTAGAAGGATGAGGGGGAACTTTATTGAAACTTACCGAATAGTGAAAGGCTTGGATCGAGTGGATGTGGAGAGGATGTTTCAAGTACTGGGAGAGTCCAGGACTAGAGGTCATAGCCTCAGAATTAAACGATGTTCCTTTAGGAAGGAGATGAGGAATTTCTTTAGTCAGAGGGTATAGATCTGTGGAATTCTTTGCCACATGCAGCTGTGGAGGACAAGTCAATGGATATTTTTAAGGCAGAGATAGATAGATTATGGGGAGAAGGCAAGAGAATGATTTTAGGAGGGGGAGATAGATCAGCCATGTTGAATGCTGGAGCAGACTTGATGGACCAAATGACCTAATTCTGCTCCTATCTGAGAAGTGAGAAGCTATTGAAGAGTCAAAGAACTTGTGAGGAATCTCTGATGTAGTTCGGAAGGAACTGAACGGCGGGGGGGGGGGGGGCGGAACAAAATAGAATGGAGGTGGGTCTGGTGGGACGGAGCAGGTAGAACAAAGGGGTCTGCCAGGGCAGTCCAGGTTTGTGGATTTGGGGAAAGGAGTTAGTGAAGGTCGGGCTCGAACTCTGGCCACTGGAGCCACGGGCATCCTTGAACACTTTCTGTTTCTGATTCCTCTTCAGTGCGTCAGTGCAACGAAAGTAAAAGAAATTACTCTGCAAAGATCATGCCACAGGAGACAGTCTGGAGGAACAGGCAGTCAATGAATTCAATGATCTTTTATTTTCACATGCAAACGTGGTGCAGTGAAATACTTTGCTTTTGCATACAATACACAAAGTACACAAAGAGTCGCCACGTTTCTGGTGCCGACAAAGTTACAAAAGTACTCATTGGATCATGTTGGTCCCTCATTGTTCTCGCCTTTCCCCCCCACCGTGTCCCTCCATGTTCTCTTGCGGCCGCCCCATCCTCGTCAAGTCCCTCCTCCATCCCCCACAACCCCTGCTGGGTCCCTCCTTGTTCTCTGCACCCCACCCCCTCCCCCGCTGGGTACCTCAATGTTCTCAGTCCCCCCCTCCACCCCACCCCTTGCTGGCTCCTTCTTTGTTCCGTTGTGGCCCAAATATGCTTAAACAGACAGAAACGCAAATAAAATCCGTGATCAAGCAGTAATCTTTATTTTGCCAGGTGGGTGTGGTAAAAATCTCTTCACAGTATGCTGATAACAGACTATACAGAGACGTCCCACACAAAGGGACAATGACTTCAGTACATGTATATATATATATATGTATACACCTTTATTCGACGATTCAGCAATACATTATCTATAAAGTTAGTGCAGCGTCTTGCTTCTTAAGATTGACAGCATGAGAAGATAGACAGAAGATTGACAGGGTTTTCTGACAGGATATTTCGGCCGAACAAGCATTTTAGTTTTTTCTACTTATGACACACATCATAATCTTAGTCTGAATTCTCTCTCAATGTTTACATTGTAGAGGAGACATTCGTGAAATTTGTGCTTGTTATCTCGCTTATGTTATTGGAAAGAGAACATCAACAGTCTGCTAGAAACATAGAAAATAGGTGCAGGAGGAGGCCATTCGGCCCTTCGAGCCAGCACCGCCATTCATTGTGATCATGGCTGATCATCCCCTATCAATAACCCATGCCTGCCTTCTCCCCATATCCCTTGGCTCCACTCGCCCCTAGAGCTCTATCCAACTCTCTAGCTTTGTTAATGTACAGAAAGCAAAGGTTAGTGGAATAGAAGTGGAAAAGGTTAATTTAATAGAAGCTTGTCATAGTTTCAGCGGGCTCCATTTTGTATCTTTAAATCATTATTAACTTCCAGTTTTCCACGGCCCGACCACCTCTCCGTGGCCCATCTGTTGAGGGGTTTGTTCTGAGAATTTCCACTCGGTTTCCTTCTTATGTTGTGCAGTTATGCCTTTCTGTTTCTGTCAGATGCAGTTGGTCCCAGGTCTCTCCATGAATTTCCTGAATCCCCCTTCCCCCAGTGTGCACCCCTTTCTCCCACTAGCCTGCTCCCCCTTTCCGATCACCTTCCACCTATATCCCTTACTGCGGCTTTACATTTCACTTCTCCACTGAGATTAGAGTCATAGAATCGTCAGTGTGGAAACAGGCCCTTGGCCTAACCTGCTCACACCCACCAACATGTCCCATCTACACTAGTCCCACATGCCTGCATTTGGCCCATATCCCTCAAAACCTATCCTATCCATGTACCTATCCAAATATTTTTTAATCGTTGTTATAATACCGACTTCAACATATTCTTCCGGCAGCTTGTTCCATATGAATGATATTTTATCGTCACACGTACAGTGAAATGCTTTGTGTTGCATACAACCCGGTAAAATCATACAGCAGACCTCACCTAGGCAGTACACAAAGAGTTGTAACGTTTCTGGTGCCAACAAAGTTACGAAAAGTTAATTGAATGATACCCATCATCCCATGTGTGAAAAAGGTTGTCCCTCAGGTTCCTATCAAAGTCTCCCATCTCCCCTCCTCACTGTCTTCTTATCCAACCCCCAGTCTCTGTTTCACCTGTGACCTTATTACTGTCTCCACCCATCTGTCAGTCAACCCCCTCCACCTGTATCCACCTATCACTTGCCAGACTTTGTCCCGTCCCTCACCTAATTTTCTACCCCCCCCTTCCACTGCAATCAGTCTGAAGTAGGGTCGCGACCTGAGACGTCACCTATCCATATTGTCGAGAGATGCTGTCTGATCCGCTGAGTTACTCCTGCACTTTGTGCTTTTGGTTTGTAAACCAGCATAAAGCCATAAGACATAGGAACAGAATTAGGCCATTCAGCCCATCAAGTCTGTTCTGCCATTCCATAATGACTGATCTATTTTTCACTCTCAACCCCATTTTCCTGCCTCCTCCCACTAACCATCGATGCCATAACTAATCAAGAACCTATCATTCTTTGCTTTCAAAAATACCCAGTGACGAGGCCTCCACAGCCATCTATGGCAATTCCACAGATTCACCACCCTCTGACTAAGAAATTTCCCCTCATCTCCTTTCTATCCATCCAGCATCTGCTGATCCTTATGCCTGCAATCATTCTTCAAACACTTTCTGTTCATAATTCCAATTCAACACATCTGTGCAAAAAAACTGTGAAGATTGTGACACAGGGGAGAGTCACAGGGAACAGGATATCAAGGAGGATTAGCCTGGAAACAGGCCCTTTGGCCCAACTTCCCACACCGACCAATGTGTCCCATCTATACTAATCGCAACTGCCTGCGTTTGGACCATATCCCACTAAACCTGTCATATCCAGGTATCAGTCTAAAGGTTTCTTAAATGTTGGGATAGAACTTGCCTCAACAACCACCTCCAGCAGCTTGCTCCATGCACCCACCACCCTTTGTGTAAAAAAGTTACACCTCAGGTTCCTATAGGGGGGTTGCACGTAAGGTCACTGGGTCATAGGGCTGGACGCACAGAGATGCTCAATCCATCTGGAGGACATCGCAGCTTCCGGTATATGTTGTTAATGGATGAAACACGTACTTTCCTACCTGTTAAAAAACGCCAAAATGTTGAATTTGTGCGCTGTAAAAGATTGTGGAAATCGGGGTAAGCATGAGAGACATGTACCCAACTTCAGAATTCCAAAAGTGAAGCGAAATGAAGGTAAAGAGAAGCGAGAGCTGAAGGGCCAACAACAGCTAAAGTGCTTGGCGAACATTGGTCGTGCAGATATCGAAATTGAAAATATTGGGAATTATCGCATTTGCTCACTGCATTTCATCAACAGTAAGACATTATTTGTGTTTTTTCTTGATTCCTTTGGTATCTAAAAAGTCTCAGAAGTGATAAATCTGGCTGTAAATTTTGCTTCAGAGGGGTTTTCTTTTAGTATGTAAAAACCTTCCTGTGCGCCGTGTAGATGGCTGCACTGACGAGAGCGCCGAGTCCTCTCAGCAAACTTGTGTGTATTTACTTTTATTACTTGTTCTTTTTGTACATACTGTTCTTTCACGCATTCAGTATGATCGACAATCACTTTTGGAATAAGAAAGGCAGCCAACGGGGACTTTAAGCCGGTTATTGACATCACGGATGACAGCCTCCCCTGGGTGCTTTGCTTACCTGCATGGCGGTGGCGGAGGAAAGCAAAGAGAGGGAAGCGTGCCGGCGTTCTGTGTAGAGGTCGGTGTAGAAACTACAAACCTGCTCTGCCCAACATCCTGCGAGCGAATGTGCAATCGCTAGACAATAAACTGGACGAGTTGCGCGCACGGATCGAACACCATCGGGACATGAAGAACTGCTGTGTTCTGGCGTTCACGGAGACGTGGCTGGAGACCAGCGTACCCGACTGTGCCGTAACTCCGCAGAGTTTTTCCATCTACCGTCAAGACAGAATGAAGGAATCAGGCAAGTCGAGAGAAGGGGGAGTATGCTTTATGGTTAACTCTTTGTGGGCCATGGATGTCTGCGTTTTCACTACACACTGCTCCCCGGTTCTGGAGCTGCTGACCATTAAAGCTAGACCTTTCTACTTCCCGAGAGAGTTCAGCTCAGTCCTCCTTACAGCTGTTTACATCCCCCCACAGGCTGATAAATTCCTAGCCCTGGATGAACTGTATAAGACTGTAAATGAGCTGGAGACTCCCACCCTGAGTCGGCGGTCATTGTTCTGGGAGACCAACAGAGCCAACATGAAGAAGGTTCTCCCAAAATATTACCAACATATCACTTTTCCCACCAGGGGAGAGCAGACCCTAGACCATTGTTACACCCCACTCAGATACTTTACATCCGCCACGCTGCTTTTGGGAAGGCAGACCACTGTTCCATCCTACTGCTGCCTGCATACAGGCAGAAGCTAAAACAGGAAAAAACGGTTTCCAGGGACATTTACAAATGGAACAATGAGGCTGATGAGGTCTTGCAGGCCTGCTTTGACAAAACTGACTGGCAGATGTTTGAGGATGCAGCAGAAGGCAGCATCAACGAATACACAGTCTCTGTCTTAGGCTACATAAGTAAGTGCATCGATGATGTTGTTCCAAAAGCCACCATCTGTACTTACCCGAATCAGAAACCCTGGGTCAGAGGGGAAGTTCGTGCCAAACTGCCTTCAACTCAGTGGACCCCAACGCCTACAAAGCAGCTAGATATGACCTCCAGAAGCCCATCAGGAAAACCAAGAGAGCCTACAGGGACAAAGTGGAATCTAACTACTACAGCTCTGACCCCAGACGCATGTGGAGTGGATTACGTTGCATCACGGATTACAATGGGAAAATCAGGAGCACTGTCCAGCCTACCGGTTCGTTCCCAGACGAGCTTGACACTTTCTATGCCCGGTTTGATGCAGACAACACAGCGCCCACTATGAGTCCACAGGTGTGCAGGGGGACTACCTCACTGATACTACAAACGGCAGACGTGAGGCGGTCCTTCAAAAAGGTCAATGACCGCAAAGCTCCTGGGCTGGATGGTATTCCAGGGCGGGCTCTCAGGGCATGCGCTGATCAACTGGCAGAGGTGTTCATCAACATCTTCAACCTCTCCCCAAGTCAGTCTGACTAAAACGGACAATTGCTGATGTTTCGTGGCAGTATGAAAAAGAGGAAAACTGTTTCAATTCACCAGTACAGAAAAGTTTGTGAAAATTTAAAGGACAGGGAAGAGGATGTGAGTCGCCTTGATTTTGACAATCTTGTCCTCAAAGAAACAATCGAAACTATGCAGGCTGCCAGTATAGTCCAGTCAAAGTTGGGCCAGAAAACCTACTCCTCAACAACAAGGATGCATGTGTTTGACTGTATTGTAAACAAAATTCCAACAGCAACCATTCCAATCCTGATAAGCCAGTTCTACAAGCAGATTGGACTTAATCTGGATCATGTTCCTTGACGCAGTGCAGTTGAAGTTTTGGCCCGAGAATTGGGAGCTATTGCTGAGTTGCAAACAGCAGAGATGCTCCTAGCAACAAAGGGTTTGACTGTGGGTTTTGATGCAACCACCCAGGAAGAGACCCACATTAACAGTGTACACTTCACCACCACAGACAAATGTCTATCTGCAGCAGCCGATGAATTGGCTGCTGGGACGGCTGAGGACTATGCACAACATATTTGCAAAACAATTGACAATTTGTGTAAAACTTACACTTATTTCAATGAGCAAGCAGATTTTCAAGATTCCAGGCAAAAGATACTCAACAACATTTCAAACACAATGAGTGATGGGTGTGCAGCTAATCATGCAGTTATTAGGATAGTGAGTAATGAGTGGGGTAAATCTTTGAACGAGCTCTACTGCCACATGCATCCTCTTGACTCCATTGCAACATCAGTTCGCTCAGCCCTCAAAATGCAGAAACAATCCGGAGGACAATTCTTGTTTGGGAAAGACTGTCTAGCAGTAAATGCCATACTGCAGATGAGCAAACTTCAGTACAAGAATGAAAAAGGGGACCCAAAAGGATTTGTCGCATTTTTGGAAGACAGGAACATCCCCCGAGGTGTCCTCCCATGGTACCGTGGCAACAGATTGCACCTACTGTTTCATATTAGTGGCAAGCTCATAGAACATTATGATGGCTTTGTTGCACTGCTGAATAGCGTAACATCCTGTGGGGGGTTGAAAAGCGCCTCCTCCATGACTTCACCCAGGCTGAAGCAAAAATAGAACTACAGATATTAGGCTTACTTGGCAAATATCTGACTGGGCCTTGGATGAAGCGCTTCTACACCAAGCCAGAATCAGATCAACCATGTTGATGGCATCAAAGTGGTTAAAGGGGTGATTGCTGCTCTAAAGGCAGCCACAGAAAATCCAGACAACTTGATATTGGCGAGGTAAGATTTCTTCGGTGAGGAGGTACATCTTGATGCCACATTGACAAAACTTCAGGAGCTACCAGTACATCCACAGTTCAGTTCAAAGATGAGGAGCTGTCTTCAAGCTGTCATCACTGTGTTGGAGAGGCAGTAAATATTTTGAACTTGATGTAACTGAGAAACTGAAGGAGGAGACTGCATCAGCAAGATCACACAACATTGGTGCGGAGGAGATAATGGGGATGTTTAGCTCATCGAAACAGAAATCTCCCAATGCCACCATGTGTTATTTGTCATATAGGATGCGGGCCTGCAAGAATAGAACAGCAAATTACCTTGATAATCTCGAGGAGCATCGTAGGGAGGAGGTGTTCTGTAAGGCAATGACATGGGGGAGAGTGCAGAGGCACAGATGGAAGAAAAAACAAGGAATTGAGAGCAGAAATCATCAAGCGACAGGCAAGGAGCATATTCGGGACACGAAAGAGAGGAAAAAACTAGGAAAGACACTGATTTAAACAGCATTCGCAGAGATTATTCAAATGTGGACTACTCCAAATGTAATGATCTACAGGACATGCTTAATGGGAAAGCAGTGGGCAGAAAGGCATGTCATGTGTGGTTTGAAGAGCAAAAAGAGCCAAAGTTGAAAAGTTGAGGAAAAACAAGGTGTACAGAGTTGCTTATTGGTTAAATCTGAGGAGTATGATGATGCTACTGATATTGATATACCAATCTAGCAGCTGATTGTCATGGTTTTAAGACTCAAATTTGGATAAGATGACACAGACGCGGAGAATTCTTCAAGAAGACGAAAGCCTTTATTTGCGAATATCAGCTTGGAACATTCAGAGACGACACCACCTGTCCGTTCTCTAATTGCTCTCCGATTCACAGAAACAAGCAGCTCTTTATTACAGTTTTTCAGCCTTATCTCTGCTACATTATCTTTCATGCTGTACTACTCTCGCATCAATCTGTCTTTGATTCTAGTATTCTCTGTCTCGCCACCATTAACTTCCGACCTTGGTTCAGTCTTTATATTTCCCCTCATTTCTCTTCCTCTCTCGCAGCCCTGAAATTCCAAACTATTGCTTTTTTATCTCCCAGCTATGTTTTAGCTAAAGCCATTTTATACTGTTACACACACCATTTTAGTTTATGTTTAATACAATGATATAAATGTATTTATTAAGAATACAAAAGTAAAAATAAGGTTTTTCACCCTCCTCTGAGACTCCACCGAGTCTCAAAAACCCTAAAATGCAGGTTATTTTAATTAAGTTAGTGTAATGCTGTGTAGCGTTCCTTCTCTGGCTCCCTGAGAAACTGGGCCAAAAACCCACCCCCATTACGTGAGGCAGGAAAAAAAAGATCCAGCTTCCCTTACAGACTTTGTTTAACATTTTCCTAACACTTATTTTCCATCGTAATAGTATTCTATCACCGAGGTCCACTTTCCTTGAGGGCCAGAGTGCGTCTTCACCCGTTATCAGTGGCACTTGCTTCACAGTAGCTTTCACCAGGAGAGACTTACTACAGGGGAAAACACAGCACAACATGATTGCCACTGCAAGTAGTACGACCCCAATGGTCAAACCAATTTTAATCAACATGCTCCCCAACCCCCCAACATCCTCTCCAGCCATCAAAACAATTGATGTCTGAACCCTATGTTTCTTTTAACCTCACTCCTTAGGTTTTTAGCTTATCCATGGCTTTAGTGAAAGACCCCTCCGGGCTAGTATTATTACATATGAAGGTGAAGAATTGTTCCCCAAACAAGACACATACACCCCCTCATTCTGACCTTATTTACACCAGTCTCATAGTCACTAATGTATCCAAAAACCTCACATTATCTTAACCATATTACAATTACAGCACGGAAACAGGCCATCTCGGCCCTTCTAGTCTGTGCCTAACACTTATTCTCCCCGGGTCCCATCTACCTACACTCAGACCATAACCCTCCATTCCTTTCCCGTCCATATACCTGTCCAATTTATTTTTAAACGATAAAATCGAACCTGCCTCCACCACTTCCACTGGAAGCTCATTCCACACAGCTACCACTCTCTGAGTAAAGAAGTTCCCCCTCATGTTACCCGTAAACTTCTGTCCCTTAATTCTGAAATCATGTCCTCTTGTTTGAATCTTCCCTACTCTCAATGGAAAAAGCTTATCCACGTCAACTCTGTCTATCCCTCTCATCATAATCTTCTGCGCTCCAAATAATAAAGACCTAACTTGTTCAACCTTTCTCTGTAACTTAGTTGCTGAAACCCAGGCAACATTCTAATAAATCTCCTCTGCACTTTCTCTATTTTGTTGGCATCTTTCCTATAATTTGGCGACCAAAATTGTACACCATATTCCGTAATTGTCCTCACCAATGCCTTGTACAATTTTAAAATTACATCCCAACTTCTATACGCAATGCTCTGATTTATAAAGGCCAGCACAACAAAAGCTTTCTTTACCACCCTATCTACATGAAATTCCACCTTCAGGGAACTATGCACAGTTATTCCTAGATCCTTCTGTTCAACTGCATTCCTCAATTCGCTACCATTTACCATGTACGTCCTATTTTGATTTGTCCTGCCAAGATGTAGCACCTCACACTTATCAGCATAAACTCCATCTGCCATCTTTCAGCCCACTCTTCCAAATGACCTAAATCTCTCTGTAGACTTTGAAAATCTACTTCATTATCCACAACACCACCTATCTTAGTATAATCTACATACTTACTAATCCATCATTCAGATCATTGATGTATATGACAAACAACAGTGGACCCAACACAGATCCCTGAGGCACCCCACTAGTCACCGGCCTCCAGCCTGACAAACAGTTGTCCACCATAACTCTCTGGCATCTCCCATTCAGCCACTGTTCAATCCATCTTGCTACTCCACCAATAATACCAAACAATTAAACTTTCTTAACCAACCTTCCATGTGGAACCTTGTCAAAGGCCTTACTGAAGTCCATATAGACAACATCCACCACTTTATCCTCATCAATTTCCCTAGCAACCTCTTCAAAACATTCAAGAAGATTAGTCAAACATGACCTTCCAGGCACAAATCCATGTTGACTGTTCCTAATCAGACCCTGTTTATCCAGATGCTTATAAATCTTATCTTTAAGTATCCTTTCCATTAATTTGCCCACCACTGTCGTCAAATGACGTTCTTGTTAGAACTCTGCTGTTCCCTCACTTCTTTGTCCTCCTGTTCACTTACCTCAGTCGTACCAGCGGGACAGCCCTCATGTAATGATTGAAATGGTACCAGGTAGATCAACCTTCTACCTGAACAGCGGTGGGTGGTTCGGAAAGCTCATACATACATACACCTTGTCTCCAGGTTTTTAAAGGGTCCTTCCTCCTTCCTCCTGGTCCACCTCCAACTGCTTTTACTTTGCCTGTACATAAATAGACTTGTATATCATAATTAACTGTTACATATACTTCTTAAATTCTACCTCTAACTGTTCCAAACTCGGTCCCTTGTCGGGACCTCTCCATTGTGCCACCGGCATGGGTCGGCCAGTAATCATCTCATGTGATGTTATGTGGGTTATTCGGTTAGTTTTGCATGCAACATCTCTTCAGTGCCAATGGCAGGGCATTGATCCAATTCAACCTTGTAGTTACACAAATCTTATTTATATTAACCTTCAATGCTCCATTTATTTTTTCCACCATGCCCTGTGACTGCAGGTGTTACACACCCAAATCTGTGTTTTACTCTAAGAACCTGTAGCTTTCTTGCACCTAAGTTTATCCAAACTTACCCTAGGTGCAATAACAGCTGATCATCCTCCAGATGCTGTTAGAAACATAGAAACATAGAAATTAGGTGCAGGAGCAGGTCATTCGGCCCTTCGAGCCTGCACCGCCATTCAATATGATCATGGCTGATCATCCAACTCAGTATCCTGTGCCTGCCTTCTCTCCATACCCCCTGATCCCTTCAGCCACAAGGGTCACATCCAACTCCCTCTTAAATATGGCCAACGAACTGGCCTCAACTATCTCTGTGACAGAGAATTCCACAGATTCACCACTCTCTGTGTGAAAAACGATTTTCTCATCTCGGTCCTAAAAGACTTCCCCCTTATCCTTAAACTGTGACCCCTTGTCCTGGACTTCCCCGACATCGGGAACAATCTTCCTGCACCAAGCCTGTCCAACCCCTTAAGAATTTTGTAAGTCTATATGAGATCACCCCTCATTCTTCTAAATTCCAGCGAGTACAAGCCAAGTCTATCCAGTCTTTCTTCATATGGAAGTCGTGCCATCCCAGGAATCAGTCTGGTGAACCTTCTCTGTACTCTCTCTATGGCAAGAATGTCTTTCCTCAGATTAGGAGACCAAAACTGCACGCAATACTCCAGGTGTGGTCTCACCAAGACCCTGTACAACTGCAGTAGAACCTCCCTGCTCTTGTACTCAAATCCTTTTGCTATGAATGCCAACATACCATTCGCTTTCTTCACAGCCTGCTGCACCTGCATGCCTACTTTCAATGACTGGTGCACCATGACACCCAGGTCTCGCTGCATCTCCCCTTTTCCTAATCGGTCACCATTCAAATAATAGTCTACCTTCCTGTTTTTGCCACCAAAGTGGATAACCTCACATTTATCCACATTATACTGCATCTGCCATGCATTTGCCCACTCACCCAGTCTATCCAAGTCATCCTGCAGCCTCCTAGCATCCTCCTCACAGCTAACACTGCCCCCCCAGCTTCGTGTCATCCGCAAACTTCGAGATGTTGCATTTAATTCCCTCGTCCAAATCATTAATGTATATTGTAAATAGCTGGGGTCCCAGCACTGAGCCTTGAGGCACCCCACTAGTCACTGTCTGCCATCCTGAAAAGGACCCGTTCAATCCTACTCTTTGCTTCCTGTCTGCCAGCCAGTTCTCTATCCACATCAATACTGAACCACCAATACCGTGTGCTTTAAGTTTGTATACCAATCTCTTGTGTGGGACCTTGTCAAAAGCCTTCTGAAAGTCCAGATACAACACATCCACTGCTTCTCCCTTATCCACTCTACTAGTTACATCCTCAAAAAATTCAATAAGATTCGTCAGACATGATTTACCCTTCGTAAATCCATGCTGACTTTGTCCAATGATTTCACCACTTTCCAAATGCGCTGCTATCCCATCTTTAATAATTGACTCTAGCTGTTTCCCCACTACCGATGTTAGAATAACTGGTCTGTAATTCACCGTTTTCTCTCTCCCTCCCTTTTTAAAAAGTGGGGTTACATTAGTTACCCTACAATCCTTAGGAACTACTCCAGAATCTAAAGAGTTTTGAAAAATTATCACTAAGGCATCTGCTATTTCTGGGGCTACTTCCTTAAGTACCCTGGGATGCAGCCTATCTGGCCCTGGGGATTTCTTGGCCTTTAATCCATTCAATTTACCCAACACCACTTCCGGCTAAACTGGATTTCACTCATTTCCTCCATCTCATTTGACCCGCGATCCCCTGCTATTTCCGGCAAATTATTTATCTTCCTTAGTGAAGACAGAACCAAAGTAGTTATTCAATTGGTCTGCCATGTCCTTGTTCCCCATGATCAATTCACCCGTTTCTGACTGCAAGGGACCTACATTTGTTTTAACTAATCTTTTGTGCTTCACACATCGATAAAAACTTTTGCAGTCAGTTTTTATGTTTCCTGCCAGTTTTCTTTCATACTCCATTTTCCCTTTCCTAATTAAGCCCATTGTCCTCCTCTGTTGGTCTCTGAACTTCTCTCAGTCCCCTGGTAGGCTGCTTTTTCTGGCTAATTTGTACGCTTCATCTTTTTCTTTGATACTATCCCTGATTTCCCTCATTATCCACGGATGCGCCACCTTCCCTGATTTATTCTTTTGCCATACTGGGATGAACAATTGTTGTAGTTCATCCATGCAGTCTTTAAATGCCTTCCACTGCATATCCACCGTCAACCCTTCAAGAATCAATTGTCAGTCGATCTTGGCCAATTCACGTCTCATACCCTCAAAGTTACCTTTCTTTAAGTTCAGGACCCGTGTTTCTGAATTAACAATGTCATTCTCCATCCTAATGAAGAACTCAACCATATTATGGTCACTCTTGCCCTAGGGGCCACGTACAACAAGGCTGCTAACTAACCCTTCCTCATTACTCAATATCCAGTCTAGAATAGCCTGCTCTCTCGTTGGTTCCTCCACATGTTGGTTTAGAAAACTATCCCACATACATTCCAAGAAATCCTCTTCCTCAGCACCCCTGCCAATTTGATTCACCCAATCTATATGTAGATTGAAGTCACCCATTATAACGGTTTTACCTTCGTTGCACGCATTTCTAATTTCCTGTTTGATGCCATCCCCAACTCCACTACTACTGTTAGGTGGCCTGTATACAACACCCACTAGCGTTTTCTGCCCCTTAGTGTTTCGCAGCTCCACCCATATCGATTCCACATCCTCCAAGCTAATGTCATTCCTTTCTATTGCGTTAATCTCCGCTCTAACCAGTAACGCTACCCCACCTCCTTTTCCTCCGTCTATCCTTCCTGAATATTGAATATCCCTGGATGTTCAGCTCCCAGCCTTGGTCACCCTGGAGCCATGTCTCCGTGATCCCAACGATATCATAATTATTAATAGCTATCTGCACATTCAACTCATCCACCTTATTACAAATGCTCCTCGCATTGAGACACAAAGCCTTCAGGCTTGTTTTTACAACACTCTTGGCCCTTTTACAATTATGTTGAAAAGTGGCCCTTTTAGATTTTTGCCCTGGATTTGTTTTCCTGCCACTTTTCACCTCGCTACCTATTGCTCCTATCCTCATTTTACACCCCTCTGTCTCTCTGCTCACACATTTAAGAAACCCTCCACTTCTTATTCTCCGTTTGTTTGTTTTTTCTTCTTTCCTCCCTACATGTTGCGTCTGACTGCTCTTCTCTGCCTCCTGCCTCACAAACGGACTACTTGCCTTCTCTATTTGAGTCCCTCACCCCCAACCGATCTAGTTTAAAGTCTCCCCAGTAGCCTTTGCAAATCTCCCCGCCAGGATATTGGTTCCCCTCGGGTTCAAGTGCAAACCGTCCTTTTTGTACAGGTCACACCTTCCCCAAAAGAGGTCCCAATGATCCAGAAACTTGAATCTCTGCGCTCTGCACCAGTCCTTTAGCCACGCATTTATCCTCCACCTTTCTCCATTCTTACTCTCACTGTCGCGTGGTACAGGCGGTAAGCCTGATTGTTACCTTTGCGGTCCTTCTCCTTAACACTCTTCCTAACTCCCTAAATTCTCCTTTCAGGACCTCCTCTCTTTTTCTACCTATGTCATTGGTACCTATATGTACCACGACCTCTGGCTCCTCTCCCTCCCATTTCAAGATATCTTGGACACGTTCAGTCACATCCCGGACCCTGGCACCAGGGAGGCAAACTACCATCCGGGTCTCCTGACTGCGTCCACAGAGTCGCCTATCTGACCCCCTAACTATAGAGTCTCCTATTACTGCTGCCCTCCTCTTCTTTTCCTTACCCTTCTGAGCAACAGGGCCGGTCTATGTACCGGAGGCCCGGTCGCTGTTGCTACCCCCAGGTAGGCTGTGCCCCCCAACAGTACTCAAACAGGAGTACTTATTGCCAAGGTGTACAGCCGCCGGGGTACTCTCTAGTCCCTGCCTCTGCCCCTTGCCTCTCCTAACCGTGACCCACCTTTCTGCCTCCTGTGGTTTTGGAGTGACCACCGGTCTGTAGCTCCTCTCTATGGCTTCCTCACTCTCCCTGACCAGACGGAGGTCATCGAGCTGCTGCTCCAGGTACCGAATACGGTCCATTTGGAGCGCCATCTTGACGCACCTGGCGCAGATGTGGACGTCTGGAGAGCTATCTGACTGCATGACCTCCCACATCTGACATCCAGAACAGTAAACTGCCCTGGCACTCATCCTCCCCCTTACCCTGGATACAATACAATACAATGTACAATACAATGCAAGGATTTTAGCTGAAAGAAATCAGCAGGGATCTGACTGCCAATCAGCTGCTCCCTCGAGTCCTCTTCCACCAATCAGCGGCTTCCTCAACTGCGAGCTGGGAGTTTTGAACTGGGAGCTGGGAATAGAACGTTACGGATTTGGGCTCCTCCCACTGCACCGCTCCTGGGCCTCTGTCTATATATAATCTATTATATATATATGTTTTTATTTTTATTAAACACAAAACGTTATCCTTTAAACTTTACTAATAAATACTGAACACTTAACTCCCAGAATCCTTAACTCCCAGTTAATGTATTAATGAAATGTAAAAATGTAAACCCCGGGTTGCACCCAATCAGCCGCTTCCTCTGGTCCTCTTCAACCAATCAGAGGCTTCCACCAGATTCCCTCTCTGGAAGATGGAACGTTGCAGATTTATACTCACAGCGCAGGTAGCTCCCCCCTCTCGCACCAACGGCTCCCCGGGCCTGTGTGAAAAGCAAGCCCCGCGCTAGATTTATACTCACAGCGCAGGTAACTCCACCCTCTCGCACCAACGGCTCCCCGGGCCTGTGTGGAAAGCAAGCCCCGCGCTAGATTTATACTCACAGCGCAGGGAACTCCCCCCTCTCGCACCAACGGCTCCCCGGGCCTCTGTGAAAAGCAAGCCCCGCTGCTTTCTCTGCACTTCGATTTCCCTTCTTATGTGCTTGGCATTTAATGACAGCGAGTGCCCCTGGCTTCATCTTTCTCCTTATCAGGTCTGTACTTTACTGCTAGCTTTACATGGGGTCTCCATTGCTTTTCTCAAAGCCTTTCTGTTTCCCTACTGCTCCAAACATGTGACAGGCCCGGTGTACATATGCTTAGTCATTATAAACTTCAGCTTTCTCACCTTCCCTCATGTCACATGCTGCTCTTAAAGCCTTAATTTCTGCCAACTGAGCTAAGCAAGATTGCAGGCAAGCTTCCAATTGAATTACCTTAAAGTCCAATTCATCCTGATGCACCACTTCAAACCTGCATACTTGCTATTATGATCCCTTTAACAAGAAACATCCACAAGCAAAACCTTTTTGTCCCCTTCATTCAAAGGCTCTGACTGTAAAATATTTCTCAGACTTGTGTGTCCTTCTTCCTTCATTATTTTCCTTAATCAGGGCTCTCACTTAACTTTTTTTCCCTGTTGCCAGCCGGGCACCCTCGGCAGCTTTTTAGGTTGCCAAATGACAGTTTAGGTGGTCATTTAAGACGGCTTGCATGACCCGTGCGATAATGTGCTCGGACAAAGTGCGTAGTTACCAGTCGGAATTATTGTAAATGAAGCATTCACATATTATTTCTGCTTCAAATAAAGTCACAAACTAAACATATTCACCAATCAAGACATGATATATACCAATATGACATGCAGCAAAATTACAATACAGTATTTCATCTCTTTTTACACATTGCAATGAATGTAATTTCTATTTTCTCTTTCCACTTCCAAACAAAAATATGGTTATTCAGCGTATGATCCACCTCGGTGAGACCAAGCGCAGGATTGGCGATCACTTTGCACAACACCTCCACTCAGTTCGCAATAACCAACCTGATCTCCCAATGGCTCTGCACTTCAACTCCCCCTCCCATTCCAAATCCGACCTTTCTGTCCTGGGCCTCCTTAGGTAGTGTTGTTCGTTCAATACAATACAAAGTGTTGTTCGTTCCCTTACAGCTGTTCGTAACCTCCCCCATTGCTTACAATTTCTTAAAGGAACACACACACCTACCCTTACAGCATGTGGTCTACAACAAACAAAAGACTTATCACATATATGAACTTCCTCATTCATTCAAAACCGGTTTTTACACACAAATCACATTCATTCCATTCTTACTTCAAAGAAATTATGCAATTTTCTACACAGATTAGTTTCAAAATTAATATTTATATAATTCTTATCTCCCCTTTTTAATTAAAGTAAGATGGTCTAATTCCCTATCAGTCAGGTTCCTGAGCGCTGTGATTGGACATTGATTCAGATCGTGATTAGTCAGACTCACCGTCACTCATATTCTAACCACACCCCACTAAGATCACAACCAATCAAAGTCCTAGTCACTCAACATCTGACCACACCCCACTCCCATTAATCTCCAAACAAAGAAGCTCATTTTGTCGATCTCTCAGCAGAGAGAATGCAGCAATTTTATCTCCACAAACAGTTAAGAAACTCAGTCCTTACACCTCCTCCGTCCTTGTAGTCACTATATTAAGACCGAGATGAGAAAGACTTTTTTCACACAGAGAGTGGTGAGTCTCTGGAACTCTCTGCCACAGAGGGTAGTTGAGGCCAGTTCATTGGCTATATTTAAGAGTGAGTTGGATGTGGCCCTTGTGGCTAAGGGGATCAGAGGGTATGGAGAGAAGGCAGGTACGGGATACTGAGTTGGATGATCAGCCATGATCATATTGAATGGCGGTGCAGGCTCGAAGGGCTGAATGGCCTACTCCTGCACCTACCTTGTATCCTCGTAGTCACTATATTACCTTACACTATTATTGCTATTCTACAATATTTTATCACTGTGTACACTGTTTCTGTTACCCACTTACTCTAAATTCATATTTTGCCCGTACAAACCCCTGACCTCTCAGGGTGGTATCCACAGAATGCCTTATTCTGCCCGTACACACCCCTGCCTATCAGGGTGGTATCCACAGAATGCCTTATTCTGCCCGTACAAACCCCTGACCTCTCAGGGTGGTATCCACAGAATGCCTTATTCTGCCCGTACAAACCCCTGACCTCTCAGGGTGGTATCCACAGAATACTTGCCTCGTCCGTGCAACCCGTGACCTCTCAGGGTGGTATCCACAAGGTCTCAATAATATCACATAATGCAATGCTGTACTTTCTTATCACAAATATTATTACTCACCACACAGTGCAGCCTTCTTGGACAATTCTCTGGGCCTCCTTTTTAAAACAATTTAGTGCCAGATTCTCGGGTCAGAGAGACCTTCTAACGACCTAGGCACTTGTGTGCCCAGTGGCTTCTCATGTTCAACAGGTTATTAGTCCAAATAAAGCAGAAAACCGCATAATTTTGCTGGGTGGCCACCCTTTTCCTGGTGTCCCTAGGAGCCAGAGGGGCTGGGAAGCACCCTGGGCGGTTTGTCTTTTAATTAACGGTCTCTTACCGACCGTGCTCGCAGCGCCAATTTTGTCGTGGTTTTAAGACTCAAATTTGGATACGATGACACAGACACAGAGAATTCTTCAAGAAGACGAAACCTTTTATTTGCAAATATCAGCTTGGAACATTCAGAGACGACACCACCTGTCCGTTCACTAATTGCTCTCCGATTCACAGAAACAAGCAGCTCTTTATTACAGTTTTTCAACCTTATCTCTGCTACATTATCTTTCATGATGTACTCCTCTCGCATCAATCTGTCTTTGATTCTAGAATTCTCGGTCTCGCCACCATTAACTTCCAACCTTGGTTCAGTCTTTACATTTCCCCTCATATCTCTTCCTCTCTCGCAGCCCTGAAATTCCAAACTATTACTTTTTAATCTCCCAGCTATGTTTTAGCTAAAGCCATTTTATACTGTTACGCACACCATTTTAGTTTATGTTTAATACAAGGATATAAATGTATTTATTAAGAATACAAAAGTAAAAAATAAGTAACTTGTTTATAACTTAAAGTAACTTGTTTATAACTTCCATATGATCTTCTCCATAAAGACTTAGTCTTTTGCTAGAAATTGTAAATTATTTACCTATCTATAACGGACTTACACCATATAATACAATAATATTAAAGTTCTGATCTTGAGAATATCACATTTTTGAATTTTCAAAGCGGTCTGGGTGTTTATTACTATTTCTGTCACAACGGTCAATTTTGTAATTAGCTACAATTAGGTAACCAACTAATTATATGCTTTAATTTCAGGTCAACCAAGTAAGACTGTTTCATATTTGTTTCAGAATGCTTCAATCTCTAATAACTGAACATTTCATTCAGTTCTCTTATTTTTAAGAAGGTTATGGGGTTTTGACTGACCTCGATCACAGCTTTTGAGTTAAGTCAATGGAAAAGCAATAGGGAACAAGATGCTAATTTCCGAGTATGAAAATGGCCATAACTCTTTTAATACTGAAGATATGAAAGTGAATTAGGTGTCAAATTAAACTTCTTTTTATGCTTTACCTGATGGGATAAATTGCAGACTTGATTTTTTAAATCTGAAAATGTTGTAACATTGCTAAACTATGTCCTCTTATCAACACCTCACATTTCTCTGTATTAAATTCCATCAACTATTCCTCAGCCCACCTGCCAAGCGATCAAGACCCTGCTGCTGCAGATTGTACCACACCCACCACGAAGAATCTCCCTATTAAGTTTCGTTTGTGGAGAATCATCACTGAGTTTCGTTTCTCTGACTTTCTGTTTCCATTTCACGGACTTGGGCAGACAAAGTCATTTTAATCTAAACCCTTTGCAACACCTAAAATCAACGGAGACATTGACATTAATGCATGTGATTCATTACATAAACTTTTTGATAAATTCCACTAACTTACCAGCCTCACATATTTGAATATTCAAGTCATTGTGTTTTAAGTTTCAGTTCCGCACTGACTGCACCAAAACAGGATATGTTTCATGCAAAGTGCAGTGCGCTTGCAACTGGCCAGTGCTTATCTTGTATTATCGTGTATTAAAAATAAAGCAACATTTATCAATATGTATCCCTCACTATACTGTTTTGATTAGTCTGACCAATCAACTCAAAATTTAATAAACGAATGATCTAAAAAGTATAACATCAACATAAATATTTTACAAATGAAAATTATTATTAAAGTGATGTAAACAGTGCGACAGAGAGGTGCCCTGGGGACGGGACGGGACGGGATTGCAGGTTAGGAGGGGAGTGGCGGGCAGCGCAGGCGCAGTGTGGGTGAGCGCACCGTTTTGCAACCTGCCGATCTCGCCTCTGCCTCGCAACTGGTGACGCGGCGGCAATCTGGCATCCGATTGGGCCGGACCTGATTTTGTATCACTTTCACTTCCTCATCTCACAGCGGAGCCGGAGAGAGAAGGTTGAGGGCAGATCTGCAGATGCTGGGGGTGACTTTCCATAAATGTACGTATTCCGTGTCAATGTTTTGTAATTATAATTCCAGTCGTAAATGTATATTTTTTATATCTGTTATGTTAATATTGCAGGTGTGTCTACTAAGTTTGTTTGATCATTGTAGCATAGTAATGAAGTATAGGCAAGGCGTTGAGGGATATTAAGCCGAAACAAACACCGTGGATGCTGGAAACCTAAGATATCAGCAGAAACTGTTGGAAACTCAGCAGGTCATGCAGCATGTGTGGGGAGAGAACAAGGGGCCAATATTTCAGGTTGAAGACCCCTCCGCCACCAGGAATTTAATTGCCTTAGTTTCCATTTCCTGCTGAGTTGCATCAAGCATTATGTTTTAAAGAAGGAACTGCAGATGTTGGAGAATCGAGGGTACACAAAAGGCTGGAGAAACTCAGCGGGTGCAGCAGCATCTAAGGAGCGAAGGAGATAGGCGACGTTTCGGGTCGAGACCCTTCTTCAGGAATAATTTTGTAAGAGTTTTTAAACCATTGTTTCAGGTGGTGGAAGGAATTATTCAAGGTTTAAGAGAGTTTATTGTCATGTGTCCCAGATAGGACAATGACATTCTTGCTTTGCTTCAGCACAACAGAATATAGAAGGCAGGAATACAGAAAAGATCAGTGTTCCATATGCCGTTATATAAATATATACACGCATGAATAAATAAAACAGTTAATGGGCTATTAATGTTCAAAGTTTTGTTTGAGTTGAGTTCAATAGCCTGATGGCTGTGGGGAAAAAGCTGTTTCTGAACCTGGATGTTGCAGTCTTCAGGCTCCTGTACCTTCTACCTGAAGGTAGCGGGGAGATGAGTGTGTGGCCAGGATGATGATGGTGTGGTGGTCCTTGATGAGGAGTGTGTGGTCCTTGATGATGCTGCCAGCCTTTTTGAGGCAGCGACTGCGATAGATCCCCTCGATGGTAGGGAGGTCAGAACCGATGATGGACTGGGCAGTGCTTACTACTTTTTGTAGTCTTTTCCGCTCCTGGGCGCTCAAGTTGCTGCACCAAGCCACGATGCAACCGGTCAGCATGCTCACTACTGTGTACCTGTAGAAGTTGGGGAGAGTCCTCCTTGACATACCGAGTCTCCATAATCTTCTCAGGAAGTAGAGGTGTTGATGTGCTTTCTTTATGATTGCATCGGTGTTCTCGGATCAGGAGAGATCTTCAGAGATGTGTACACCCAGGAATTTGAAGCTCTTGACCCTTTCCATTATGTGGAATGTATGGGTATGAGGCCCTTTGGTCCATCCACTGACCTGATCATGAGTGCGGCACAGTGGCACAGCAGTAGAGTTCCTGCCTCACAGCACCAGAGACCCGGGTTCAATCCTGACCTTGGGTACTGTCATTAAGGAGTTTGCATTCTCCTTGTGGAGTTTGCACATTCTCCTTGTGACCGTGTGGGTTTCCTCCCACATCCCAAAGAGTGCAGGTTAATTGGCTACTATAAATTGTCAGTGTATGATGGAACTAGTGTACGGGCCTGTTTTCACATTATATATCTAAACTAAGCTAAACTCACTGAGTTTCTCCAGCAATTTGTAGAAACAAGGAATTGCAGATGCTGGTTTCCAACAGGAGTCACAAAGTGCTGGAGTAACACAGAGGATCAGGCAGCATCTCTAGAGAATATGGATAGGTGACTTTGGGTTGGGAACCTTCTGTAGACTCAATTTTGTTCTCCAGCAGTTTGAGTTTTGCTCAATGTGCCAACATCTGTAGTCTCTTATGACTTTTCATGAGAATATTCATATTTCACAGGCACCGTAACAATATTAATGGCCAGCTGTGTAGGAAGAAAATACAAAGGCTGGTTAACACTGAAGATGGATGCAAATTGCTGGAGTAATTCAGCGGGTCAGGCAGCATCACTCGAGAAAAGGAATAGGTTTTGGGTTGGAACCCTTCTTCAGACCGAAATTAGAGGTGGAAGGCAGGACTCAAAATAAACTGTAGCCTTTTCTCACCCTCAATATATTTGCTGTCCCCACCCCTGCCTCCTCTACATTCAGTCTGAAGAAGGCTTTCGACCCAAAATGCCACCTGCTCCTTTTCTCAAGAGAAGCTGAGTTACTCTAGCACTTTTTGTCTAACTTTGATATTTATGACTAGTTGTGTTAACCAACAGCAGGGCTCTCACTTCACTTTTTTTTCTCTGATGCTGTTTTGGGTTGAGATCCTTCTTCACACTGATGTGGGGTTGGGGAGGGTGGGAAGAAGAAAGGAATGTGAGGAGACAGTGGGCTGTGGAAGAGCTGGGGAGGGGAAAGAAGGAGAAAGCAGGGACTGAAATTGGAGAAGTCAATGTTCATACTGCTGGGGTGTAAATTATCCAAGTGAAATATAAGGTGCTGCGCCTCCTATTTACGGTGGTCCTCACTCTGGCCATGGAGGAGGCCCAGGTCAGAAAGGTCGGATTCGGAATGGGACGGGGAGTTGAAGTGCTGAGCCACCGGGAGATCAGGTTGGTTATTGCGAACTGAGCGGAGGTGTTGGGCGAAGCGATCGCCAAGCCTACGTTTGGTCTCACCGATGTAGAGCAGCTGACACCTAGAGGAGCGGATGCAATAAATGAGATTGGAGGATGCGCAGGTGCCGCACCTGGAAAGACTGCTTGGGTGCTTAGGGAGGAGGTAAAGTGACAAGTGTAGCATTTCCTGCGGCCGAGCTCTCATCCTTCTAAATTCCAGTGTATACAAGCCAAGTCGCTCCATTCTTTCAACATATGACTGTCCCGCCATCCCGGGAATTTTTGACTTTGATTAACCTCGTCTACCTATGCTGCACTCTCTCAATAGCAAGAATGTTCTTCCTCAAATTCGGAGACCAAAACTGCACACAGTACTCCATGTGAGGTCTTATTAGGGCCCTGTACAACTGCAGAAGGACCTCTTTGCTCCTATACTCAACTCCTCTTGTTATGAAGGCCAACATGCCATCTGCTTCCTGCTGTACCTGCATGCTTACTTTCAGTTACTGATGAACAAGGACACCCAGATCTCATTGCACATCCCCTTTTTCCTCATGATTTTATACACCTTTATAAGATCACCCCTCATCCTCCTGTGGTCCAAGGAATAGAGTCCCAGCCTACTCAACCTCTCCCTAAAGCTCAGACCCTCTAGCCCTGGCAACATCCTTGTAAATCTTCTCTGTACCCTTCCCGCTTGACAACATCTTTTCTATAACATGGTGCCCAGAACTGAAAAAAATGCTCCAAATGCAGTCTCACCAACATCTTATACAACTGCAACATGACTTCCCAACTTCTATACACAATATTCTGACTGATGAAGGCATATATCCAAATAAAAGATAGCACAGGAACATGATGCCAAGACCAACGCTCATCTAATAACAGCAGATGCTGATTCATACCAAAGATAGACTCACAGTGCTGGAGTTACTCAGCGGGGCAGGCAACATCAGTGAACAACATGGATAGGTGACATATCGGCTCAGGATCCCTCATTAACTTTATCTGTCTGCATGTACAGTGTAAAAATAATCAAATGAACAGAACTAATTAGTTTAGATTATCGTCACATGTCGTGAAAAGCTTTTCTGTTGCATGCTACACTGTAGGTGGGAAGACGATACATGATTACATTCAAGCCACCCACACAGTATAGATACAGGATAATGTGATTAATGTTTACTGCAAGTTAAAGTCTGATTAAAGATAGTCCAAGGGTCTCCAATGAGGTAGATGGGTGATCAGGAGCACACTCACTTTGGGAAATGAACTCTTATTAAGCTTTTGTGATCATTTGGGTTGACTTTAAATGCACACTCTCCTCCATTCTAACCAGTTGTTACTTCTATTTCAGAATGATGTACTTCAAACATCTGGTGTTTTCCATCTTGTTCGTTTCTGCTGGTAAGTTCCTTTCTGGGTGTGGGTGGTTGCAAGTGCTTCAGTCTTGGTGTTCTTCACCGTTGATGAGGCGAGAGTTATTATGAGTAACCGCCTCACATTACAATGTTTCCGTTCACATTTATTAGAGCCATACAGTGTAGAAAAAGGCCCTCTAGCCCAACTTGCATCCCCTGACCCACATGTTCCATCTACACTAGTACCATCTGCCTGCATTTGGCCCATATCCTCTATCATATGCATGTACCCATGACACCACCATTGTTGGATGAATAATGGGTAACAATGAGTCAGAATGCAGGAGAGAGAGAGGGTGCAGGGGTAAGTTGCTGCCTTACACCACAGACACAGGTTTGAACCTCACTATGGGTGCTGTCTATAAGGAGTTTGTACATTCTCCCCGTTTCCGTGTGGATTTTCTCTGTGCTCTGGTTTCCTCTCGCACTCTAAAGACGTACAGCTTTGGCTAATTTGCTTGGAAAAATTGTACGTTGTCCCGTGTGTGTGTGTGTAGGATTGTAAATTGTCCGCTAGTGTGCGGGGATCACTGGTCAGCGCGGACTCAGTGGGCCAAACAGTCTGTTTCCACGCTGTATCTCTAAAACTAAACAATGAAAACCTGATTGAATGGTACCTCTGTGGTGCAGCAGGTAAAGTGACGTCAGTCCTGCTTCTTGCTAGGATCGTTGATATTTGCTGTGATATTTCCTCTGTATTTCCCTTGGGGAAAATCCTGAATGGTTGCAGATGTTACTGCTGATATCTTGAAGGAAGTCTATGTTTCTTAACTTTAGTTCAGTTTATTGTCATGTAAAGTGAAAAGCTTTTGTTGCGTGCTAACCAGTCAGCGGAAAGACAATACATGATTACAATCGAGCCATTTACAGTGTGTAGATACATGGTAAAGGGAATAATGTGAATAACGTTTGTTGCAAGAGTAAGTCCAGCAAAGTCCGATGAAAGATAGTCCGAGGGCCTCTAATGAGGTAGATACATAGACCATAGATACGTAGGCCATTCGGTCCTTCGAGCCAGCACCGCCATTCAATGTGATCATGGCTGATCATCCACAATCAGCACCCCGTTCCTGCCTTCTCCCCATACCCCTTGATTCCGTTAGCCCTAAGAGCTCTATCTAACTCTCTTTTGAATTACTTGATAGTATCTCAGGACCGCTCTCCAGTTGTTGGTCGGGTGGTTCAGTTGCTTGATAACAGCTGGGAAGAAACTATCGCTGAATATGGAGGTGTGTGGTTTCCAGTGATGGAAATGAGTTTTAGGAACTAGGGGTACTCTAAGGTCCGTGAGATTGGCAAGGGGGGGGGGGGGGGGGGGGGATTTTTTTTATGTGCGGTCATACCATGTCAGAGTACAAGAATGCATAACTTGTTTATTGTGTATTTATTATATAGTTTATTGTGTAATATAGTTTATTGCACCATCAGTTACAAGTGATATGTCATAGCTGCTTTCGTGTCTCTCTTTCTCTCCCTCTCTCGCAATGTTCCATAATGGTATATAATCTCCATTTCTTTCTGTCGCCTCTTTCTTTCTGCATGCCGTTTCTTCAGCATGGCTTCTGCCACTAAGAAGCCATGTCCTCACATATTCTTCGGGGTTGAATTTTGACAGAGGGTCCCACCAACTTAATAAATAGAAGAGTTGAGAGATGATCAGTTTGAAGTCTTGCGTGTTGTGGTGACATGCAGAGATTCATGGCACTGAAGCTTCTTTCACATTCTGCTGTTGATACCGGAATTGTATTTACAGCCGTTAGCAGCTGCTGAAAATCTGCAGAAACGACCTTCCCTTTAGATTCCTTGAATTCTCTGAAAGCTCTGATACAAAGCCGACCATTTAAGCCACATTGTTCTGCCATTTCTTCTACATCATTATTCACAAAGGTAAAAAGTGAATCTTCTGGAATTTTGTTAATATCTAAATATTTCAACTTGTTCATTAACATTCATCATTGGAAGCCGTTGTAGATTCAAGCAGCCTGGATTTCATATTATTGACCAAACTCCTCAAAAACTGTTGTCTATGTATAGTAGGTAATTAACCAGCTCTCAAATGTATTCCATTAAATATCATCTGGCTTGTTGCTTTCTCCACTTGAGTATAACATTTTCCTGGCTTCTCTATTTGACATTCAAGAACCTTGATAGTTTGTTTAATTTCCTCATGTGCTTTACTAAGTGTACAATTTTGATTCTGCAGTTCAAGTGACAGTTCAGACAACTCTAGCAAACTGTCCATCAACAAGCCCAAATTATTTATGAAAGCTGATGATTCTAATACTTTTTTCAACCCCTCGTACTTTGCTCTCTCTGCACTAGATGCTCCCAAATAGCTTAATAAGATTGCCGCATTGTCTTTACAGTTCGGTAAGACAAAGCAACCCATCTCACGTTGAAAACACGACCAATTTTCAACAGTTGACAGTGAAGAGCCGCAGCACATGCAGTTAACTCATCCTGATTTTTAGGAGACCTATGATATAAGGAATACAATTTATCACAAAATATCTGAAAATGATCCAAACCTGCAACTTATAGCATCACCTACACTGAGTTCAAGCCTGTGACTGGCACAGTGCCAAACAGTTGCATTAGGGAAATCATCAAGAAATAGTTTTGCAACCCCTGCATTTCGTCCCAACATTACTGATGCACCATCAGTTACAAGTGATATCACATTTTCTTTTAGGTACTGTATTGAAAAACCACCTCTTTGTAAGCACCTTAGAAGCCCATCATATATAGATTTTGCATTTGCACCAAGTGTCATATGGTCTAAGTCAAAATAGAATGATATAGGTTGGGAAGATTCACCAACTGCTGCTCTCAAGCAGACTCCAGAACAGTTTTCCCATTAATAGTAGTAGATTCATTAATCATAATAGACATTTTAGATTGTTTTGAAATTATATTTTCCACCACTGTCGTTCGCATCTGGTTCCCAGGGCTCTCGCTTAACGTTTTTTCTCTGTTGCCAGCCGGGCAACCTAGGCAGCTTTTTCGGTTGCCAAATGACAGTTTAGGTGGTCATTTAAGACGGCGTGCATGACACGTGCGACAATGTGCTCGGACGAAGTGCGTAGTTACTAGTCGGAATTATGGTAAATGAAGCATTCACATATTTCTGCTTCAAATAAAGTCACAAACTAAACGTATTCACCAGTCAAGACATGATATATACCAATATGACATGCAGCAAAATTACAATACAGTATCTCATCTCTTTTTACACGTTGCAATGAATGCAATTTCTATTATTTCTTTCCACTTCAAAACAAAATTCTGGTTGGATATTCAGCGTACGATCAACCTTGGTGAGACCAAGTGCAGGCTTGGCGATCGCTTCGTCCAACACCTCCACTCAGTTCACCATAACCAACCTGATCTCCCGGTGGCTCAGCACTAACTCCCTCTCCCATTCCGAATCCGACCTTTCTGTCCTGGGCCTCCTCCATGGCCAGAGTGAGGCCCACCATAAATTGGAGGAGCAGCACCTCATATTTTGCTTGGGCAGTTTACACCCCAGTGGTATGAACATTGACTTCTCCAATTTCAGGTAGTCCCTGCTTTCTCCTCCGCTTCACAGCTCTCCTTCAGCCCAATGTCTCCGCCTCTTCCTTTCTTCTTCCCACCCCCCCCACCCTCACATCAGTCTGAAGAAGGGTCTCGACCCAAAACGTCGCCTATTTCCTTCGCTCCATAGATGCTGCCTCACCCGCTGGGTTTCTCCAGCATTTTTGTCTGATGGGAATTTTAAGGGAAGCTCGTCGGTGATTGGACGCAACCCCCTTAGAGACAGCGGTTGATTGGCCGCCAAATAATTGGGCACTAAAACTTGACATATAGGATAACAAAAATCGGAATTCCGATTTAAATCTGATATAAGGTACATCGGGTGGGTACCCGATTAATTCTAGACAACTGATTTTAAAAAAAAATCTAACCCCATTAAACCACTCGGGGTGTATTAAGATATGTTCTACAGTATGAAGTGTACAGCAAAACTTGCACTTCCAGAGTGGTCTATCGTGTTGTTTCTTCAGTGGCCACAGATTTATTTTAAGAGCAAAACATAAAATGCTGGAGAACTCAGCATGTTAGGCTGGATCTATGGAGGGTCCGAAGAAGGGTCTTGACCCAAAACGTCACCTATTCCTTCTCTCCAGAGATGCTGCCTGACCCGCTGAGTTACTCCAGCGAAAGACAGAGACACAGCGAGAGAGGGAGGAAAGGAGTGAGCGAAAGACAGACACAGCAAGGGAAGGAAACATAGAAACATAAAAAATAGATGCTGGAGGAGGCCATTCGGCCCTTCACACCAGCACCGCCATTCATTGTGATCATGGCTGATCGTCCCCAATCAATAACCCGTGCCTGCCTTCTCCCCATATCCCTTGATTTCACTAGCCCCTAGAGCTCTATGTAACTCTCTCTTAAATCCATCCAGTGACTTGGCCTCCACTGGCCTCTGTGGCAGGGAATTCCACAAATTCACAACTCTCTGGGTGAAAAAGTTTTTTCTTACCTCAATCTTAAATGGTCTCCCCTTTATTCTAAGACTGTGGCCCCTGGTTCTGGACTCAGCCAACATTGGGAACGTATTTCTATAAGATCCCCCTCCTCCTTCTAAAGTCCAGTGAATACAAGCCCAGTCTTTTCAATCTTTCCTCGTGTGACAGTCCCACCATTTCAGGGATCAAACTTGTGCACCTACGCTGCACTGCCTCAATCACAAGGATGTCCTTCCTTAAATTAGGAGACCAAAACTGTACACAATACTCCAGATGTGGTCTTCCCAGAGCCCTATACAACTGCAGAAGAACTTCTCTACTCCTATATTGAAATCCTTTTGTTATGAAGGCCAACATTCCATTGGCTTTCTTCACTGCCTGTTGTATCTGCATGCCAACTTTCAGTGACCGATGTCCGAGGACACCCAGGTCTTGCTGTTCCTCCCCCTTACCTAACCTAACCCCATTGAGATTTCTTTCAGTTCCTCGATCCCTTTAGATCCTCTGTTATCCAGTACTTCTGGGAGATTGTTTGTGTCTTCCATAGTGAAGACAGATCCGAAGTTGTTCAACTCTTCTGCCATTTCTTTGTTCTCCAGAATAATTTCACCCATGACTTCAAGGGACCCACATTTGACTTTGTTACTCTTTTTCCCTTAACATATATAAACATGCTTTTGCTGTCCTTCTTTATATTCCTGGCCAGCTTCCCTTCGTACTTCATCTTTTTAGCCCTTATTGTCGGTTTTGTTTCCTTCTGTCGTCCAATGAAAGTTTCCCAATCCTCTGGCTTCCGGCTATTCTTTGCTGTGTTAAACATCTTTTCTTTTAGTTTTATTCTACCCCTAACTTCTCTTGTCAGCCACGGTTGCCTCCTACTCCCCTTAGAATCTTTCTTCCTTTTTAACCATATAACAATTGCAGCACAGAAATAGGCCCTCTCGGCCCTTCCAGTCCGTGCCGACCATTTGTTTTCCCCTAGTCCCATCTACCTGCACTCAGAGCATACCCCTCCATTCCCTTCACGTCCATATACCTATTCACTTTACTTTTAAATGTTAAAATCGATCCTGTCTCCACCACTTCTGCTGGAAGCTCATTCCACACAGCCACCACCCTCTGAGTAAAGAAGTTCCCCCTCGCGTTACCCCGAAACCTCTGTCCCTTAATTCTCATGTCATGCCCTCTTGTTTGAATCTTCCCTACCCTCAATGGGAAAAGCTTATCCACGTCAACTCTGTCTATCCCTTTCATCATTTTAAAGACCTCAATCAAGTCCCCCCTTAACCTTTTTGGAATGAAATGATCCTGTGTCTTCCGGATTATGCCCAGAAATTCCTGCCATTGCTGTTCCACCATCATTCCTGCTAGGATCCCTTTCCAGTCTACCTTGGCCAGCTGCTCTCTCATGCCTTTATAATCCCCTTTGTTCAACTGCATCACTGCCACTTCTGATTTAACCTTCTCCTTCTCAAATTGCAGATTAAAACTAATCATATTATGATCACTACCTCCAAGCGGTTCCTTTACCTCGAGTTCTCTTATCAAATTTGGTTCATTGGACAACACTAAATCCAGAATTGCCTTTTCTCTGGTCGGCTCCGTTACAAGCTGCTCTAAGAATCCATCTTGGAGGCATTCTACAAACTCTCTTTCTTGCGGTCCTGAACCAACATGATTTTCCCAGTCTACCTGCATATTGAAATCCCCCATCACCACAGTGGCATTACCTTTGTTACATGCCAGTTTTAACTCCTGCTGCAACTTACACCCTATATCCGGGCTACTATTTGGGGGTCTGTAGATAACACCAATTAGTGTCTTCTTGCCTTTGCAATTCCTCAACTCAATCCACAGTGACTCGACCTTGTCAGTCCCTATGTCTTCCCTCGCAAGGGACTGAATTCCATTCCTCACCAGAAGAGCTACCCCTCCTCCTCTGCCCACCTGCCTGTCCTTTCTATAGGACGTATAACCCTGAATATTAATTTCCCAGACCTGATCCTCCTGCAGCCACGTCTCGGTAATCCCCACAATGTCATATCTACCAACCTCTATCTGAGCTTCAAGCTCATCTACTTTACTACTTATACTTCGCGCATTCAAATACAGTACCTTGCACATCTCACCATTCACATCGATCCCTACTACATAGAAACATAGAAAATAGGTGCAGGAGTAGGCCATTCGGCCCTTCGAGCCTGCACCACCATTCAATATGATCATGGCTGATCATCCAACTCAGTATCTCATACCTGCCTTCTCTCCATACATCCTGATCCCCTTAGCCAGGAGGGCCACATCTAACTCCCTCTTAAATATAGCCAATGAACTGGCCTCAACTACCTTCTGTGGCAGAGAATTCCAGAGATTCACCACTCTCTATATGAAAAATGTTTTTCTCATCTCAGTCCTAAAATACTTCTTCCTTATCCTTAAACTGTGACCCCTTGTTCTGGACCTCCCCAACATCGGAAACAATCTTCCTGTATCTAACCTGTCCAAACCCTTAAGAACTTTGTAAGTTTCTATAAGATCCCCCCTCAATCTTCTAAATTCTAGCGAGTACAAGCCGAGTCTGTCCAGTCTTTCTTCATATGAAAGTCCTGACATCCCAGGTATCAGTCTGGTGAACCTTCTCTGTACTCCCTCTATGGTAAGAATGTCTTTCCTCAGATTAGGAGACCAAAACTATATGCAATACTCCAGGTGTGGTCTCACCAAGACCCTGTACAACAGCAGTAGAACCTCCTTGCTCCTATATTCAAATCCTTTTGCTATGAATGCTAACATACCATTCGCTTTCTTCACTGCCTGCTGCACCTGCATGCCTACTTTCAATGACTGGTGTACCATGACACCCAGGTCTCGCTGCATCTCCCCTTTTCCTAATCGGCCACCATTCAGATAATAGTCTACTTTCCTGTTTTTGCCACCAAAGTGGATAACCTCACATTTATCCACATTATACTGCATCTGTCATGCATTTGCCCACTCAGCCAACCTATCCAAGTCACCTTGAAGCCTCCTAGCATCCTCCTCACAGCTAACACTGCCCCCCAGCTTCGTGTCATCCGCAAACTTGGAGATGTTGCATTCAATTCCCTTGTCCAAATCATTAATATATATTGTAAATAGCTGGGGTCCCAGCACCGAGCCTTGCGGTACCCCACTAGTCACTGCCTGCCATTCTGTAAAGGACCCATTTACTCCTACTCTTTGCTTCCTGTCTGCCAGCCAGTTCTCTATCCACATCAATACTGAACCCCCAATACCGTGTTATTTAAGTTTGCATACTAATCTTTTATGTGGGACCTTGTCAAAAGCCTCAAAGTCCAGATATAACACATCCACTGGTTCTCCCTTATCCACTCTACTAGTTACATCCTCGAAAAATTCTATAAGATTCGTCAGACATGATTTACCTTTCATAAATCCATGCTGACTTGTCCAATGATTTCACCACTTTCCAAATGTGCTGCTATCCCATCTTTAATAACTGACTCGAGCATTTTCCCCACTACCGATATTGGACTAACTGGTCTGTAATTCCCCATTTTCTTTCTCCCTCCCTTTTTAAAAAGTGGGGTTACATCAGCTACCCTCCAATCCTCAGGAACTACTCCAGAATCTAAAGAGTTTTGAAAAATTATCACTAATGCATCCACTATTTCTGGGGCTACTTCCTTAAGTACTCTGGGATGCAGACTATCTGTCAATGAGGGTTTATCGGCCTTTAATCCATTCAATTTACCTAACACCACTTCCCGGCTAACCTGGATTTCACTCAGTTCCTCCATCTCATTTGACCCCTGGTCCCCTGCTATTTCCGGTAGATTATTTATGTCTTCCTTAGTGAAGACAGAACCACAGTAGTTATTCAATTGGTAGGCCATGTCCTTGTTCCCCATGATCAATTCACCAGTTTCTGACTGCAAGGGACCTACATTTGTTTTAACTAATCTTTTTCTCTTCACATATCTATAAAAACCTTTGCAGTCAGTTTTTATGTTCCTTGCCAGTTTTCTTTTATAATCTATTTTCCTTTTCCTAATTAAGCCCGTTGTCCTCCTCTGCTGGACTCTGAATTTCTCCCAGTCCTCTGGTATGAATGCTCCTTGCATTGAGACATAAAGCCTTCAGGCTTGTTTTTACAACACTGTTACCCCTTATACAATTATGTTGAAAAGTGGCCCTTTTTGATTTTTGCCGTGGATTTGTCTGCCTGCCACTTTTACTTTTCACCTTGCTACCTATTGCTTCTACCCTCATTTTACACCCCTCTGCCTCGCTGCTCACACATTTAAATAACCCACCACCTCTTATTCTCTGTTTATTATCTTTTTCTTCTTTCTCCCCTACATGTTGGGTCTGAGTGCTTCCCTTCTCTGCCTCCTACACTGTCTACTAGTTTTCTCTATTTGAGTCCTCCCACCACCCACCACCCTCTGTGTGAAAGATTTACCCATCAGATTCCTAGTTACCCCTCAGATATTTTCCCCTTCACCTTGAACCTATGTCCTCTGGTCCTCGATTCCCCTACTCTGGGTAAAAGGCTCTGTCCATCTACCTGATCTATTCCCCATGATTTTGTATAGCTTATCTATAAGATCTCTCCTCATCCTCCTATGCTCCATGGAATAGAGACCCAGCATACTCAACCTCTCCCTATAGCTCACAGTCTCTAGTCCTGGCAACATCCTCATAAATCTTTTCTGAACCCTTTCAAAGCTTGACAATATCTTTCCTATAACATGGTGCCAGATGAACACAATACCTAAATGCGGTTCACCAACGTTTTGTACAACTGCAACATGACCTCCCAACTTCCATATCAATTTCTGACTGATCAAGGCCAAAGTGCCAAAAGCCTTTTGACCACTTATCTGCCTGCTACTCGACCTTCAAGGAACATGCACCTGTACTAGAGCCCTCTGCTCTACAACACTACCCAGAGGCTACCACTTTACTGAGTAGGTCCTGCCCTTGGTTCGACGTCCAAAATGCAACACTCACTCTTCACGTATTAAATTCCATCAATATGTTCCACTGTCCACCTGGCAATCGTCCGTATCTTGCTGCAATCTTTCGAATTATCTACAAAATACCACTCAGTTTTGTCTCGTCAGCAAACTTGCTTTAAATCTTGCCTAGTACTGAATCAAAATCTAAGTTACTCATGGAAAGACCGCACCATGCCATCTCTCAGTTCACCCACTATCAATAGGAAGAAGGTACATGAGGCTTGTAAACTATGACTCCAGGTCCAGAATAGCTTCTTCCATAACCAACCATTCACTATACCAAACAACAAAACTCTCAAAAATTTTCTCTGGCTCTTTGGTTGCTATATGGATGTTTTTTTGCTTAGGTGGTTAGCTGTATTATGGTTAAAAATTTCTTTGTTAGATTATATTGCTGGTGACGCAAAGGCTGAGGTGCCGTGGAGATGGTGGAGGATGCTATGAATGGCTGCAGGTGACTAGGAAAGGTCTTGCTTATTGGGAGATGCAGTACAATGTGGATAGATGTGATGTTATCTCACTTTGGTGGCAAGAACCGAAGGCTGATATTTATCTGAATGGTGCGATTAGGAAAAGGGTAAGTGCAACAAGACTGGGTGTCGCTTGTAATCAGCATGAAAGTAAGCATTGCAGGTACAGCAGGCAGTGAAGACGTTAATGACATGTTGGCCTTATTGCGGAGAGGATAAGCGTTTGGGCGAGTAAGGAGGTCTTTGGCAGTTTACAGGGCCCTGGTGAGACCGCCCGCACACTGGAGTATTGTATGCATTTTTGGTCTCTAATTTGCTGGAGGACTTTCTTGCTATTGTGGAGTGCAGTGTGGGTTCCACCGGTTTATTCCCGGATGGCGGGGATTGGACTATGATGGAAAGAATGGGTAAATGTGCTTGTATTTAGAAATTTCTCGTTTCCTGCTTCCCTTGACCAGTACTGATGAAGGGTCTCGACCCGAAACGTCGCCTATCTCCTTCGCTCCTTCGATGTGCTGCAACCCGTCTGAGTTTCTCCAGCTCTTTTTGTGTACCTTGTAGTTAGAAATACTATTTTTGTATTTAGACAGATGTGAGGGGGTTTATAGAACTATAAAAATTTTAAGGATGGACATTGCTAGATGCAGGAACAAAATGTTACCAAAGTTGGGAAGTCCAGAACCAGAGGTCACGATTACAGGGGTTTGGGCTGAGATTGATGGAAGAAACCTTTTCACCCAGAGAGTTGTGCATCTGTGGAATTCCCTGCACGGAAGCGCGAGGTTAGTGGAGGCAATTAATGGATGTTCTAGAGAGAGTTAGATTTAGCTCTTCGAGCTATAGGCTAATCAGGGATATGGGGGGGAAAAATGCAGGAATCGGGGTACTGATTTTTAGATGATCGCCATGAATTCATTTTGAATGGCTGGTTTGTGAGTCACAAGGCGGAAGGCCTAATCCTGCAACTATTTTTTGTTCTATGTTATCGGTGTGCTGTTGCATTTATAGACTGGTAAGCTGCCAGCAAAGTAAGCATTAAATTGTTCCGTTGTTCATGCAAGTACCATCTAACAATTAAGGCACTTTTAATAGCGTGACTATCTTGGCTTTATCATCTTGCATATCTCCTGTAGCTCCACATTATGACATTGTTGATTATATAGTAGCCCTATTTCTCTTAGTTACTCTTAGGCTTAATAACATTGAATATTTCACGTGGATCTTTTTACATTATTTGTGAAAGCAGTACTTAATCTCTTTTTTGCCTCCTGAATTTCCTCTTCTCCTACTCTACTAAGGGATTTAATTTCTCAAGGGATTTACATAATCACCCCCCAATAGTGTTAAGTTTATAGTCATAGGGGCAGAGTAGGGCTGGCCATCGAGTCTACTCTTCCCATTTAATCATGGTGATTATCTTTCCCTCTCAGCTAAGCAGAGGGAGAGGAACTTTTTTCGTTATGTTCGTGACCCAACTCACGGGCCTACCTAAATGTTTACATTATCTAACATATTTAAATATATTATATCCATTTACCTGAAACTCGTAAGACAAAAACCTGCACATCTTAAAGAACTATAGAGAACAAACCTAAATTTTCAAGTTTAATTGCTCCAATCAATGCACGTTTGAAATTGCGGTCGGACGCAAATTGACAATCCAACGATTTGTTATAATGGTAGTAGGCAGAGAGGACTCAGGGATCATTGATGCCTCTCATTACATCATAACTTTAACAAGGTTTCCAAGGACTAAAGTAATGTCTTACCTTGCTGTTATTTTGTTTTAAAATTGATTTTGCTTATAAATTCTATAAAGTAACAGTTAAATAAAATGATAAATAACAAATGCTGCAGTTAGGGTTAGGGGCAGTCAGCGGGCTTGTCAGTAGGGACGATTGATGCTGTGGAGGATCGGTCGGCGAGTGGATGCTGTGAGCATGGGGCGGGCCTCCTATGGTTGGTTGAGCGTCGGGCCGGCTCCGATTGGCTTTGGGAGCATCTGGCCGGGCCTCCGGTGGGTTGGTGAGCATCTGGCTGGGCTTCCGGTGGGTGCGGTGAGGGGTCCGTCGGGCTACCAGGCTGCCGGTAAGCGAGCGGGCGGTCTGACGGAGCATTGAATGGCGGTGCTGGCTCGAATGGCCTACTCCTGCACCTATTGTCTATAGTCCAGCCGTGGGCTGCTCTGGAAGGGGGGACGAGTTAGGGTTAGGCATTTTCCTGCCTTAGCCTTCCCCGAGCCTGGCATTGCCCCAGTCCCACTGTGGCTGTGACTCCCACTTTGCACACTGGCAGTCAATGACGTTCAGTAAACGGGGGAACCCACAGAAACTGCAATTATACATAATTATATATGATTACAGTCATATTCACAAGTCATATATACATACACACATATATAGATAGATGGTATAATAATATAAGAGACTGCAATACGGAAATAGGCTCCCCATGGTGTAATATGGGCATTGGATACTAGATGGCGCTTACTTTTTCGATCTCTTTTTCTAATTGGTTTAATTAATTAATGTGCAACTTTTGGCACTTACGAGTTATGAGTTCCTTCTCAATTATATTTTATCTAAATCTGTGCAAAATTTAATGTAGTTACAAGATGGGTCACGAAAGCTGATTGCTAGACACATTTTTGTTGCTCGGCCCACAGCCTGAACCCCATTCTCCTGCCTTCTTCCCGTAACCTTTGGTGCCCTTACTAATTAAGAACCTGTCACGATCGGTGGCAATGAATTCCACAGGTTCACCACACTCTGGCTAAAGAATTTCTTCCTCTTCTCTATTCTAAAGGTACGTCCTTATATTCTAAGGCTGTATTCTCTGGTCCGAGGCCGACCCACTACTGGAAACATCCCCTCCACTTGCATTTCCCACTGTGTTACCCCAGCACTTTGTGTTTTTATTTAAACCAACATCTGCGGTTCTGTTACTCGAAACAGTTTTATTCATATAACCATATAACCATATAACAATTACAGCACGGAAACGGGCCCGCTTGGCCCTTCCAGTCCGTGCCGACCATTTGTTTTCCCCTAGTCCCATCTACCTGCACTCAGACCATACCCCTCCATTCCCTTCACATCCATATACCTATCCACTTTACTTTTAAATGTTAAAATCGATCCTGCCTCCACCACTTCTGCTGGAAGCTCATTCCACACAGCCACCATCCTCTGAGTAAAGAGGTTCCCCCTCACGTTACCCTTAAACTTCTGTCCCTTAATTCTCATGTCATGCCCTCTTGTTTGAATCTTCCTACCCTCAAGGGAAAAACGTATCCATGTCAACTCTATCTATCCCTTTCATCATTTTAAGACCTCAATCAAGTCCCCCTTAACCTTCTGCGCTCCAAAGAATAAAGACTAACTTGTTCAACTTTCTCTCTAACATAGTTGCTGGAACCCTGGCAACATTCTAGTAAATCTCCTCTGTACTCTCTCTATTTTGTTGACATCCTTCCTATAAATAGGACGATCAAAATTGTACACCATACTCCAGAATTGGTCTTACCAATGCCTTGTACACTTTTAACATTACTTCCTACTCCTATATTCAATGCTCTGATTTATAAAGGCCAGCACACCAAGGCTTTTCTTTACCACCCTATCTACATGCGATTCCACCTTCAGGGAACTATGCACAGTTATTCCTAGATCCCTCTGTCCACAGCATTCCTCAATTCCCTACCATTTACCATGTACGTCCTATTTTGATTTGTCCTGCCAAGATGTAGACTTCACACTTAACAGCATTAAACTCCATCTGCCATCTTTCAGCCCCGCTTTTCCAATGGCCCAAATCTCTCTGTAGACTTTGAAAATCTACTTCATTATCCACAACACCACCTATCTTAGTATCATCTGCATACTTACTTATCCAATTTTCCACCCCATCATCCAGATCATTGATGTACATGACAAAACACAGTGGGACCCAACACAGATCCTGAGGCACCCCACTGGTCACCGGCTTCCAACCTGACAAACAGCCATCCACCATTATTCTCTGACATCTCCCATTCAGCCCCTGTTGAATCCATCTTGCTACACTCCGCCATTAACACCCAAAGATTGAACCTACTTAACCAACCTTCCATGGGAACCTTGTCAAAGGCTTACTGAAATCCATATAGACAACATCCACTGCTTTAAACCTCATCAATTTCCCTAGTTACCACTTCCAAAAATTCAAGAAGATGGTTTGTCAAACATGACCTTCCAGGCACAAATCCATGTTGACTATTCTGATCAGACCCTGTTTTATCCAGATGCTTATATATTTATCTCTAGTATCCTTTCATTAATTTGCCCACCACTGACGTCAAACTAATAGGTCTAATAATTGCTAGGTTTATTCTTTGAACCCTTTTTAAAACAATGGAACAACATGCGCAGTACGCCCAATCCTTCCGCACTATTCCCGTTTCTAATGACATTTGAAATATTTTGTCATAGCTCCTGCTATTTCTACACTAACTTCCCTCAATGTCCTAGGGAATATCCTGTCAGGACCTGGAGACTTATCCACTTTTATATTTTTCAAAAGTGTCAGTACTTCCTCCTCTTTGAGTCTCATAGTTTCATAGCTACTCTACTTTTTTTCTCCTTACTCACAGAGTTCAATATCCTTCTCCTTGCTGAATACCGAAGAAAAGAAATTGTTCAATATCTCCCCCATCTCTTTTGGCTCTGCAGATAGCTGTCCATTCTGGTTTCTCTAATGGTCCAATTGTATCCCTCGTTATCCTTTTGCTATTAATATAGCTGTAGAAACCCTTTGGGTTTACTTTCACCTTTCTTGCCAAAGCAACCTCATATCTTCTTTTAGCTTCCTAATTTCTTTCTTAAGATTCTTTTTACATTCTTTATAATCCTCACTAGCACCTCATTTACTCCATGCCTCCTATAATTATTGTAGATATCTCTCTTTTTTTCGAAACAAATGTCCAATTTCCCTTGAAAACCATGGCTCTTTCCAATTTTTACTATTTCCTTTCAACCTAACAGGGACATAAAGGTACTCTTACAATTTCCCCTTTAAATGTCCCATTTCTCTCATCTTCCCATGAAACAAAGTGTCCCCAATTCACTCCTTTAAAATCCTTACGCATTCCCTCAGTTAGCCTTTCTCCAATCAAAAATCTCCACCCTAGGTCCAGTTCTGACTCTCTCCATAACTATATTGAAACTAATGGTATTGTGATCACTGGTCCTGAAGTGCTCACCAACGCATACCTCTGTCACCTGACCTGCCTCATTTCCTAACGGGAGGTCCAGCACTGCCCCTTCTCTGGTCGATACCTCTATGTACTGCTGCAAAAAACTATCCTGCACACATTTTACAAACTCCAAACTATCCAGCCCATTTACAGAATGTGTTTCCCAGTCTATTTTTGGAAAATTGAAATCTCCCACAATCACTACCTTGTGCTTACTACTAATATCTGCTATCTCCTTACATATTTGCTCTTCCAATTCTTGCTCCCCATTTGGCGGTCTATAATACACCCCTAAAAGTGTTGCTACACTTCTCAGTTCCACCCAAATAGCCTCCCTAGACGAGCCCTCTAATCTATCCTGCCAAAGCACTGCTGTAATATCTTCTCTGACAAGCAATGCAACACCTCCCCCTCTGGTCCCTTCCAATTCTATTACACCTGAAGCAACGAAATCCTGGAATATTTAGTTTCCAATCACAGCCCTCCTGCAACCATGTTTCACTGATTGCCACAACATCATATTTCCAGGTGTCAATCCAGGCTCTAAGTTCATCCACCTTACTTACAATGCTCCTAGCATTAAAATATACACTTTTTAGAAACCCACCATCCCTTATTCTCTATTATCTTTTTCATCTTTCTCGCCTACATTTTGGGTCCGAGTGCTTCCCTTCTCTGCCTCTTGCCCCGCACCCTGACCCCTAGCCCCCTCTACCCGAGTCCCTCCCCCCAGCCTTTCTAGTTTAATGTCTCCCCAACAGTGATTAGGATAACCAGTCTGTAAAAGGACCTTTGGGACATAACTTTATAGGTCTCCACTCACCGAATTTTGCCACTACTGTGACCACTGGCAAAATTAATAATATTTTCGAATTGTCCACTGATATTCTGCCTTGGCCTATTCACAAGTATGGTCATACGGCTCAATTGAGCATATTGGTTGGTAGAGCTGGTAAAGCCACTGCCTCACAGTGCCAGAGATCCGGGTTCATTCCTGACCTCGGGTGATGTCTGTGTGGAGTTTGCATGTTCCCCCTGTGACCGTGTGGTTTCCTCCAGGTGTTCCTGTTTCCTTCCACACACAAAGACATGTGGGTTTGTAAGTTAATTGAACTTTGTAAATTGTCTGTCGTGTGTAGGGAGTGGATACAAAAGTGAGATAACATGGAACTAGTGTGAACGGGTGATCGATGGTCGGCATGGACTCGGTGGGCCGAAGGGCCTGTTTCCATGCTGTATCTTACAATTAATTCAATTCTGCCTTGAATATAACCTTGTCGAGTATTGTAACACTGAAGACCCTGGAGAAGATCTTCTACTTCTGAAGGGTCCATCCATGTATTGTCCATCCATGTTCTCCAGAGATGCTGCATGACCCTCTCAGTTACTCAAGTACTTTCTGTTCTACGTAAGATTCCAGCAGTTGCTGTTCCATGTGTCTTCTATTTCTGCCAAACAGACAATGTAACCGAGAATGACCACAGTTTTCCAAAGCCCAGGTTGAAAAGCCCAAACCAGGCATTAAAACAAAAAGCAATAATCAAAGATGTCCCAACCCTGTCATTCCTCTTCTCCTTGCTCCCATCTGGCAGAAGGTATGGAAGCTTGAAAGTGGGCACCACCAGACTCGGGAACAGCTTCTTCCCCTCTGTTATCAGGCTTTTCATACATCCTTCCATAAGCTAGAGTACTGTCTGATTCATCTCTACCCCATTGTGGACATTGGACTTTGTCTCTGGAACTGGTGCGCTGCATTACTGAGAACGATATTCTGCACTCTGTATCTTCCCCTTGGCTCTACCTGAGTACTTGATTTATTTATGTCGAGTTTTATCTGAACTGTTTGGATAGTTGCAAAACAAAGCTTTTCACTGTACCTCAGTAGCCATGACAATAATAAACCTAAAAACCTAAAACTTCATCATAATAAACCGCAAAATAAAATGGTGGGATGCAACAAACATGATATCTTTTCCCAAATCATTTGTATTCAACACTCACAAAGCAATCAACATTTAAAACATGATGTGCACAGAGTAAGGAGCAATAATAACCAGATCTCTCGTCTTATTGACTTACACCATCTTCTAAGGAGAGAGTCAAGAGTGTTATTTCTCAAATGTACTGACAACGGAACAATGAAAGACATATTTGCTGCTGCCTAACAAGCCCGTAAACATGAATCCACACTTGCTCTATCACACTATAATCTTTGACGATAGACACAAAATGCTGGTGTAACTCAGCGGGACAGGCAGGATCTCTAATGAAAAGAATGGGTGATTTTTTGGGTTGAGATGCTTCTCCAGACTGAGAGTCAGGGGAGAGGGAGACATAGAGATATGGGAGGGTTAGGTGTAAAAACAACAGATCAAGAGGGATGAAGGTCAAGGAAAATGTAGAATGGAACATTGTTACTGAGGGGAAGGTATACTATCAAGTGAACCTCTGCCTCACCTGAAAAGACTGTCGCATACAGCACACAATCCTCTGACATTTTCGCCACCTCCAACAGGAATCCTCCACGATCCACATCTTCCCATTTCCACCCCTTTCCATGGAGACCATTCCCTCCGCAACTCCCTGGTCAACTCCCTGGCCACCCAAACCACCCCCTCCCCAGGTACTTTCTCCTGCAACGAATGGAGATGCAACACCTGTCCCTATACCTCCTCCCTCGACTCTATCCAAGGACCCCGACAGTCCTTTCAGGTGAGGCAGAGGTTCACTTGCACCTCCTCCAACCTCATCGCTCGGCGATTATTTCTTTGAACACCTCTGCTCAGTCTGCCTTGGCCAACATGACCTCCCAGTTGCTAAATACTTGAACTCCACCTCCCATTCCCAAACTAACCTTTCTGTCCCGGGCCTCCTACGCTGTCAGTGCGAGGCCCAGCACCTCACATTTTGCTTGGGCAGTTTATAACCTAGATGTATTTATATTGACTTCTGTAACTACAAGCATTCCTTGCTTTATCCCTTTCTCCATTTCTCCCTCATGCTAGTTCGATTAGTTTCCTCCTGATTACATTTTACTGGTTGGATGCATTGCTGCAGCTAACAATGATTCATTCTATATTTTCCTTGACAACTCCCCTTTTGATTTCTTGTTTCCACACCTTACCCTTCCACATCTGTTTCCCTCTCTCCTGGCACTCTGTCTGATGAAAGGTCCCGACCGGAAACATCACCCATTCCTTCTCTCCAGAGATGCTGCCTGTCCCACTGAGTTACTCCAGCATTTTGTGTCGACCTTCGGTGTAAACCAGCCTCTGCAGTTCCTTCCTACACACTGTAATTTTCATTTGTCTTTAGCACAACCTGTTGTACTTGTGTATGATATGATCTGTCTGGATAGCACATAATGATATATTTTTACTATCTCAGTACAGGTGACAATAGTAAACCAACGACAATAACATATAATTACCTACCAAGGCCGCAAGAAATGGCATATCTGACATGCTTACTAGTCAAGAATCTAGCAATCTCTGATTTAAAAAAAGACAGTATCCACTGCTGTCTGTGGTAATAAATTCCACAGATTCACCACCCTCAGACTCCTCAACTCCTTTGTCTATGGAACTATTGCGCTACGATTTAGAGATAATATATATAAGCAGAAGTGGTGGAGGCAGGATCGATTTTAACATTTAAAAGTAAAGTGGATAGGTATATGGACGTGAAGGGAATGGAAGGGTATGGTCTGAGTGCAGGTAGATGGGACTAGGGGAAAACAAATGGTCGGCACGGACTGGAAGGGTCGAGAGGGCCTGTTTCCGTGCTGTAATTGTTATATGGTTATATGGATGCTGAGAACTATATTCTGCACTCTCTTTGTTGGAGTTTGGCATGATTGTATTTATGTATAGTATCAGATATGATTGGACTGCATGCTAAACAAAGCTTTTCGCTGTATCTCTGTGCATATCCCCACCATCTCTCAGCAACTTCTACATATGCACCACAGAAAGCATTTTATCAGGAAGCATCACAGCCTGGTTTGGGATCAGCTCAAGACCACAATAAATTGCAGGGAGTTGTGAACACAGACAGCCCAGACCATCACACAAACCAACCTCCATTCCTTTGGTAGACACAAAATGCTGGAGTAACGCAGCGGAACTGGCAGCATCTCTGGAGAGATGGAATGGGTGACGTTTCGGGTCGGGACCTCCATTCCTTTGACTCACTTCGGCAAGACCAGCAGCGTAATTAAGGACAAGTTGCACCCTGGCCACTCCCTCTTCTTCCCTCTCCCCTCTCCCATCAGGCAAGAGGTACAGAAGTGTGAAAACGCACACCACCAGATTCAGGGACAGTTTCTTCCCAGCTGTTATTAGACAATTGACCCATCCCACCAATAACTAGAGAGAATTCCTGAACTACTATCTACCTCATTCGAGACCACCAGATTATCTTTGATTGGACTTTATCTTGCGCTAAACATTGTGCACATTGTTGCCTTTATCGTGTATCTGTCCACTTTGGGCGGCTCGATTGTAATCATGTATTGTCTTTCTGCTGACTGGTTAGCACCCAACAAAAGCTTTTCACTGTACCTCGGTACACGTGACAATAAACTAAACTCAATTCAAGTGAAGGTGACAATAATAACCCGTTTCTGTCTTTTGTTCAGATGCATTCATCACTTGTGAACCAGCAACAGATGTAGAGATCGGCAAGGATGTCACCTTCAAGTGTACGTTTGAGTGCGACGATCCATGTGCACCGAGGGTGAGGTGGGAGAAGGATCAAGATGCCGGAATCTTGTACGAGTACAAGGAAGATAAAAGCGATGTCAGCAAACAACATGCCAACTACTCGGGAAGAATTGAAGTCGACACATTCTCATTTAAAGAAGGAAAAGCATTCCTTACATTGAAGAATGTCGACATCTGGGATGAGGGAAAGTACATTGTCAGTATTATCACTGACAATGGATATGGAGCTGGATTTGTCCAGCTATCTGTTTGGGGTATGTCTTCATACTTGATAGGAGCAGAATTATGCCATTCGGCCCATCGGGTCATCTCCTGCCTTCTCCCCATACCCCCTGACTCCCGTACTAATCAAGAACCTATCAATCTCCATTTAAAAAATACCCAATGACTTGGACTCCACAGCTGTCTGTGGCAATGAATTCCACAGATTCACCGCCCTCGGGCTGTAGAAATTCCTCCTCTTCTCCTTTCTAAAGGAACATTGTTTTATTCTGATGCTGTGCCCTCGGGTCCTAGACTCACGCACTACTGGAAACCTCCTTGTCTTCTCTCTTGTTCTGTTTACAGTGAGGGTCAAATGTACCTGGGTTTATTTATTTAATTGTTCAGTATTAGGGATTCTTTTTAATTCTTAACACAGCTTTTTTTACAGGAAGCCAGATGCCGAAAATTCTTGTGTCATCTCCCTTCATCAAAATTCTCTTGTGAAGTTCCACCAGTTCAAATAAACTTCATGCCTCTGCCAGGAGGAAATGTAGCTGAGAATGTCCATGGCATCAGTTACAAAGAACAGGGGTGTCTTTGGGGTGTCTAATTATACAACTATTAATGGCAGCACAGTGGTAGAGTTGCTGTCTTACTGCACCAGAGACCAGAGTTCGATCCTTACTATGAGTACAGTCTGTATGGAGTATGTACGTTCTCCCCGTGACCACGTGGGCATTCTCCGGGGACACCAGCTTCCTCCCACACAAAAGACACACAGGGCTGGAGAAGGGTCTTGACCCGAAACGTCACCCATTCCTTCTACAGAGATGCTGCCTGAGTTACTCCAGCATTTTATGTCTATCCTAGGTTGGTAGGTTAATTGGCATCGGTAAAAAATCTTAATTGTCCTGCACGTCTTTGGAGTATGGGAGGACACTGGAGCACCTGGAGAAAACCCACGTGGTCACGGGTAAAACGGACAAACTCCGTACAGACAGCACCCATAGTCAGGATGGAAGCCAGGTCTGTGGCGCTGTGAGGCAGCAACTCGACCGCTGCACCATCATGTCACCATTAATGGTTGCTATTTATGTTTCTTTTCTTGGCAGCTGCTCCTGATCTTATCAAAGTATTCTGGAATTCCGGAAAGGGCACGCTGTCTTGCCAGTCGTCAGGGTGGTATCCTGTCCCAACGGTGGAGTGGAAGGACAAATCGGGGAACGATTTAAACAAGTACAGTGAAATAATCATGGGAGAAAGCAATGGCTATTTCAACGTGACCCACAATCTGAAAGAATATGATAGCGTACAGAATCAGTACATCTGCTCAATGTGGCATAAGTGGATGAAAAAACAGACTCGAGTGGGCTTCTCGAGTAAGTTTATCTCTGAGATTATTAATCAAGTAAAAGTTAATTTAAATAAGCTTATTAGAGATATTTTCATTCATAATCTGAGATCCATCAGTCATTCATTGTTTAAGAAAGAACTGCAGATGCTGGAAAAATCGAAGGTAGGCAGACATCTTTTGTCTATCCATCAGTCATTGACAAGTTTGTTGGTGAACTATTCCAGGATTTAGTCTCATCGCCCCACAAGATTTAGATTTAGGTTTATTATTGTCACGTGTAGTGTTGACACAGTGGCACAGCGGTAGAGTTGCTGCCTCACAGCGCCAGAGACCCGGGTTCCATCCTGACTGGGGGGGTGTCTGTATGGAGTTTGTACGTTCTCCCTGTGACCTCTTAGGATTTCTCCCGGTGCTCCGGTTTCCTCCCATTCTCCAAAGACGGCGTTTGTAGGTTAATTGGCTTCCAGAAATTGTAAATTATTCCTAGTGTTCAGTGATTCAATGGCACTTTATTTCTCTTATGGTACAGTGAAATTCATTTCTGTATACAGTTCAGTACAAGTTTCTATACAGAAACACTTAGATACGTGTTAGCAGAGCATCGCAGATACAAGTGTCTTGCAGTAGAAACATAGAAATTAGGTGCAGGAGTAGGCCATTCAGCCCTTCGAGCCTGCACCGCCATTCAATATGATCATGGCTGATCATGGCTGATCATCCAAGTAGCACACCAAGTCAGTGTACAGTCACCATATTTGGTGCCATTTTCGAGTGACAATTGTAAATGCAGGGTTCTTGATTGACCATGAAGGCCTGTTGTCCTGGTGGCATTGCAGGGTCGGCCTGGCCATGTGTTACCATGATGTCCTCCACCACTCTAAACGGCGCCCGGTCCATGTGCTCGGCTTCTTGGAGCGGTGCACAGTCCAGCCGAGGCCCAGGCTGTTGCAGGGCCTCCAGCGGCCCACTCCCCCGTCAAGGCAGTGCACTGCCTCCTGCAGCCGGTCTGCTTACTGGCCCTCTGTCCAACTCACTCCACTCTGGGCGGGTGAGCCGGGCCTTACATCAGTCATTCATTGCGGAGCAGTCTGCGGAGCAGGTGCTCAGTCCACGGCAAGCCAGCTGGGCCTGCTGGTGGGCTTTGCCGAGGCTTGCCGGGATCCTCCCACCGCGTGGCTAGCCGAATACTCCGCCATGTGCAGTGTGTAGGATAGTCCTAGCGAATTTTCAGATAAAACAATTGGGTGATTCTTCAGTAAGTGTCTATTTTGGTGTCCCGCTACTTTGATGCTGCATATACGGAAAATTCTACCCGATAGTCGATGCCCCCCCCCCCCCCCGAAAACCGCATGTCCCAGTGGTTACTAGTGAAATTTCAGGTTGGTATATTTCTTTAATGGGGGATCTATCGTAAATGAAAATACTTTTAAACAGTAGGTATTAATGATTAAAATATTTATCGCCCTTAAAAATCCTCTATTCTTGATTAAATTATAAATCTTACCGTATTTTTCAAAACGTCCTTGTCCCGATGATTGGAGTAATTACCGTCACGCACCTTTGTTGAGCCGTCCCACATGGCTATAAATGGAATAGACGCGAACTTCTGACCTCAAAAGACCGCGGAATTCAAAAGTCCCCTACCTTGTGAATTTCTCCTGATTCGCGGGACGAGAAGCGTGAAAACTCAGTTTCTTGTTGCATACATACCTTTATTCAGCGCCATTCCCGAACGGTGCTGAATTCTTAGAGAGAAAAAAAACTTTCTTTTTTGATTTGTTCTGGAGAAGAAATCATGCCATGTGCCATTCTGGAAACGATATGGCCTTCCGGCGGGGCCATCCTGGGCTAAAGCTTAGGCCACCATTCCCGTCACGGGCACATCCGCAACTTAACTCTTGATTTCCCCCCCCCCCCCCCCCCCCCCAAGCGGGGAACAAGAGCTGAAGAGGGCCAGGCATGGAGAGGGACTTGGGGTCACGGGAAGATGCGACGGCTTTGTGTCCGGCTGGAGCTGGATGGAGATCGGGGGTAAGTAGCCCCAGCCCCAACCTTAATCCTAGCCCTAACTCCAGCCCAAGCCCTAACTCCAACCCTAACGATAGTTTTAGTCATCTCCATCACGCGACGCTCCCCAACTTGATCATCTCCACCATGCTTAGTCATATCCGTCACACGAGTATTTTATGCTCATAATGTGTAAAATAATACAGCAATGACCATAATTATCTGAAGTTAATATTGTTATAGAGGAAGTTGGTGAAAGGTTATGTGAAGGCTACCATTCTTGCTGAAAATCACCACTTTTTTCTCTTACGAAGGTTTAAAATCAATGCGTTAGACTGAAAAAGTTTTTTTTGATGGTTTATTTGAGGAAGATATTCTATAATTTGAAAGACAGCGACAAAATTGTTATTTTATATTCTTAAATCAGTTATATTTTGCAGTGTTCCTCATAAAAATATGACGGATATGACTGAATGCAATGGGCAACCTGGAAAACGAAGATTAAAACATAAATTAAATTCTCTAAAGGATTGAGCCAAACATATTTTTCCCATAGTAGAGATGTTCACCTATGCGAAACAACGTTCAAAGTTGCAAAAATTTAAGTTTTATATTCGGGTTTCCAGAAACTTAAAAGTAGACACTTACTGAAGAATCACCCGATTATGTCGTTGGTTGGATCACAGATAATCGAGGAGGTGCACAGTTCAAAATTCAAAAAAGCTCAAATTATCGTGTGTACCGAGGTACAGTTAAAAAGCCATGCCACCGACGGCCTTTACCTGCAATCCGGCTGCCCGCGGGCGGCGACCATTCACCTTGCCCATCCTCGCCTCTCCGCCGGCTGCCAGCACCCACCTGGATTCCAGACCCAGTTCCCGACCGAGAGTCTGAGGAAGGGTCCCGACCCGAAACATCACCAGAGTTCTCCAGAGATGCTGCCTGACCCGCTGAGTTACTCCAGCACATACAATGATAATCCCTTACTCAGTTATAGCGAACAATTGGTAATAAGCGATACCATTCTCCCTCTCTCCCCCCCCCCCCCCACCACCCCATGGTCCTTCATAAAGAGGGTTTACTGTAATGTTATTATTATTGTTTACAGTGCTAACCTGTGTCTGAACAGCATTAGCAGGGAGAAATTTGATTTTTTTTTGTCCATTTTCTTTATTTTCAGATGGACATCACTTAATCCGGGTGGATGATGGAAAAAAACCTTCAGATTTATAAATCAAAAATCAAATGATATTTTGTATTTTCATCTCCGGCTTTTGCTCACCTGTCTGCCAATCAAACCCAAATCCCCGCCCCACCTCTTCCCTGTATCCACCTATCACTTGCCAGGCTTTATCCTGCCCACTACTCTCTTCCAGCTTTCTCTTCCCCCCCCCCCCCCCCCCCCCCCCCCCCCCCCCCCCCCTCCCCCCCCCCCCACCACAATCAATCTGAAGATCTTGATCGGTTGACCAAAAGTGCTGGGAAACAGCTTTCTGGATCAGGTCCATAAACAGCTTATGACACCGACATTAAGGAACGTGTAGATTAATGACACCATTTTGTCCACAAAAAAAAGCGTTGTAGGGCAAAGAATGATCAGATGTAGACCGTTGTGGAGATATCTACGTGCATTCATGTGACTACTCGGGATTCTCAGCTGCCATGTACTGTATGTCTACTTTGAAGCTGTTCTCTGCTTTGTGATGGGATTAAGACCCGACGCTGCTTATTTGTAATCCAAAAGATGCTTTGCGAGATGTTGTTCGTGCTGTTGGTGTCTGTTGTGGATCATCGTCCCGTAAGATGTTTAAGGGCCTGACCGCCAAATTTAATAAAGAAATGTGTGGCACGGTGGCACAACGGGAGAGTTGCTGCCTTACAACGCCAGAGACCCGAGCCCGATCCTGATTATGGGTGCTGGCTACACGGAGTTTGTACGTTCTCCCCGTGCCCTGTGTGGTTTTCTCTGGGAGCTCCAATTTCCTCCCACACTCCAAGACGTACCGGTTTGTAGACTAATTGGCTTTGGTAGAATTGTAAATTGTCCCTCGTGTATAGGATAGTGTTAGTGTACGGGGATCACTAGTCCGCGCCGAATTGGTGGGCCGAAGAGCGTGTTTCCGTGCTGTATCTCAAAACACAACGAAATGTTATTGTTTAAATTCAGCCACACTCTCTCTCTCTCACTGCTGCCCCTCAAGTTCCTCCTGCCGTCGATAATATAGCCACGTGTGTTTCCTCAGCACTTGCCTTCACTGCACAGTTGTTCCACATGGCTTCCAGTTCCAATTCGAGGCCTCTAGGTTCCTGGGTCCAAGGTACCTGGACCCGACTCACCACCACTTGCTACACACCCCATCCATGCTCCAAGTTCTACTCTCTGCGCCATGCACTGGGCACCAGTCGTCTCTCGCTCGCCCTCTCCTGCAGCTCCGTGCCTCACTCGGACATGGACCTTAAATGAGATCCACGTCATCCTCTGCCTGAACCTCCTCCTCACAGTGACGTAGTGGCAGAGTAGCCGCTTACAGTGCCAGAGACCCGAGTTTAATCCTGACTGTGTGGAGTTTGCACGTTCTCCCTGTGACCATGTGTTTTTCCTTTGGGTGATCCAAATTCCTCCCACATCCCAAAGACATGCAGGTTTGTAGGTTAATCGGCCCATATAGATGCGAAAGTGAGATAACGTAGAACTAATGTACAGGTGATCGATGGTCATCATGGACTCGGTGGGCCAAAGGGCCTGTTCCATGCTGTCTCTTTGAAACTTAAAAATATAACTCCCGGTTTTTATGTAGGCAGGTTTGGTCTCCAATCTATCACGGTCATTCTCTCGATGCCGATCATCAATCACCCGTTCACACTAGTTCACATTCTTATCCACTCCCTACACATTTGGGGCATCTTTACACCCAATTAACCTACAAACCCACACATCTTTGAAATGTGGCAGTAAACCGGAGCACCCGGAGCAAACACAATTGTAAACTCCACACACAGACAACACCTGAGGTCAGGATCGAACCCGGATCTCTGGCGCTGTAAAGCAGCAGCTCTACCCGCTGGAAGCCAACTATTTTTAAAATGTTTATTTTCTTATTTTTCTCGTTCTGAAACTTTGATAGGTGTCCACTCTGTTTCTCTTCCGAATTATAATATTTTCTGCTTTTGTTTTGGATTTCCAGTATCTGCAGTGTTCATTGCAGTATATTCATTGTGCTAATTGAAATGTTGAATCATGTATAATTTTAATGCACAGTCTCTCCCTGGGTTAATCAGAGAGCATAGGTTTAAGGCGAGAAGGGAAAGATTTAATGGGTACCTGAGGGGCAACTTTTTCACACAGATGGTGGTAGGTATATGGAACGAGCTGCCAGTAGAGGTCTTTAAGGCAGGTTCAATAACAACATTTATAATACATCTGGACAGATAGAAATTAGGTGCAGGAGCAGGCCATTCGGCCCTTCGAGCCTGCACCACCATTCAATATGATCATGGCTGATCATCCAACTCAGTATCCTGTACCTGCCTTCTCTCCATACCCCCTGATCCCTTCAGCCACAAGGGCCACATCCAACTCCCTCTTAAATATGGCCAACGAACTGGCCTCAACTACCTTCTGTGGCAGAGAATTCCACAGATTCACCACTCTCTGTGTGAAAAAATTTTCTCATCTCGGTCCAAAAAGACTTCCCCCTTATCCTTAAACTGTGACCCCTTGTCCTGGAGTTCCCCAACATTGGGAACAATCTTCCTGCATCTAGCCTGTCCAACCCCTTAAGATACATGGATAAAATAAAAGTACTACCTTCAGAAAGGAGATGAGGATACAAAAATATGTACATTCAGAGGGTGGTGAATCTGGGATTCATTTCACAGACCAAGTAGAGGCCAAATCTTTAGGTATTTCTGAATTGAAGACTGACAGGTTCTCAATTAGTAAAGTTAAAAGGAGAAGGCAGGAAAATGGGGTTGAGAGAGAAAGATAGATCAGCCATGTTGAATGACAGAGTGGACTCAATGGACCAAATGGCCTAATTCTGCTTGGGCAACTTGTGATAGGAAAGTTTAGGAGGGATTTGGGCTAAACACAGGCAGGAAATTGGGGCATCCTTGGTTGGCATGGACAAGTTGGGCTGAATGGCCTGATTCCAAGGATTCTGACTCGTACATGACAGAAGAGACTGTGTTGAGAACGTTGGTTGTACATTCGCTCCACGAATGAGTGATATATGATGCTGCAGAATTCAACAGATTGGGAAAAGTCTGAACTCGTACATCGATCCAAAAGCATATGCAATCAAGGTCAATGCTTGGGATTAAGGGATTTAGAATTCACACAATCTCATAAATCAGACTAGAAAGGGAGATGAGTTGGATGTTCTTGAATATTGTTTGAAGTGAGGACTTTGAATAAGTTTATCTCAGCGAAATAGTGGACTTTTGAAACATATTAATCATTAGCATCAGCATTTAATGTTTTTTGCGAATTGCAGTATAATGACTTAATGAAAAACTAGCAATCGTATAAGTAGAGTTAAACGCAATGCTGGAGTAACTTAGCAGGTCAGGCAAATTCTCTAGAAAATGGATAGCTGCATTTCGGGTTGGGACACTTCATCAGACAGGCTCTAAAGAAAGGTCCCTACCCGAAATGTCACCTATCCATTTTCTACAGAGAATTGCTTGACCTGCTGAGCTACTCGAGCATTGTGTGTCTTATCTTTGGTATAAACCAGCAGCTGCAGTTTATTTTTTTTATCATAACCGTATAAGCAACTGGTTTAGAAGCATGGTCTTGGCTGTTGAAGGGTTATAAATTAAACTTTAGACGATAATGCACACTTGATCAAGGGCAGGACAGATCCAACAGTTGAGTGTTGGTTGTTGAAGGTGGTGCAGTCAGCATGACGATGTTAATTTGTTGGAGCCTGGAATCTGGGGCTTTCAACCTTGACCTTGTGGGAACTGCAGTATGACAAAGGTTAAGGTAATGTGCATCCAGCTACAGTTTTAAAATTTGAATGTTTTAGTTCTTGGGTGTATCTTAGTTAAATAGTGGACTTTAGAAACATTAATCATTAGCGCTGGATTTTAATGTTTTGTTAATTGCAATGGCATGAATTTTAATGGTAAACTAGAAATCCTGTGTAACTGGTTTAGATGCATGTTCTGTGCTGTTGATTTTTTCAATATTCTGATATTTCATGAATGTTTTATGAATATTTCAATCTTGACCTTGTGGAAACTGCCGTATGAGAAAGATTAAGGTAGCGTGCAACCAGCTACAGGTGTACAGCTAAAGATCCTTGAGCATTAGCCTGTGATGCACAGGCTGTGATAGCTGTACAGCACAGGTCCTGGAGATTTGTTCTATTGACATGCAACAGGCTCTAACCATACAGCACAAGGTCCAAGAGAGTTATCTTACTGATTAAATGCAAATAGAGGATTGAAATGCATGCAGTTTTTAATTTGATATTAGTGCTTTTATGAACGTATTGTGATTGGTGATAAGAATTTGGAGAGTGCGCAAGATTTCAATCGGTCAGAATGTGTATAAAAGTCAACACTTCCAAGCAGAATTTCAGTGCGGTAACTGGGACTGTTGCTCTTCTCGTGCGCACGTAAATAAAGAGTGTTTGGGAAACGAACACAAGTTGTCTGAGTCCAGTTGATCAGGGATGACAACCTGTGTGGAATTAGTTGGTCACATCACTTTCTGCCAGCTATTAATGGGATACAGTATCAATGAATCTCTATACTTTCCAAGAATGCAGTGGAAAGGTGTGAAGACACCCTAGATGAAATGATGATGGGTACACTCTAACATTCAGAGACACCTGTCCCCTGCATGCTTCCGTTGGATTGTATAATGATTCATTTACAGCAATAAATTTGGGTCTGCATTGGGTGTTGGAGTCACAGCCGATAGTTCTACCGCACTGCATTACATTAAAGCCACATTATTAGTTTTATTGAGCTTTTAAGTTTGTTATTGAGTTAACATACATTATTTTTAACTAAATGTTCATTCTGAACTGATTTAAGACAAGTGAATATTGCATGTTTTGCAAATTGGATGAAATTAGGCTGCCTTCATGTTACATGAGAGAGAGTTTGTATGCAATAAGTGGGAATGACAATGTTACTGGATGTTTGTTAGGTAGGAGACAATGTTTCTGCTAGAATTGGTATCAAAAAAAGGACTTTGAGGAAAAGCCAGATTCTGTATCATTTGGTATGGTTTATTTCATTCATTTTATGTTACCAATTATGATTTTTAATAATTCATTAAGATTTCTGAAGAAAAATCAAAACGTTAATAATGTTTCTATTTTTAGGAATTAACTTCACAAAAGTTGATTTCATTAAAAATATATTCCCAATTATTTCCTGTGTTTGAGTTATATCTTTTGATTTGAATTAATATTGGTTGGATTTTGACAGAATTCCACAGGTGTCAGCACTATTCATTTTAATGTTATGATTTATGTAAGAGTCTCCAATTCTGGATATAAGACCTACCCCTGTCTATTCTAAGAGAATTTTTGTAAGTAGCAATTTGGCAAATACATTTGATTCATACATTTGAGTGAGCAAAGTGAAATTGCCCAGTCAGCAGTGGCACAGCGGGTAAAGTTTCTGCCTCGCAGCGCCAGCGACCCAGGTTCAATCACGACCTCAGGTACTGACTGTGTGTGTGTGGAGTTTGCACATTCTCCCTGTGACCGCGTGGGTTTCCTCCAGATGCTCCGAATTTCCCCCCCACATCCCAAAGACGTACAGGTTTGAGGGTTAATTGGCTTTTGTAAATTGCCTGTAGTGTGTAGGACGTAGTAGAATCTGTGGGGAATTGAGAACAATGGGGAGAGAATAAAGTTGGATTTGATCAGTGCAAATTGATGGTCTGTTTGGACTCAATGAGCCGAAGGACCTGTTTCAGTGCTGTATCACTAAACTAAACCAAAACTGCATAATGGGCTATGGATACAGTGCATTCAGAAAGTATTCAGACTTCTACACGTTTTTCACATTTTGTTACATTACAGCCTTATTTTAAAATGGATTATATTAATGTTTTTAATTATCAATCTACATACAATACCCCATAATAAACAAGCGAAAACAGGTGTTGGAAAATTTTGCAAAGTAATTAAAGAGCAATAACTGAAATATCACATTTACATGAGTATTCAGACCCTTTACTCAGTACTTTGTTGAGGCACCTTTGGCAGCGATTACTGCCTCAGGTCTTCTTGGGTATGACGCTACAAGCTTGACACACCTGCATTTGGGTAATTTCTCCCATTCTTCTCTGCAGATCCTCTCAAGCTCTGTCAGGTTGGAAGGGGAGCGTCGATGCACAGCTATTTTCGGGTCCCTCCGGAGATGTTCGTTCGAGTTGAAGTCCGGGCTCTGGCTGGGCCACTCAAGGACATTCATAGACTTGTCATGAAGCCACTCCTGCATTGTCTTGGCTGTGTGCTTTGGTTCGTTGCCCTGTTGGAAGTTGAACCTCCGCCCCAGTCTGAGATCCAGAGCGCTCTGGAGCAGGTTTTCATCAAGGATCTCTCTCTGATCCGTTCATCTTTCCCTCGATCCTGACTAGTCTCCCAGTTCCTGCTGCTGAAAAACATCCCCACTGCATGATGCTGCCACACCATGCTTCACCGTAGATCAGATGATGAGCGGTTTCCTCCAGATGTGATGCTTGGCATTCAGGCCAAATAATTCAATCTTGGTTTCATCAGACCAGAGAATCTTGTTCCTCATGGTCTCAGAGTCCTTTAGGTACCTTTTTGCAAACTCCAAGCGTGCCGTCAAATGCCTTGTACTGAGGAGTGGCATCTGTCTGGCCACTCTACCATAAAGGCCTGATTGGTGGAGTGCTGCAGATATAGTTGACCTTCTGGAACGTTCTCCCATCTCCACAGTGGAACTCTGGAGCTCTCAGTGTGACCATTGGCTTCTTGGTCACCTCCCTGACTGAGACCCTTCTCCCCCGATTGTTCAGTTTGGCCGGGCGGCCAGCTCTATGAAGAGTGCTGGTGGTGCCAATGTTCTTCCATTTAAGAATGACTGCGGCCACTGTGCTTTTCAGGACCTGCAATGCTGCAGAAATTGTTTTATACCCTTCCCCAGATCTGTGTCTCGACACAATCCTTTTTGGAGGTCTACGGACAATTCCTTCGTCTTCATGGCTTGGTTTTTGCTCTGACATGCACTGTCAACTGTGGGACCTTATATAGACAGGTGTGTGCCTTTCCAAATCATGTCCAATCAATTTAATGATGGTGGACTCTAATCAAGTTGTAGAAACATCTCAAGGATAATCAATGAAACAGGATGAACCTAAGCATAATTTTGAGTGTCATAGCAAAGGGTCTGAATACTTAAGTAAATGTGATATTTCAGTTATTTATTTTTAATTACTTTGCATAAATTTCTAAACACCTGGTTTCGCTTCTTCATTCTGGGGTATTGTGTGTAGATTGATGGTAGAAAAATGAATTTAATCCATTTAAAAATAAGACTGTAATGTCCGTCACCCCCACGCCGATTGGTTTCCTCCCCTGTCAGTCACGGCCAGGAAGGCAAACCCCCTTCCTGCACCATCGCTGCACTGATTGGCCTCCTCATCTGTCAGTTACCGGTGGAGCCCGCCTCGTCTGGCGTTGACTGACAGGAGAGGAGACCAATCTGCGAGGAGAATATTCCAACGTGAAAGGCAGACATCGGTAACCTTCGGCCCGCGGGCCGCATTCGGCCCGTAACCTGGAATCATCCGGCCCGTGGGCGGTTTTATTCCCCCGTCATCTGCATTTCTTTGCAAAAACTCGGAACTGGGCAAGAGGTCAGTTGGATTGTTGGACGCGGTTCCACTGATGTAAAAGTGCAGTTGCTGTGGTGCCTGGTGCTCAGCGTGTCCTGGAACCATCCATCCCCGCGCTTCACCCGGGGAGGGTCAGGGCCAGGGCCGCCCTCCTCAAAGATGGTGGCGCTGCTGGCCATTGGTTCGTGCGGACGCGACGGACTGGAAGCCAGCGGTATAACCATATATAACCATACAGTTTCAGCACAGAAACAGGCTATCTTGGCCCTTCTAGCCCGCGCCGAACACTTATTCTCCCCAGTCCCATCTACCTGCACTCAGACCATAACCCTCCATTCCTTTCCTGTCCATATACCTATCCAATTTATTTTTAAATGATAAAATTGAACCTGCCTCCGCCGCTTCCACTGGAAGCTCATTCCACACAGCTACCACTCTCTGAGTAAAGATGAAATGAAATGCTACCTTTATTGTCATTCAGGCCTTTCGCTCTGAACGAAATTTCGTGCCGGCAGTCATACATATAGTAAAAACAACAAAACCACACAATAAACACAAATCTAACATCCACCACAGTGAGTTCACCAGGCACCTCCTCACTGTGATGGAAGGCAAAAGTCTTTGTCTCTTCCCTTCTTGTTCTTCCTCTGCACTGAGGCAATCCAGGCCTCCGATGTTGTGACCCCTGCCGCATGTTGGTAAGTCAGTCCCGCGGGTGAATCCAGCTCCACGAACGGGCCGATTCAAACTCCACGGCCCGGGGTGGTCTAAGCTGCCGCCCTCCAGTCCAGAGGGCGCAGCTGTTGTTGCGGGAGCTCCAGAAAAACAGATCACCAACCTGTGACCTGCGAGCTCCCGACGCTGTCGTCCACTGGGCCCGCGGCCGGGCCTAGGAAGCAGCACTGCCACCGCCGCCAGAACGCTGCCACAGCTCCAGGTCGGGCCGCGGCCGGAACGCCGCCACAGCCCCGAGGCCGTCAGCTCCGCCATTAGGCCTCAGCGCAGATGGAGATGAAGACAGGGGAAACGACAAGAAAAGGCCGCATCCCCCCCGAAGGAAGAGACTAAAACCATGTTTCTCCGACCACCCACACCTACACAACTCAATAAACTAAACTAAAACAGACAGAAGAAAACAAAAAAAAAGAAAAAACAGACTGACTGCAGGCGGGCCGCAGCTGCCAGGCAGCGCCGCCACTTCCGGATGTGTAAAGAGAGTAAAGAAGATCCCCCTCATGTTACCCCTAAACTTTTGTACCTTAATTCTCAAATCATGTCCTTTTGTTTGAATCTTCCCTACTCTCAATGGAAAAAGCTTATCCACGTCAACTCTATCCCTCTCATAATTTTAAAAAACCTCTATCAAGTCCCCCCTTAACCTTCTGCGTTCCAAAGAATAAAGACCTATCTTGTTCAACCTTTCTCTGTAACTTAGGTGCTGAAACCCAGGCAACGTTCTAGTAAATCTCCTCTGTACTCTCTCTATTTTGTTGACATCTTTCCTATAATCTTGCGACAAAAATTGTACACCATATTCCAGAATTGGCCTCACCAATGCCTTGTACAATTTTAACATTACATCCCAATTTCTATACTCAATGCTCTGATTTATAAAGGCCAGCACACCAAAAGCTTTCTTTGCCACCCTATCTACATGAGATTCCACCTTCAGGGAACTATGCACAGTTATTCCTAGATCCCTCTGTTCTACTGCATTCCTCAATTCGCTACCATTTACCATGTACGTCCTATTTTGATTTGTCCTACCAAGATGTAGCACCTCACACTTATCTGCATTAAACTCCATCTTTCAGCCCACTCTTCCAAATGGCCTAAATCTCTCTGTAGACTTTGAAAATCTACTTCATTATCCACAACACCACCTATCTTAGTATCATCTGCATACTTACTTATCCAATTTACCACACCATCATCCAGATCATTGATGTACATGACAAACGACAGTGGACCCAACACAGATCCCTGAGGCACCCCACTAGTCACCGGCCTCCAACCTGACAAACAGCCATCCAGCATTACTCTCTAGTATCTCCCATTCAGCCACTGTTGAATCCATCTTGCCACTCCACTATTAATGCCCAATAATTGAACCTTAACCAATCTTCCATGTGGAACCTTGTCAAAGGTTTACTGAAGTCCATATAGACAACATCCACCGCTTTACCCTCATCAATTTCCCGAGTAACCTCTTCAGAAAATTCAAGAAGATTAGTCAAACATGACCTTCCAGGCACAAATCCCTGTTGACTGTTCCTAATCAGACCCTGTTTATCCAGATGATTATATATATTAAGTATCCTTTCCATTAATTTGCCCACCACTGACGTCAAACTAACAGGTCTATAAATGCTAGGTTTACTCTTAGAACCCTTTTTAAACAATGGAACAACATGCACAGTACGCCAATCCTCCGGCACCATTCCCGTTTCTAATAACATTTGAAATATTTCTGTCGTAGCCCCTGCTATTTCTACACTAACTTTCCTCAATGTCCTAGGGAATATCCTGTCAGGACCTGGAGACTTATCCACTTTTATATTTTTCAAAAGTGTCAGTACTTCCTCTTCTTTGATCCTCATAGTTTCCATAGCTACCCTACTTGTTTCCCTTACCTCACATAATTCAATATCCTTCTCCTTGGTGAATACCGAAGAAAATAAATTGTTCAATATATCCCCCATCTCTTTTGGCTCTGCAGATGGCTGTCCACTCTGACTCTCTAATGGACCAATTTTATCCCTTGTTATCCTTTTGCTATTTATATAGCTGTAAAAACCCTTTGGATTTACTTTCACATTATTTGCCAAAGCAAGTTCTGAAGAAGGGTTCCAACCCGAAACGTTGCCTATCTCCTTTGCTCCTTAGATGCTGCTGCACCCGCTGAGTTTCTCCAGCATTTTGTGCAACCTCATATCTTCTTTTAGCTTTTCTAATTTCTTTCTTAAGATTCTGTTTACATTCTTTATACTCCTCAAGCACCTCATTTACTCCATGCTGCCTATATTTATTGTAGATCTCTCTCTTTTTCCGAACCAAGTGTCCAATTTCCCTTGAAAACCATGGCTCTTTCCAATTATTACTCTTTCCTTTCAACCGAACAGGGACATAAAGATTCTGTACTCTTAAAATTTCACCTTTAAATGTCCTCCAATTCTCTACTACATCTTTCCCATAAAACAAAATGTCCCAATTCACTCCTTTTAAATCCTTTTGCATCTTCTCAAAGTTAGCCTTTCTCCAATCAAAAACCTCAATCCTTCGTCCAGTTCTGACCTTCTCCATAATTATATTGAAACTAATGGTATTGTGATCACTGGACCCGAAGTGCTCCCCAACACATACTTCCGTCACCTGACCTGTCTCATTTCCTAACAGGAGGTCCAGCACTGCCCCTTCTCTAGTAGGTACCTCTATGTATTGCTGCAAAAAACTATCCTGCACACATTTTACAGACTCCAAACCATCCAGCCCTTTTACAGAATGTGCTTCCCAGTCTATGTGTGGAAAATTGAAATCTCCCACAATCACCAACTTGTGCTTACTACTAATATCTGCTATCTCCTTACCTATTTGCTCTTCCAATTCTCGCTCCCCATTCGGCCATCTATAATACACCCCTATAAGTGTCGACCTTTCCCATTTCTCAGTTCCACCCAAATAGCCTCCCTAGACAAGCCCTCTAATCTATCCTGCCAAAGCACTGCTGTAATATCTTCCCTGACAAGCACCTCCACCTCTGGTCCCTCCAATTCTATCACACCTGAAGCAACGAAATCCTGGAATATTTAGTTTCCAATCACAGCCATCCTGCAACCATGTTTCATTAATCGCCACAACATCATACTTCCAGGTGTCAATCCAGGCTCTAAGCTCATCCACCTTTCTTACAATGCTCCTAGCATTAAAATATACACATTTAAGAAACCCACCACTTCTTATTCTCTGTTTATTATCTTTTCCTTCTTCCCTACATGTTGGGTCTGAGTGCTTCCCTTCCCTGCCTCCTGCCTCACACACTGTCTACTAGCTTTCTCTATTTGAGTCCCTCCCCCCAACCATTCTAGTTTAAAGTCTCCCCAGCAGCCTTTGCAAATCTCCCCGCCAGGATATTGGTTCCCCTCTGGTTCAAGTGCAACCCGTCCTTTTTGTACAGGTCAGACCTTCCTCAAAATAGGTCCCAATGAGGTCTGCGGTATTATTGTCAGTGTTATTCTTGCTAATTAAGATTGCCCACTATTACTAATCACTACTATTAATAATTAACAACTAATGCTTATTTATGTAGGAATGAATAGAGTCAAATAAAGGGATGGATTTCAATTGGAGATCTTTTTCTTATAATAGCAATTTTCAACTGAACTTTTGTTTTTCTTTTTGTTTTATGGGATTTGTTATTTTTTTTTTATATAGCTTTTTTATTTTTCACTTTTAACATTATTTAGATTTTAAAATTAATTTTAAATATAGATACTCCTATATCTTTAATCAGTATAATTTGATAAATGTCTCTCTTTTTTTTTCCTGATTTGTCCCTTTTTAATGAATCTTTTTCTTTTTTCTTTTTTCCCCTTTTTTTTTTTTTACCCCCTTTTTTTTCCCTGAATGTTATACCCCCGGTAAAATATTATTATGGAATAATAATTCTTAAACCCAGGAGCTGGTCAAGTTAACAACATCAACGACTGAAGTCGAACTTGGAGAATCCACAAAAAGCTGGAGAAACTCATCAGGCGACTGAAGAAAGAAACACTGATCAACGACGGAAGTCGGTAGATGGTTAGCCATGCTAGTATTGCTAGCACTAACTGCAACTACTCTAGATGTAGTTTTTTTTCTATCTTTAAGCACAATACTAACCTCTTAATCTATCCTTTACTATTCTTTTATATAAACTGTTGTGTTTTTCAGTTTGAATGGAGTTATATATTGGACCAATGGAGATATATTCGTGATGGACATAAACGACTTAAAATTCATCTATTTGATGTTCGGGTGTAAGGTCGGGTCTGTCGGGCTGATCCATGGACTCTATCGTAGATTTCCATAAACATACGATGCCAGACTTAAAAATGAATACGGGGAATGAGGGATTAACGTTTTGTAGTTGGAATGTCAAAGGTATTAATGAACCGATAAAGAGAGGAAAAGTATTGGCACATATAAAGGCAACTAAAGCTGATGTAATTTATATTCAAGAAACTCACTTAAAAAAAGATGCCGAGCATAGGTTGAAAGCTAAATGGATAGATAAAATGTATCACTCGTCTTTCACACATAAATCAAGAGGCGTAGCAATATTATTTCGTAAAGGTACTTTATTTAGGCATACATCAACTATAACTGATAAAGATGGCAGATACATTATTGTGATAGGAGAATTAAACACAGAAAAAATGATTCTTGTTAATATATATGGACCAAATTTTGATAGCCCATTGTTTTTTAAGAAAGTACTTAACAATATTCCGGAACTAACACAATATAATTTAATAATTGGAGGAGATTTTAACTGTACATTAGACCCCTATTTAGACAGATCTACCAGGCAAAAAAAAATTAAATCACACTCTAGTGACTTATTAAACGCATATATGCAAACGACTAACATCAAAGATGTTTGGAGAATAGAAAATCCTACTGGACGAGAATACTCCTTTTACTCGCCAGTACATAAAACCTACTCAAGAATAGATTATTTTTTGGTGAATGCAAAACTTATTTCACTTACCTACAAATCCAAATATCACAATATTATAATCTCAGATCATGCGCCATAAACATTTAAGATGTTAACTTTGGCCTGAGGGGGCTGTCTCTGTCTTACAGGAACAGTTTCAGCAAACAGACTGGAGTCTGTTTGCCACTCAGGCCACCTTCAACTCCCAAGTGGACATCAACTCATACACCTCAACCGTTCTGGACTATATAAAATTCTGCACGGACAACGTCACTACCCACAAAGAGATAAAGACCTTCCCTAACCAGAAGCCGTGGATGAGCAGGGAGGTCAGACTCCTGCTGAAGGCTCGCGACGCCGCTTTTAAATCTGGCGACGCTGAGGGATACAGCTCATCCAGGGCCAATCTGAAAAAGGGAATCAGGAATGCTAAACTCAATCACAAACGGCGGATCGAGGAGCATTTCCAAAACAACTCTGACCCCAGGCGCATGTGGCAAGGAATAAAATCCATTGCCGATTACCATAAAGTCAACACCCCACCCCCAGACAATGCCTCCCTTCCTGACGAGCTAAACTATTTCTACGCCCGCTTTGACCGGGACAACAAAACTCCAGCCATCAAAGTTGCTCCACCCCCGCGTGAACAACCCCTCAGTCTCTCCACCTCTGCTGTACAAGATGCACTGAGCGAGGTGAATGAGCACAAAGCTGCCGGCCCTGATGGCATCCCCGGGCGGGTGCTCAGGGCATGTGCTGAACAACTATCCCCGGTCCTCACTGACATCTTCAATCTGTCACTGGCCCAGGGTGTCGTCCCCACTTGCCTCAAGACATCTACCATTGTGCCAGTGCCCAAACATTCAGCGACAGGGAGTCTCAACGATTTCCGGCCAGTGGCACTCACCCCTGTCATAGCCAAGTGCTTCGAGCGGTTGATCTTGGCTCACCTCAAAGCCAGCCTTCCCCCCACACTGGATCCCCATCAGTTTGCCTACCGGTCCAACAGGTCAACAGAGGACGCTATATCGGCGGCCCTTCACTCTGCCCTGACCCACCTGGACAGTAATAACACCTACATCAGGTTGCTGTTCCTTGACTTCAGCTCCGCCTTTAACACTGTCATACCCGCTAGCTTGATCACCAAACTCAGCGGTCTTGGCATCTCAACTTCCCTCTGCAACTGGATAATGAACTTCCTCACTAACAGACCACCTCCTCCACTATAACACTGAACACCGGCGTGCCACAGGGCTGTGTGCTCAGCCCTCTCCTCTACTCCCTCTTCACCCATGACTGCATCCCTAAGTATGGCTCCAACGCCATCATAAAATTTGCCGCCGACACCACAGTGGTAGGTCTGATCAGCGATAACGATGAGTCAGTCTACAGGGAGGAGGTCCAGCACCTGACAACCTGGTGTGCCGATAATAACCTCGTCCTCAACTCCCAGAAGACGAAGGAAATCATTGTCGACTTCAGGAAGATCAGAGGGGGCAGGCACACCCCCATCCATTTAAACGGGACTGAGGTGGAGAGGGTCTCCAACTACAAATTCCTCGGGGTACACATCTCGGCGGATCTGTCCTGGTCCCTCAACACCTCCAAGCTGATCAAAAAGGCGCAGCAGCGCCTTTACTTCCTGAGGAGGCTCAAAAAGGCCCACTTGTCCCCCCCGATCCTGACCAACTTTTACCGCTGTACCATTGAAAGCATCCTGACCACCTGCTTTACGGTATGGTACAGCAGTTGCACCATAGCTGACAGGAAGGCACTACAACGGGTGGTGAAAACCGCCCAGCACATCATCGGTGCCCCACTCCCTACCATGGATGCCCTCCACCGAAAACGGTGCCTGAGTCGGGCTGGGAAGATCATCAAGGACCCCTCCCACCCTAACCATGGACTGTTTGCCCTCCTACCATCGGGGAGGCGGTACAGGAGCCTCAGGTCCCACACCAGCAGGATGGCGTAGCTTCTACAACAACACCATCGCTCTGCTGAACTCAGAGTCCCGCTGATAGATTTCCACATCTGCATTTATTTATCTGTACTTATCTGTATATTGCTATCACTTCGTTCTGTCACAAAACTGCATTTCGTTGTACCAATACTTGTATATGTACAATGACATTAAAGTTGAATTGAATTGAAGATCAAAATAAATGGTAAAATAGAAAAATCAGGACAGTGGAGATTTAACCCACAAATTTTAAAAAATAAAACTACTCAGGAATATATTACAACACAAATAAAGATTTTTTTTGAAACAAATGATCAACCAGAAATATCTTGCTCCTTATTATGGGAAACATTTAAAGCATATCTCCGTGGAATTATGATCTCTTCACAAGCATATTATAATAAAAAGAATCGGAAGGAACAACAAGATTTGGAAAGGGAGATTAAACAATTAGACATACAGAATGCAACAAACCCAGATATAATATTACACAATAAAATTGCAGCATTGAAATATAAATTAAATAAAATATACACGGATCAAGTTTTAAAACTTTATCAACATACTAAACAAATACAGTTCGAATTTGGAGATAAACCCCAAAAATTATTGGCCCGCCAATTAAGGAAAATGGAAGCTGAAAAAATAATCCATAGGATTAAATCACATAACGGCAAATTGCTAATACAACCCAAAGACATTAATGAAAGATTTATGCAATATTATAAAAACTTATACACTGCTAAAACAACAGAAAATAAAAGCATTTCTAAAAAAATGTAACCTGAAAGGGCTGGACTTACAAAATAGAGAATTATTAAATGCTGATATCTCAACAAAAGAAATCCAAAAATCTATTAGATCATTAAAAAATGGTAAATCACCGGGACCAGATGGTATTGGTTCGGAATTTTATAAAATATTTCATGATCATATGGTTCCGCGTTTGAAATCATTGTATGAACAGATATATACACAGCAGAAATTACCAGAAACGCTGAATGAATCTATTATAACTCTTATACCTAAAATAAATAAAGACTTGGATGAACCAGGATCATTTAGAGCAATAGCTCTTTTAAATACTGATCAAAAGATATTAACAAAAATATTAGCACAAAGGTTTAGTTGTCAATGAATTAATTCATCCAGATCAAACAGGATTTATACCAAAACGATATTCCTCATATAATTTAAGACGGTTATTCAATATTATATATTCGAAAAGAAGTAATAAAAAAGACCTAGTAGTCATTTCACTTGACGCAGAAAAAGCCTTCGATCAAGTGGAATGGCCTTACCTATTTTCGGTTATGGAAGCTTTCAAATTGGGAGAGAAGTTTACCACTTGGATTAAATTGTTATACACAAATCCGACAGCTAGAATAACAACAAACCGAATGTTATCAACTAAATTCAATTTATCTCGAGGTTGTAGACAAGGTTGTCCTTTATCCCCTTTATTGTTTGCACTCGCAATAGAACCTCTCGCCCAGAGGGTGAGATTACATCCGGAAATACATGGATATGATACTAGAGACACTAAAAATAAAATCTCCCTATATGCGGATGATGTATTACTCTATATCACAGAACCAGAAACAAGTATCCGAAACTTGTTAAAATTAATAACAGATTTCGGATCTTTCTCAGGATACAGTATCAATTGGAATAAAAGTGAACTTATGCCAATAACGGTGAATAACTTACATATACTACAACAATTCCCTTTTAAGATAACAAACGAAAAAATTAAATATCTTGGAATTTTTGTAACAAAAAGATTCGACTCTTTATTTAAATCTAACTTCCCCCAATTATTGAATAAATATAAGAATATTTTATATTGGAAAAGCTTACCTATCTCAATGTTAGGTAAAATTAATACAATAAAAATGATCTTTCTTCCACAATTATTATATCTCTTCCAATTAATTCCGATATATCTCCCTAAAAATTTCTTCAAAAAGGTAGATTCCCTAATTACTAACTTTATCTGGGAGTATAAGAGTCATAGAATAAATAAAAAACATTTATGTAAATCTAAAATAAATGGAGGATTAGCATTACCAAATTTTATGTTTTATGACTGGGCAGTCAATATTAAAAATATGAATTTCTGGCTAGAAGAAATAGATAACCAACCAACTTGGTTAAAAATGGAAAAAGAAGATTGTTCTCCCTTTGAAACTAGTTCTATAATATTTGCTAATACTAATTTAGCTAAGAAAATTTATAGTGAAAATCCGATAATAGAAAACGGAATCCGTATTTGGAAACAAATAAAGAAAACATTAAAACTAAAATCAATATCATTATCTCTTACCATTGTAAATAATGTTACGTTTAAACCTTCAATGATGGATAAAGCTTTTTTACAATGGAAAAATAATGGAATTACTAAGATGGGAGATCTTTATAAGGAAAACTCTTTCCTTTCATTTCAAGAGTTACAACAAATTTATGAATTACACATTAAAGAATATTTTAGATATTTACAAATCAGAAATTATGTTTCTGCAAATACACAAAAACTTACAAATACAAAGATAGAAATTCTAGATGAATGCTTAAATAAACACCCAAATACAGATAAAATGATTTCATTTATATACAATATTTTATTGGAAAATGATGTTCCATCAACAGAAATATATAGACAGTCTTGGGAAAAAGAACTATAAGGCCAGAACTATGGGATGAAAGTTTACAACATATACATCACTGTTCGTTAAATGCTAAACATTCCCTTATACAATTTAAAATACTACATAGATTACATTATTCCAAAGCTAAATTACATAACATCTTTCCAAAAGTATCCCCTATATGTGATAAATGTCAACATTTAGAGGCAAATTTATCACATTCATTTACTAACTGTATAAAAATTACAAAATTTTGGATAGAAATATTTAAGATAATTTTGAATGTTGTCAATATAATTCTGACTCCTGATCCAAAGTTAATAATACTTGGAATACTAGAAACAGACCAACTAGTAACAATGAATCAAAGAATTTTTATTGACTATGGTTTAATCATTGGGAAAAAACTAATATTAACATTTTGGAAAGGCCCTACATCCCCAACAATCAAAATGTGGAACACAGAAATGTCGGAGACACTTCATCTGGAGAGATTGAGGCTTGTCCTAATGGACCGGTTAGATCTCTTCAGAGAGATTTGGTCTCCATTTATTAAATATTTACAGGGTCATAATGGCTCGGCACGAGGGCTTGACTGAGACCTGAATATTAGAATGGATGAAGAAACATATATAATAAAACATGACTATATCTCCAAGGACGGATTAATGATTAATACTCCATTCACCATCATACTTCTTACACTCTTTTTCTCTATCTTTTCCTACCTTTAAAAAAAATTTAGAAAAATGTATAGAAACATATAATCTTAAATTTTTAATACTAATAAGAATATAAACAGTACTAATCTCATGAAGGTATTATTAATATCATGTATTTTCAAATATATAAAATATATAGTCTTAATTTTTAAAATCAATGATAATACAAATATTATTAATAGTATGAATATTTTTAATATCATGAAGGTATTATTAGTATTATGTATTTTCAAGTATAAAACATATTGTCTTAAATTTTAAAATTAACGATAATACAAATATTACTAACAGTATGAATTTATCATTAATATTATGTATTTTCAATTATATAAAATATATAGTCTTAAATTTTTAAATCAATGATAATACAAATATTATTAAGAGTATGAATATATCATTAATATCATGTATTTTCAGCAATGCAAAATAATGTACTTTGTTATTACTATGTTTCTATAATAAAAATACTTAACAAAAAAAAAAAAAAAAGGAGGTCCCAATGATCCAGAAACTTGACTCCCTGCCCTCTGCACCAGTCCCTCAGCCACGCATTTATCCTCCACCTCACTCCATTCCTACTCTCGCTGTCGCGTGGCACAGGCAGTAATCCTGAGATTGTTACTTTTGTGGTCCTTCTCCATAACTCTTTTCCTAACTCCCTAAATTTTCTTTTCAGGACCTCTTCACTTTTTCTACCTATGTCATTGATACCTATATGTACCACAACCTCCTCTCCCTCCCATTTCAGGATATCTTAGACACGTTCAGACACATCCCAGACCCTGGCACCAGGGAGGCAAACTACCATCCAGGTCTCCTCACTGCGTCCACAGAATCACCTATCTGACCCCCTAACTATAGAGTCCCCTATTATTATTGGTAATAGGACGGGACTGGACCATGGAGAGGAGGAGGAGGGGTGGGAGGGGATGGGGTAAAGGGAGGGGGAAGGAGAGAGGGGGATGAGAGGTGGAGAGAGGGAGAAGAGAGGTGTAGAGAATGGAAGGAGGGAGAGGAGGGCAGTGGGGGAGGTCAGGAGGGATAGTTAGGGGGAAGTGGGATAGAGGGATATGTGGGGATAGGAGTTATGGAGGGAGGGAGGGAGGGAGTGACTAAGGGTAGGGGAAAGGAGAGGTGAAGGAGGGATTGGGTAGGGGAGGAGGAGAGGGAGGGTGAAGAGGAGGAGGTGCTGGGGGTGAGGGGAAATGATCCACGCCTGCGCAGTTGGGGGCTGTAGGTGAGTGGTGGAATATTGCTTTGGGGAACGGGTTGCGTTGGCAGATCAGGCCTCCCATGTGACAGGGACCCAATGGGTTCCACTTGGTTTAGTTTCTTCCTAACCTTCAGGTCCACGAGTCCTGGCAAAATCCTCCTAAATCTTTGCATTGTTTCCAGCTTAATGATATCCCTTCCTTCTGCAGGATGATCAAAACTGAGTAGACAGTAGTAGTCTTACATAACTGAGTAGATCCATAGTAGTGGTGTTTTGAGATACAGCGTGGAAACTAAGCCCCTGTCCCACTTAGGAGACCTAAACAGCAACCTCTGGTGACCTTGCCCGCCACCCAAAAAAAAAATCAAGGTCGAGGTGACCTGCAACCTCCTACCACCTCCCACGCATATGTTGAAAACATTCCTCGACTATGAAGAAAACCGGCTTCGACTAGACCTGAGACAAAAAATTATCGATTTTTATAACGTTAACTTATTTTTAGTCGAGGCCGGTTTTAATCATGATGAAAAAATAGCAGCAACCCAGATGAAGCCTCGACCACGCGGAAACCACTTTTGACCAAAACCTCCGGTGACCTCATGGAAACCTTGGGTGGCGGGCAAGGTCACCAGTGGTTGCTGTTTAGGTCTCTTATGTGGGACAGGGGCTTGACGCTTCTGCCTCATCGACTCGCTACACACTAGGGACAATTTACAGAGTTTAGTTTATTGTCACGTGTCCCGAGTTATAGTGAAAAGCTTTTGTTGTGTGCTAGAAACAGGAATAGTGCCGGAGGATTGGCGTACTGCGCATGTTGTTCCATTGTTTAAAAAGGGTTCAAAGAATAAACCTAGCAATTATAGACCTATTAGTTTGACGTCAGTGGTGGGCAAATTAATGGAAAGGATACTTAGAGATAATATATATAAGCATCTGGATAAACAGGGTCTGATCAGGAACAGTCAACATGGATTTGTGCCTGGAAGGTCATGTTTGACAAACCTTCTTGAATTTTTTGAAGCGGTAACTAGGGAAATTGATGAGGGTAAAGCAGTGGATGTTGTCTATATGGATTTCAGTAAGGCCTTTGACAAGGTTCCCCATGGAAGGTTGGTTAAGAAGGTTCAATCTTTGGGTGTTAATGGCGGAGTAGCAAGATGGATTCAACAGTGGATGAATGGGAGATGTCAGAGAGTAATGGTGAATTGCTGTTTGTCAGGTTGGAAGCCGGTGACCAGTGGGGTGCCTCAGGGATCTGTGTTGGGTCCACTGTTGTTTGTCATGTACATCAATGATCTGGATGATGGGGTGGAAAATTGGATAAGTAAGTATGCAGATGATACTAAGATAGGTGGTGTTGTGGATAATGAAGTAGATTTTCAAAGTCTACAGAGAGATTTGGGCCATTTGGAAAAGTGGGCTGAAAGATGGCAGATGGAGTTTAATGCTGTTAAGTGTGAAGTGCTACATCCTGGCAGGACAAATCAAAATAGGACGTACATGGTAAATGGTAGGGAATTGAGGAATGCTGTGGAACAGAAGGATCTAGGAATAACTGTGCATAGTTCCCTGAAGGTGGAATCGCATGTAGATAGGGTGGTAAAGAAAGCCTTTGGTGTGCTGGCCTTTATAAATCAGAGCATTGAATATAGGAGTAGAGAAGTAATGTTAAAATTGTACAAGGCATTGGTAAGACCAATTCTGGAGTATGGTGTACAATTTTGGTCGCCTAGTTATAGGAAGGATGTCAACAAAATAGAGAGAGTACAAAGGAGATTTACTAGAATGTTGCCAGGGTTCCAGCAACTATGTTACAGAGAAAGGTTGAACAAGTTAGGTCTTTATTCTTTGGAGCGCAGAAGGTTAAGGGGAGACTTGATTGAGGTCTTTAAAATAACCATATAAACCATATAACAATTACAGCACGGAGACAGGCCCTCTCGGCCCTTCCAGTCCGTGCCGACCATTTGTTTTCCCCTAGTTCCATCTACCTGCACTCAGACCATACCCCTCCATTTCCTTCACGTCCATATACCTATCCACTTTACTTTTAAATGTTAAAATCGATCCTGCCTCCACCACCTCTGCTGGAAGCTCATTCCACACAGCCACCACCCTCTGAGTAAAGAAGTTCCCCCTCACGTTACCCCTAAACTTCTGTCCCTTAATTCTCATGTCAAATGATGAAAGGGATAGACAGAGTTGACGTGGATACGTTTTTCCCATTGAGGGTAGGGAAGATTCAAACAAGAGGGCATGACATGAGAATTAAGGGAAAGAAGTTTCGGGGTAACGTGAGGGGGAACTTCTTTACTCAGAGGGTGGTGGCTGTGTGGAATGAGCTTCCAGCAGAAGTGGTGGAGGCAGGATCGATTTTAACATTTAAGAGTAAAGTGGATAGGTATATGGACGTGAAGGGAATGGAGGGGTATGGTCTGAGTGCAGGTAGATGGGACTAGGGAAAACAAATGGTCAGCACGGACTGGAAGGGCCGAGAGGGCCTGTTTCCGTGCTGTAATTGTTATATGGTTATATGGTTATATGGTTAACCAGTCAGCGGAAAGACGACACATGATTACAATCGAGCCATTCACATTGCACAGTTTCATGATGAAGGGGATAATGTTTAGTACAAGATGAAGCCAGTAAAGTCCGATCAAAGATAGCCCGAGGGCCGGTAAAGTCCAATCAAACCCACATATCATTGGGATGTGGAAGGGAACAGGAGCACCCATGATAAAACCCATGCGGTCATAGGGAGAATGTACCAACTCCACACTGTCAGTTCCTGAGGTCAGGATCAAACTCGGGTCTCTGGCGCTGTGCGGGAGCAGCTATACCAACTGAGCCATTGTGCCGAACTCGATGGGCTGAATGGCCTGTTTGCATGCTGTATTTCTAAACTAAATTAATGTTCTAAGTTAATTCCATGGGTTGCAGCCTGCAGGTCGCGGTCGCAGCGTATATTGAACTGTAAAGGGATGTCCCACTTGGCCGTCATTTGTGCCTCATTACGTGTCATATGTAAAATAGGTCGATGCGTTGTGACGCACGGGTAGCGTGTGGGTAGCGCGGGACGGGCGCATGGAGAGGCGTGAAGGAATGTGGAGTTGTGTGCGGTATCCCGCGTGCCACCTGCGTGACGTATCGCGGACGCACGCTGACGCATTGGGTACGCACGCTGACGCATTGGCGTCGCACGCAGCGTCCCGACGTCTCACGTGTATCACGTGGTGACACATAGTTACATCAGTCGGCCACATTGAGAAAATAATTACGCCGTAAGCATCAATACTTTCAGAGTAATGCCTTCAGAGTAAGACCTTAATAAGTATTTTTGAAACATCCTTAGTTAAACATAGAAACATAGAAACATAGAAATTAGGTGCAGGAGCAGGCCATTCGGCCCTTCGAGCCTGCACCGCCATTCAATATGATCATGGCTGATCATCCAACTCAGTATCCTGTACCCGCCTTCTCTCCATACCCCCTGATCCCTACAGCCACAAGGGCCACGTCCAACTCCCTCTTAAATATGGCCAACGAACTGGCCTTAACTACCTTGTGTGGCAGTGAATTCCACAGATTCACCACTCTCTGTGTGGAAAACAATTTTCTCATCTCGGTCCTAAAAGACTTCCCCCTTATCCTTAAACTGTGACCCCATGTCCTGGACTTCCCCAACACCGGGAACAATCTTCCTGCATCTAGCCTGTCCAACCCCTTAAGAATTTTGTAAGTCTCTATGAGATCACCCCTCAATCTTCTAAATTCCAGCGAGTACAAGCCAAGTCTATCCAGTCTTTCTTCATATGGAAGTCGTGCCATCCCAGGAATCAGTCTGGTGAACCTTCTCTGTACCCCCTCTATGGCAAGAATGTCTTTCCTCAGATTAGGAGACCAAAACGCAATACTCCAGGTGTGGCCTCACCAAGACCCTGTACAACTGCAGTAGAACCTCCCTGCTCTGTACTCAAATCCTTTTGCTATGAATGCCAACATACCATTCGCTTTCTTCACAGCCTGCTGCACCTGCATGCCTACTTTCAATGACTGGTGTACCATGACACCCAGGTCTCGCTGCATCTCCCCTTTTCCTAATCGGTCACCATTCAAATAATAGTCTACCTTCCTGTTTTTGCCACCAAAGTGGGTAACCTCACATTTATCCACATTATACTGCATCTGCCATGCATTTGCCCACTCACCCAGTCTATCCAAGTCATCCTGCAGCCTCCTAGCATCTTCCTCACAGCTAACACTGCCCCCCAGCTTCGTGTCATCCTCAAACTTCGAGATGTTGCATTTAATTCCCTCATCCAAATCATTAATGTATATTGTAAAAAGCTGGGGTCCCAGCACTGAATCTTGCGGCACCCCACTAGTCACTGTCTGCCATCCTGAAAAGGACCCGTTCACTCCCACTCTTTGCTTCCTGTCTGCCAGCCAGTTCTCTATCCACATCAATACTGAACCACCAATACCGTGTGCTTTAAGTTTGTATACCAATCTCTTGTGTGGGACCTTGTCGAAAGCCTTCTGAAAGTCCAGATACAACACATCCACTGCTCCTCCCTTATCCACTCTACTAGTTACATCCTCAAAAAATTCAATAAGATTCGTCAGACATGATTTACCCTTCGTAAATCCATGCTGACTTTGTCCAATGATTTCACCACTTTCCAAATGCGCTGCTATCCCATCTTTAATAATTGACTCTAGCAGTTTCCCCACTACCGATGTTAGACTAACGGTCTGTAATTGACCGTTTTCTCTCTCCCTCCCTTTTTAAAAAATGGGGTTACATTAGCTACCCTCCAATCCTCAGGAACTACTCCAGAATCTAAAGAGTTTTGAAAAATTATCACTAATGCATCTGCTATTTCTGGGGCTACTTCCTTAAGTACCCTGGAATGCAGCCTATCTGGCCCTGGGGATTTATCGGCCTTTAATCCATTCAATTTACCCAACACCACTTTCCGGCTAACATGGATTTCACTCATTTCCTCCATCTCATTTGATCCGCGATCCCCTGCTAGTTCCGGCAAATTATTTATGTCTTCCTTAGTGAAGACATAACCAAAGTAGTTATTCAATTGGTCTGCCATGTCCTTGTTCCCCATGATCAATTCACCCGTTTCTGACTGCAAGGGACCTACATTTGTTTTAACTAATCTTTTGCGCTTCACATATCGATAAAAACTTTTGCAGTCTGTTTTTATGTTTCCTGCCAGTTTTCCTTCATACTCCATTTTCCCTTTCCTAATTAAGCCCTTTGTCCTCCTCTGTTGGTCTCTGAATTTCTCCCAGTCCCCTGGTAGGCTGCTTTTTCTTGATGTTTCAAAAGTTGACATCCAGGTAAGGATTGCAGGTTTTATATCCTAAAAGAACACTAGTAACCATTTTTTTTTTTTAAAATAACCACCAACAATTTTACTAACACCATTTTTTTTTAAATTGCAAACTAATTCTTAAGCTGGGTTCAAACTCAAACTGCTATAATGGAATATAATTTGAGTTTGTTGGGAGTATTTCAGAAAGTTTAAAAGTAAATTAATTTTTCCAGCAAACAATAATGTTATCAATGTTTCACTTAACAAATGATGTCAATACGCTGACTAATTCTACTTGCAGAGCAGATAAAATATTTGAAGATGCATGATGACGGTTGATGACGCGCGCGACCGTTTCGCGTCAGTCACTACCGGCCTGTCGCGTAAATGACGGCCAAGTGGGACAGGCCCTTAAAGAAACGAGACTTGCGGTATGTCCGTGTAAGTGCCGTAGAAGAGATTCGTGTCAGGCCGAATGAATGAAGACACAAAATTCTTCGTATATTTGTGGAAAGAGGAACTAAGATGCTGGCTTACAAGAAAAGAGGCAGAAAGTGCTGGAGTAACTCAGCGGCCCAGGCAGCTTGGCTGGAGAACGTGGAGAGGTGATGTTTCGGGTTGGTTCCTATTCATGTTCTCTAGAGATGCTGCCTGATCCGCTGAGTTACTTCAGCACTTTCTGCCTCTTTTCTTGTATACCAGCATCTTCAGTTCCTCTTTCCACAAATGTACGAAGAGTTGTTTCACTGAACTACCGTCCAATCTGCGGTCGATCTGACGCACAGCAGCGCAGAAAAACTCGCAGCGGTTGTGAATTCTGCAGAATGACCAGCGGCTCCGTGTGATCCGTGTCTCGACACTTCCCTCACAAGATGTCATCGTTTGCAACATTCATCTACACACTCTGCCTCCTTCTCCCAGGTAAGGCATTCATGTTCACCCTTGCCAACCTCTGTTCACGTTGTCTTCCGATAACGTGTTTCTTTCTATCCCTTTTGCATTAATGTTTGATGCTTTTTTGCCGTCTTTTTGAAATTTAACGTGTAATTTATGTTCAATTTGTTTTTGAATACGTGTTTGTTTCAGTGTAGGTGCATTCGATGCTGTTGCAAGCAAGTTTTTAATTTAGACCCAAAAGCAGAAATTGAAAATGCAGTTAAAATAAGTTTATGTCAGAAAGTTAACACGACTATGTTTAAGCGAAGGGTTCCGACCCGAAACGTCACCCGTCATTTTTCTCCAGAGATGCTGCCTGACCCGCTGAGTTACTCCTGCACCTTGTGTCTATCTTAAATATAAGCGACACAAGGAACTGTAGATGCTGGAATCTTCAACAAAACACAGTGTTGGAGTAACTCAGCGGGTCAGGCAGCATCTGTGGAGAACATGGACAGGTGACGTTTCACACAATGTTGGAGTGACTCAGCGGGTCAGGCAGCATCTGTGGAGAACGTGGATAGATGGCGTTTCGCTTCGCGACCTTTCTTCAGATATGTTCTCCAGAGATGCTACTAGCGTCTCCAACACTTTGTGTCTGTCTTCGATACAGATCAGCATCTGCAGTTCCTTCCTACACAAGTAGTTACAGGTGAGAGAGGGGTGGTTTATTTGCGCCTGGACCTCACTGTCCTTGTGCCCATGATAGTAAACTCGAGTTACTCGGAAGACGTCGTTAACTATGTTCACTTTCCGTGCCAGGGCCCGCTGTCGGTGTGAGGGTGATCCAGTCTCCTGCTGCTCTGACGCTTCTCCGAGGGCAGACAGCTACGTTCACCTGCTCCATGCTACCCGGAGAGGGGGAGGAAGTTTCAATGAGGATATTCTGGTTTCGGACGAAAGACAACCCGGAGCTCTGGGACAACAAGACCGAGAGTTTTCTGAAGACAGGCGACCGACTGTCCGTATCTATGGGCTCGCTGGTCATTCGGGAGGTGACTGTGCACGATGCAGACACTTACCATTGTGTGGTACTGATAGGTGAAGCATTCCCCTGGAAAATGTTTATAGGAAATGGAACAACATTACACATCCAAGGTAATTAATATAGAACATACAACAGGAACAGGCCCTTCAGCCCACAATGTTCGTGCGGACCATGAGGCCAAATTAAACTAACTTGTATATTCATGTGTCTATCCAAACGTCTCTTAAACTCTGCGATCGTATCTGCCTCCACAGCCACCCCGAGGATCTGATGCGGTGGGATTGGTGAATCACACGAATCCCAAGTTCTCCAACCCGAAACGCCGCCTGTCCATTCCCTCCACAGATGCGGCCTTAACCGCTGAGTTCCTCCAGCATTTTGTGTTTTGCTTAAGACTGCATCCCCTGCAGTTCCCTGTCTCTACTTCCATTTCATTCCTGCATTTCATCTCTCTCTATTAATGCTCATTTTCCGGCACAAACCAACCCAGTCTGACAAAAGGTCCCGAACCCAAACGCCATCTATCCCTGATTTCCAGAGACGCTGCCTGACCCGCTGCGTTAACTCCAGCGCTTTGAGTCTATCTTTGGTTTAAAAAAAACTCGCATCAGGTGTTCCTCCGTCTCCCTAATGATACAAAAATAGATAATGAAAACAACCTCAACCTCGGTCGCAGTGTTTACATCCCCAACAGGTCTAGTGCTGCCATTTAATTATCTTGGTTTCCTTACACGGAGGGAGTGTGGAAACAAAAGCCTCTTTGTTTCTCCCAGTTTTCTCTAGATTCCCTCTTGACCTGAATGGCTGAAGGATTCTTGTCTTTGTCAAGTTCGGTTTAACATTTGCTTCCGGGCTCCAGGGAAGTAGAGTAACTGGCCCTGAAACAATTCCCGGCTGCGATAACCAAATGTGCGGCAGATGCATCATGTTTACGTGTGAAAATGAACACAACTAAATATAAGCGACAGAATCAATGAGGGCAGCAGTGAGAGAGGGCAGACTCAAAGTGCTGGAGTAACTCATCGGGTCAGGCAGCATCTCTGGAGATCATGGATCGGCGACGTCTCGGTACGGGGCCCGACTACAGACTGCGAGAGAGGTTATTACAGAACTGCGTCGGAGGAGGATAAATTCTTCAAAGAAGGCATACCTTGATGGATTTCACAGTGGAGCAGTCACATGTAGACACTGGTTTATAGCGGGTCAGGCAGCACCTGTGGGGATCATGGATAGGTGACGTTTAGGGTCAGGGCCCTTCGCCAGCCTGGGTTGGTTTGTGCCTCAACATGCACCTTAATAAAGAGAGAAAATGCAGGAAGGGAAAGAAATAGAAGTGGAGACGGGGAACTGCAGGCGCTGGAGTCTTATTTAAACAAAACACAAAGCACTGGGGAACTCGGCGGTTAAGGCAGCATTCGGGTTGGGAACTTGGGACGCGTGTGAGGTCCCCACCCCACCGCATCAGCGGCCAGTGGGGATGGTCGCACACATTCCTCACGCTTCATTGAAGGTGGGGGGGGGGGGGGGTTTACCGATTCACATTGAAGGCTTCCAGCCGAAACCCTGACCCTGAGACACAAGGAACCGGAGGTGCTGGTTAAAAAAAAGACGCAAAGTGCTGGAGTAACTCATCGGGTCAGGCAGCATCTCTGGAGAACGTGGACCGTCAGCCTCTTCCCGCGAATCAGGCCTGTCCGGCTGAATATTTATATGTTCTGTTTTAGATGTCCATCATCTGCTTTGATTTAGTTTACCGTCTACAAGATATTCACGTCTATTTAATGCATTAAAATACACAAAGTGCTGGAGGAACTCGGCGGGTCCGGCAGCATCTGTGGAGGGAATGGACACGTGGCGATTCAGGCCGAGGAAGGGTCCCGACCCGAAACGCCGCCTGTCCAATCCCCCCGCAGATTCAGTGTGATCATGGCTGATCATCCACAACCAGTATCCCGTTCCTACCTTCTCCCCATATCCCTGGACTCCACTATCTATAACTCGCTCTTGAAACCATCGAGAGAATTGGCCTCCACTGCCTTCTGAGGCAGCGAACTCCACAGATTCACAACTCTCTGGGTGAAATATTTTTCCTCATCCCCATTCTAAATGGCCTACCCCTTATTCTTAAAAAATCCAGCATCTCCAATCTCCAATTCCATTTCATTCGCTTCCTGTATTTTTCTCTCTTATTTGTGCATTTTGAGACACAGACTGAAGAGATGTAGTCTGTAGAAGTAACCCGACCCGAAACATCACATATCATCCATGAAGAGTTACTCCAGCACTTTGGTGTCTCGTTACCTATCCATGTTCTCCAAGATGCCGCCTGACCCTCTGAGTTACTCCAGTACTTGTGCCTTTCTTTGATATAAACCAGCATTTGCAGCTCCTCTCATTCCGCTACTAATCCATTGAATTACGTGGTTTCCCCTTCTGCACGGTGCACGGCGTGCCGTGTTATCACAGTTGCTCCAGGCATGACTGAGAGCGACTGGAAGATTCACAAGCGTGCTATTTTCCTACTTTACGCAGCGAAGCCTGACATCTCCCTGACCTGGATCCCGGGTAGAAGGCGCAGAGACGCGGAGCCTGACTTGTGTGGCCGCCGGATTCTTCCCGAGGGAGCTGAACATGTCCTGGGCTGTCGTGGGCCAGTTGTCCTATGAAACAGAAGCGGGGCCGCTGAGGGAGAACGGGGATGGAAGCTTCAACGTGAGCTTCCCGGTTGCGGCTCACCGACCCTCGGCTAGAGGCGGGCACGGTCGCCACCTGCCTGGTTCAGCACCTCACGGGGACGGGCTCGGTGAGCGAACGCTTCTCTCCCACCCCAAGTAAGTGGCTTGAATGAACGTGGCAGCCAGCGTCCTCCAATTACTGAAGATACACAGAGTGCTGGAGGAACTCAGCGGCTCAGTTACTGCCGAGTTACTCCAACATTTTGTGTCGATCTGCGGTGTAAACTAGTATCTGCAGTTCCGTCCTACACATGTCCAAGATTGCAAGGTTTAATAGTACATTTGCACAAATTTGTTCAACGTAGCCAGCGGAGTAACTCAGCGGGTCAAGTAGCATCTCTGGAGAACGTTGAACGCAATTCATTTACCTGATCAAAAGTGTATAAGATCACTCAATATGTACAATATCTACTGCAAATATGCATTTAGACTTTTAGACTTTAAAGATACGCGGAAAAGGGCATTTCGGCCGATCAGCGATCACCTCATACACTGGGTAGACAACAAAATGCTGGAGGATCTCAGCAAGTGAGGCAGCTTCTATGTAGAGAAGGATATGCGACGTTTCGGGTCGAGACCCTTCTTCTTAAACACATCATACATTAACACTATCCTGCCCATTAGGGACAATTTACAATTTTACCGAAGCCAATTAACCTACAAACCTGTCCGTCTTTGGACTGTGGGAGGAAACCGGAGCATCCGTAAAGAAAACCCCACGCAGGTCACGGGGAGAACGTACAAACTCCACACATCCAACACCCGTAGTCAGGATTGAACCCGCGTCTACGGCGCTGTGAGGCAGCTACTCAAGTACAGTTCATCTGTGCATCGATATATATATATACATATATATATATATTTGAGTTGCTGCCTTATATATTATATATATGTATGTGTGTATGTATACATCGATGATATCAGCTCATATATACACATCTTTCTTCATTATTATTTGAAACATTTACCGTTATATTATATTATATATATCTTGGTCTAATAAAGCACTTACGCCGTGTTTTAACGGTAAATGTTTTCAAATAATAATGAGAGTTGAAGAAAGATGTATAAAATTGATACTCGAGAAACTGCAGATGCTGGAATCTTGAGCAACACACAAAGTGCTGGAGGAACTCAGCATCTGTGGAGGGAATGGACATGCGTCGTTTCGGGTCGGGACCCTTCTTCAGCCCACAGATGCTCCCTGACCCACTGAGTTTCCCCAGCACTTTGTGTTTTGCTCAAGATTCCAGCATCTGCAGTTCCTTGTCCCTCCATAAAACTATACAACTGTACTTAATTGATTACCATTTCAATATCGCTCATGGAGCCCCACTGGTTATAGTGCTGCTGCTCAGGAGTATGAAGAATGGGATTAAAGTGAGGGGGAAAGATTCAATAGGAACCTGAGATGCAACAGTTTTCTGAATTCAGGCTGCCAGAGGAGGTAGTTGAGGCAGGTACTATCACAATGATTAAAAAACATTTGGACAGGTACATGGATAGGATAGGGGTATCTTGGTCACTGTACGCAAAGGGCCTGTTTCCACATTGTACGATCAATGACTTTTTATGACTCACATGAGATGGGATGTTGCTAAATTTGGTGATGACACAGACAGTTGGAAAGTAATGTGGAGACACGGGAATCTCAGATGCTGGAATCCTGCATAAACACAAAGTGCTGGAGGAACTCAACGGGTCAGGCAGCATCTGTGGAGAAACATGGGATAGGTGATGTTTCGGGTCAGGACCCTTCTTCAGACTGAATATTGTATTATGAAATATTGTAATGTATACGACTCCTATGTGATGTTGCTAAATTTTCGAATGATACAAAGACAGATAGGAAAGTTGACTGTGGATAGAATATGTGAACAAGAAAATAGATGTGAAGTATAGCATAATGTGGGGAAAAAGTTCAAAATTGTATATTTTGATGAGAAAACAAAAGCTTTTTGCTGTATCTCAGTCCACGTGACCATAAACTAACCTAAACTAAAACAAAATAGTTAAAAAAAGTTCTGACACAGGTTGCGACCTGAAAAGTTGAATCTGATTTTCTCTTCACAAATGCCGCCTGATCTTATGAGCATTTAAGTTTTTTTGAGGGTGGTGTGAGCTGGGGCGTGCTGCCAGGGGTGGTGCGGGAGGTAGATGCCATTTGTGGTGTTAGACGTTACAGGTTTTGATAGGCACATGGAATTACAGGGAATGGAGGGATATGGATTATTTGCAAACATGGAATTGCTGGGAGTGGAGGGATATGGATATATGCAAACAGAGATTAGTTTAACTTGGCATCATGTTCTTCATGGCCATAGTGGGCTGAAGGACCTGTTCCTGTATTGTTATATGTTCTACTTTACAGTAGTTTTCTTGTTTTCATTGGTCTATCTTCGGTATAAACCAGCATCTGCATTTCTTTCCTACATTCTCTATCTATCTGTCTGAAAAAGGGTTGCGACCCGAAACGTCACCTACAGTATTTCATTTCTTTAGACAAGCTGACTGAACTGCCGAGTTACTACAGCCATTTGTGTCTACCTTCTGATTTTTATTTACTTTTTATTTACTTTTGGAATTATTGCCACTTTTCCCCCAGGAAAGAATTCCCCTGCAACCGCAAGAGATGCAACACCTGTCCCTATACCTCCTCCCTCGATTCCATCCCGGGATCCCGGTAGTCCTTTCAGGTTAGGCAGAGGTTCACTTGCATCCCCTCCAACCTCACCTACTGCATCCGTTGTTCGAGGTATGGACTCTTATACATCGTCGAGACCAAATGTAGACTGGGCGATCGTTTCGCTGAACACCTTAGCTTAGTCCGCCTGGACCTACCTGATCTCCCAGTTGCTAAACACTTTGATTCTCCTTCCCATTCCCACACTGACCTTTCTGTCCTACCTCCTCCATTGTCAAAGTGAGGTTAAATGGAAATTGGAGGAACAACATCTCATATTTCGCTTGGGCAGCTTACAGCCCATGGCATGTATATTGATTTCTCTAACTTACAAGTAACCCTTGCATTCCCTCGCTCTCTCTCTCCACCCCCCTCCCCCCCCCCCCCCCCCCCCCCCCCCATCCAAGTCACAACAGCTTTTTGTTCTCACGTAGCTACAGCTAACAATTACCTGTTTCTTTATCATCAATACTTTTTTTGCATATCTATATCTCTCTACATCAGTGTCGATATCTCTTGTTTCCCCTTTCCCTTGACTTTCAGTCTGAAGAGGTCTTGACTCAAAACGTCACCTATCCTTCTCTCCAGAGATGCTTCTGTCCCACTGAGTTACTTCAGCATTTTGTGTCTATCTTCGGTTTAAACCAGCAACCGCAGTTCCTTCCTATGAAATTCTGCTCATCTCTCTATCGTCTAATTTGCTCCCTGTTCTCACGATCGGTCATTGACCTGTTTCTTTAACTTTCTCTTTCCACATTTGCTGCCTGACCTGCTGCATATTTCCAGCATTTTATTTCTTTTCTTTATTTAGGTTAAGGGGGTTAAGAAGGTTATTTAGGTTAAGAAGGTTAAGGGGGGACTTGATTGAGGTCTTTAAAATGTTGAAAGGGATAGACAGAGTTGACGTGGATAAGTTTTTCCCATTGAGGGTAGGGAAGATTCAAACAAGAGGGCATGACATGAGAATTAAGGGACAGAAGTTTAGGGGTAACGTGAGGGGGAACTTCTTTACTCAGAGGGTGGTGGCTGTGTGGAATGAGCTTCCAGCAGAAGTGGTGGAGGCAGGATCGATTTTAACATTTAAAAGTAAAGTGGATAGGTATATGGACGTGAAGGGAATGGAGGGGTATGGTCTGAGTGCAGGTAGATGGGACAAGGGGAAAACCAAATGGTCGGCACGGACTGGAAGGGCCGAGAGGGCCTGTTTCCGTGCTGTAATTGTTATATGGTTATATGGTTATATGGTTATATATTTTTTTAAAGCTTCTTATTGTAGATTGGTTACTTTACTTACTAACCAATGTAGTGCTTTATTATTATATGGCAGAAGGCAGCGTTTATCGTCAGTGACTTGGGAGATCTTGGTTTCATCGTAAATGATTTGCTGAAGTCAGTAAGCAGATACAGCAAATCAACGTGAAAGCTAGATAGTGGAAATGTCAAGGACTAGAGGACATAGCTTCAAGGTGAGAGAGGCAAAGTTTAAAGGAGATGTACGGGACAAGTTGTTTTAAACAGAGGGTGGTGAGTACATGGATCATGCTGCTAGTAGTGGCGGTGCAGGCTGATATGATAGTGGCATTTAAGAGGGCGTTCAGATAGGCATATGGATGTGCAGGAATGGAGGGATATGATTCACGTGTAGGCAGAGAAGATTGGTTTGACTTGGCTCCATGTTGGTCCTCAGACATTTGCAGGCTGAAGGGCCTGCACTATGTTCTATGCTTTATGAGGTTGGCAGATTCCGTGCACACAACACGTTCCAAGACAGACCACTATATTAAGGATTCACTGTTGATTTTGCATAATGATTTTTCCTTGTTCTTTGTTTATAAGGGGCAAAGTTTAACAAAGATGTGCAGGGTGAGTTTTTGTACACAGAGGGTGGTGGGTGCCAGGAACACGCTGCCAGGGGTGGTAGTGGAGGCAGATATGATAGTGGACATGTTTAAGAGGCTTTTTTTGGAAGCAGTTTTACAGTTTGATTTTCCAATAAACCCAAGCGGTTTGTGAAATGTTTCACTTCTCATAAACAGCTCGGTAATTTTACAACACTTATCGAGTCCACACCCAGATTAGAAGTTGTTTCAGCCAGAGCCAGACAATGATGTCATCTTGTGCTTGTTGTGCTTCTTGTGTGTGCTGGTGGAAGAGACTGGTGGAAACAGGGCCGCGACCCCATCCCCCGATTCACCCCCCCTCCCCCAGGCCACGGGGGCAGACCCAACCGGGGCGCTGGCAGCCATAGTAAATCGCTTTTAAAACATGAGGGGGGGGGACGGACACACACAAATTCCCATGGCGGCGCCGGCAAGTGTGCATGACAACGGGCCGATGACAAGTGCATTTTTTGACAAAAAAAAAACGAACAATTTTTAACAACCCAAAATCTCTACCAATATAAACACACAACACAAAACACAAAAAAAAAAAAAAAAAACAACAACAAACAACAAACAACAACCAACACCTAAACACCCCCCCCCCCCCCTTCGACAATAAGCACGTTTTAATTATTTAAACACAGTAATACCATCTGGTTGCCGGTGTAACGCACGCACGCCACACGCCGGGTTGACTGTAATCGTCGAAACAGGGCGGACCATGTGAAGGTTGCAATCTTCCACCCCATGCGTAATGCACGAAACACCAGATAATCTGTATTTTTTCAGTTTATTTGCAGTTAATTTGTTTTTTTGAACTTTGCGCATTTAACAGCGCCATTTTAGCAGCGGTGTCGAGTACATCGTACTTTTTCCCCCCCGCAGGCGATACATTACTCTCAAATCACATACCTTACCTCTATTACCGCTCTACATAAAAACAAAGTGTCAATGCCTCTTCAAGGTCTACTAATCCACCCCATAGCTTCAGTTGCAGGTACAGCTGAAGGGATTTGGCGCTCGGAACGATGACCACATTAGAAGATCATCTGAGCATCTTGAAATCAACCTCATGAGTACGAGTGAAAGATAGCCGAGCAAGGCGGTATCGATCAGCCCACATCGCACAGATGGAAAAGAATGAAATGGAAATTGCAAATTATTCAACTGCAACTTTCACCCCCATGAGATGAACACTTCCGTGCTTATGAGATTGATTTCAAGATGCTCAGATGATCTTCTAATGCGGTCATTTATGTAGAGGGGTAATAGAGGTAACGTATGTGATTTGAGAGTAATGCATCGTCTGCGGGGGGAAAAATGTACAATTTACTCACACCACTGTGAAAATGCGCAAAGTTCAAAAAAATAAATGAACTGCAAATAAACTGAAAATAATCTGGTGTTTCGTGCGTGGGAGCTTGTTGTGTGCGTTATGCAGGCAACCAGACGGTTTTACTGAGTTTAAACAATAAATAAAATGTGCTTCTTGTTGTCGGGGGGGGAGGGGTAGTGGGAGGAGATCAAATTGTTAGGTGTGGGTGTCGCGGGGTGAATCACCTTGGTGTGGGGGTCGGGGTACGGTGGCGGTGCATTGCGGTCAGTGACTCTGGGCGGGCAGAAGGACCAGACTGTCCCCAACTCTGCTGCAGCTGACGGGCCGGGGACGTTGCCGGGTTTTCGTCCCCGTGTGTGCGCGGCCCCACTCCACCCGGCCCCGTGTGTGTGTGCGCTGCCGACCCACAGCCTGTCACAGTGCGGCCGCACGGGGGAGACGAGGGCGGCCATGGCCGGACAGTGCTGACCCTGTGGGGGGGGGGGGAAGAGTGGGGGCTGTCCCGAGGGATGCGCTCCTTCGGCCGCTTATACCTTGGTGCTCGGATTCCGAGCACCCAGTCTCCCCTAGGTCCGGGTGGTCTTGTGTGAGGAAAATGACCCCCACCCTCCTGTCTCCCCCAGCCAGTGATGTGATGGACGCGGGGGTCTGGACCAATCGCTGACAAGTGCCGCCCATTATTTGGCTTTTCGGCGTTGCGTCCGTTCAGTGAGTTGGCTTTTCCGCGTTGCACCCTCTCAGTGAGTTGGCTTTTAGGTGCCCCGACCTTTCGGTTATTTGGCTTTTCGGCGTTGCGCCTGTTGGATTATTTGGCTTTTCAGTGTCATTTCCGTTTGATTATATGGCTTCCACTTGTTCGCTTTGGCTTCTCGTCCTTCGATGCCCACACACAGCTGTATCTATATTAACAGACGTATTGGTGATATTTACCATGGAATTCCTGCAGAAAGAATCCTATTGACATATTTCACAAGAGAAATATCTCGGAAATATTAGATTTTAATATATTTCTGTTTCAATCGTCTGTGCGGAGATTGCCTGTTTTAGCTGTGACCACGTGGGTTTCCTCCGGGTGGTCTGGTTTGTAATTCGATTGATCCCTGCACGTTGCTTCTAGTGTGTAGAGAGAGTGGATGTGAAAGTGGGACAATATAGAATTGGTGTGAGCGGGTGATCGATGGGCAGCGATGGACTCGGTGGGCAGATGCACCAGGTTCTATTCTGTTTCTCTAAACAGAATGAAACTAAACTAAATACATGTTTAATGATGCATTTACTGAAATGATGATTATATTAACGTAACATGCATTAGTCATGATTATATTTGTAATTCATTGGAGCATAGCTTTGATTTCACATTTCAATTGTTATTTTCAAGGATTCCTTAAGTATTATTTCATCCTACTGAGTCTGATCCTAATAGTACCAATATGCGTCTGGATCGTGTATAATTATCACAGTAAATTGAAGAAAGAAAAAGGTAATGTATACATTCTTCATTTTAATTTTGTAATTTTAACTAAAAACTGAGCATTTAAAGTGAATATTGTCTTTTCTTGGTTCTTGGTTCTTGGTTCTTGGTTCTTGGTTACTTGGTCCTCCAAAATATTCCAACTGGAATTTAAACTGGAGGTGGTGAAGGGAATGTCTTTAGTTCCCAGAGAGATTTACATAATTTAAACACAATTAGGGCAACACAGTGTTGAAGCTTGTAGAGCTGCTGCCTCACAGCGGGTTCAATCCTGACTGGGTGCTGACTGTGTGGAGTTTGCACGTTCTCCCTGTGACTGCGTGGGTTTCTTCAGAGTGCTCCAGTTTCCTCTCACATCCCAAAGATGTTTTGGGTTTGTAGGTTAATTTGGCCCTCTGTAAATTGCCCTAAGTGTGTAGGGAGTGGCCGAGAAAGTGGGATAACATAGAACTAGTATGATCGATGGTCAGCATAGACTCGTTGGGCTGAAGGGCCTGTTTCTGTCCTGTATCTGAAGTACACTAAATATTCATGATATTTTTATAGATTCATCTGTCCATGACACAACTGTTGATATTCAAAGAATGAGAAAACGAAAGAACTCAGTAAATGAGGTGAGTAATTTAGTTTGATATTTACCCTTATGTTGCGTGCACGATGCTCTAATGTACACTGAGGTATTGTCAGCTTATATGAACTGATTCATCAGCACTATTGGATGTAATGGACTAATAACACAAGCCATTTGGCAGCAAGGTGGCGCAGCGGTAGAGTTGCTGCCTTACAGCACCAGAGACCCGGGTTTGATCCTGACTACGGGTGCTGTCTGTACGGAGTTTGTAAGTTTTCCCTGTGACCTCGTCGGTTTTCACCGGGTTCTGGCTACTCATTCTCCAAAGGCGTACAGGTTAATTAGCTTCTGTAAAAATTATCGCTAGTGTGCAGGATAGTGCTAGTGCAGGGGTTAATCGCTGGTCGGCGCAGACTCGGTGAGCCGAAGGACCTGTTTCTCTAATATATCTGCAGTTCCTTGTGTCAGCAAACCCAAATGGTCACTCTACTTTACCGATCGAGAGAATTTTTCAATGCATTTAACTTGTTTGCCCTGTTTGCTTCCATCAGCTGGAATTAAACTGCCAACAAAGTGAGATCCATATTCCAAAGCACACTTCCTCTTCAAGGAAGCCTTGTGATCAACTGCATACCAGCCATTTGACATTGCTCGTGTAATGAGTTTCGTTGTTAATAACCAGTTGAAGAAGTGATGCTGCTACTAATTTGCATTGGATTTCATTCTTTTCAACTAAATCTCCTATGCGTAAAATGACCTCAAGTGCCTGGTTTACACAAAATAGTGACTGCAGGGTCATTTACCCAGGATAGGGAAATCTGGCTGTTTTATTAAAACATTTTGTCTTTTTTTCCAAGCCACCATCTGCAGTTCCTTGCGTATTTATTAAAGAAGTACAGTTCTGTTACTTTTTTTATTCTTCTACTCTGTGAACTTGGAGTATAATCCAGGGTCTCATTGCCCTCAATGTTATTTCTCACTTCTTCAAGTGTATATCCTACCGTTGATGAAATGACATATCTTGACCAAGTCTGGTTAGACTTTCAAGATACATTCAAGAAACAGGCCTCTTGGCCCTCCGAGTCCGCTCCGACCAGCAATCACCTCTTACACTAGCGCTAACCTACACACTAGGGACATTTTACAAATTTACCAAAGCTAATTAACCTACAAACCTGTACATCTTTGGAGTGTGGGAGGAAACTGGAGCATCTGGAGATCCCGCGCGATCAAGTGGAGAACATATAAACTTTGTACAGACAGCACATGTAGTCGGGATTAAACCTGGGTCTCTGGCGCTGTGAGGCAGCAACTCTACCGCTGCGCCAATGTGCCCCCCTATCATGCACCTTTTTGCACATGACATTAGTTGCACTCCGCAGACTCACGTTCACCTCTGTATCATTTTACACACACAAATCCTGATAGCGCGAGACAAACAAAATAGCTGTTAATCTTGTCCTTTTAGAGTTGGTCAGACACCAGGTCACATTGTCAGATTATAGCAGGCACAGATATTCCCTACACACTGGGGGCAATTTACAGAAGGCCAATTAATCTACAAACCCGCACGTCTTTGGGACATGGGAGGAAATTAGAGCATGGATGAATGAATTAATTCTGCCCGGTATCTTTCCCTGGATTCCTCGTACTGAATGTGCAGCAGCTGAAAGTGATGGGGGTGGGTTTTCTCCTTAAACAGCTCAGTGAGTGGTCGGATGAGTTTTAGCAGTTGGATGTCACTTCAGTAATATGTGAATTGCCAGCGTAAAGTTTTCTGATTCTAGCAATATTCCACCGTCATATCACACTGTCCCCTACCAACAACAATCCCATCAGAACCACCCTAACTGAGGTCATCTGTTGCTGGCCCTGATTTGGCCCGATCTTTTCTTACTTCCATTTCCACATCCCTACTCCTCCCCCCCCCTCCTCCCCCCTTCCTCAGTCTGAAGAAGGGTCCCATCCCAAAACGTCACTTATTCACCACACAGACATGAGACTCATTGACTTTCTCCAGCACTTCGTGTCTATCAATGAGATTAAATCGTGGCCAGGGTGGGTCTCTGATGATATTGGTTCACTTTTTGAGGCAGTGCCTCCTGCAGATTACTCCGATGTTGGGGAGGTCTGTTCCTGTGATGGACTAGGCAGTGTCCACCTTTCTTTGTAACCTGCTTCATTCCTGGGAGATGTTGGCAGTGATATCAGTGAAACAGAAATTGCCCACAAGTGTCACATGCCCATCGATCACTGACTAGTCCATGGACACACACATCCACACTTTAGCTTTTGCCCATTTGGTGTTTACTAATCAAATTCTTTATTGATTTTCACATGACTTTTCAACATAGAGCATTTATACCTCATTAGATTCAGCTAAAAATAAAATGACCATAAGATCATCAGACATAGTAGCAGAATTAGGTCATTCAGCCCATCGAGTCTGCTCCGACATTCACTCATGGCTGATCTAATTTTCCCTCTCAACCAATTCTCCTGCCTTCTCCCCGTAATCTTTGACACCCGTACTAATGAAGAATCTATCATTCCCCGCTTTAAAATTATCCAATGTCTTGGCCTCTACCACTGTCTGCGCTAATGAATTCCACAGATTCACCACCATCTGGCTAAATAAAATCCTCTCATCTTCATTCTATTGTTTTCCTCAATTTTCTAAAGTTCTAAAACTCTCCTCTTTGCCAATTCTAACATGAAGAATAAAATGTTTATAACAATAAGGTGAATGTATGCAGAGAAGATTTAATTGTTTTTTTTTTTTACAATTACAGCACGGAAACAGGCCCTCTCGGCCCTTCCAGTCCGTGCCGACCATTTGTTTTCCCCTAGTCCCATCTACCTGCACTCAGACCATACCCCTCCATTCCCTTCACGTCCATATACCTATCCACTTTACTCTTAAATGTTAAAATCAATCCTGCCTCCACCACTTCTGCTGGAAGCTCATTCCACACAGCCACCACCCTCTGAGGGTGGTGGCTGTGTGGAATTTATGATTATGAATTTACAATTATGTTGCCAGGACCTGAGGGCCTGAGCTGTTGGGAGAGGTTGGATAGGCTAAGACACTATTCCTGAAGCACAGGAGCATGTGGCGATATTATAGATGTATAGAAAATCATGATGGGAATAGGTGAGTCTTTTACCCAGAAAAGGGAATTGGGAAATAGAAGGCATATATTTAATGTGAGAGGGAAAAACCTGCGGGGCAACTTTATCACTCAGAGGGTGGTGGGTATATGGAACAAGCCACCAGAGGAGGTAGTTGAGGCAGGGACTATAGCACCATTTAAAAGATATTTGGACAGGTACATGGACATGTGCATGGACAGTTGCATGGACAGGTGCATGGACAGTTGCATGGACAGGTGCATGGACAAGTGCATGGACAAGTGCGTGGACACATACATGGACAATACATGGACAGGTACATGGACAGGTACATGGACAACTGCATGAACAGGTGCATGGACAGGTACATGGATGGGTGCATGGACAAGTGCATGGACAGGCGCATGGATAGGAAAGGTTTGCAGGGACGAGAGCCAAACACGGGCAAATGGGACAAGCTTAGATGGGGCATCTTAGTCAGTGTGGACAAGTTGGGCCGATGGGTCTGTTTCCATACTGTATAATTCTATGATATGAACTCTATAACACTAATATTTACCAGTGAGTCTTATTGTTACTTATTATTTTTGTGTTACAGGATAATGTTTCAATAAACAAAGAAAATCTGCATTATGCGCCTGTTTATTTCAACAAGGGACAGCAAAGACAGGAATTGAGATGGACCGAGCAATCCCAAGAAACAGAATATGCCATCTTAAAGGTCAAAGATAAAAGTAATTTATGAAGAACCCATAACCCAGAGTAATAATTTGTCCGTCTTCAATGAGACCACAAACTGATAATTATCATAAAACCACACACTCTTCTCACAAACAATATACGTAGAATATAAGAAACAGAAACTAGAGGCCATAGCATGGCTTCTGAAACTTACTTCTCTATTCAATTACTTTCCTTGAGCTCAAACCCAATTTATCTTAGTGACTGGGCATTGATCGCCTTCTGAGAGTTCCAAAAGTTTAGCTTTATTATTGTCATGTGTAGCGAGGTACAGTGAAAAGCTTTGTTTTGCATGTTATCCAATCAAATCAGATACTATTATACATACAGTGGCTTGCAAAAGTATTCATACCCCTTGAACTTTTCCACATTTTGTCACGTTACAACCACAAATGTAAATGTATTTTCTTAGGATTGTATGTGATAGACCCCAACACAAAGTGGCGCATAATTGTGAAGTGGAAGAAAAATGATACACGGTTTTCAAATCTTTTTACAAATAAAAAACTGAAAAGTGTGGCGTGCAAAAGTATTCAGCCCCCTTTACTCTGATACCCCTAAATAAAATCCAGTGCAACCAATTGCCTTCAGAAGTCATTAATTAGTAAATAGTGTCCACTTGTGTGTAATCTAATCTCAGTATAAATACAGCTGTTCTGTGAAGGCCTCAGAGGTTTGTTAGAGAACATTAGTGAACAAACAATGTTCCTTGGGCATCATGAAGCCCAAGGAACACACCAGACAGGTCAGGGATGAAGTTGTGGAGAGGTTTAAAGCAGGGTTAGGTTATAAAAAAATATCCCAAGCTTTGAACATTTCACGGAGCACTGTTCAATCCATCATCCGAAAATGGAAAGAGTATGGCACAACTGCAAACCTACCAAGACATGGCCGTCCACCTAAACTGACAGGCCGGGCAAGGAGAGCATTGATCAGAGAAGCAGCCAAGAGGCCCATGGTAACTCTGGAGGAGCTGCAGAGATCCACAGTTCAGGTGGGAGATTCTGTCCACAGGACAACTATTAGTCGTGCACTCCACAAATCGGGTCTTTATGGAAGAGTGGCAAGAAGAAAGCCATTGTTGAAACAAAGCCATAAGAAGTCACATTTGCAGTTTACCACAAGCCATGTGGGGGACATAACAAACATGTGGAGAAGGTGCTCTGGTCTGATGAGACCAAAATTGAAGTTTTTGGCATAAATGCAAAACGCTATGTGTGGTGGAAAACTAACACTGCACATCACCCTGAACACACCATCCCCACTGTGAAACATGATGGTGGCAGCATCATGCTGTGGGATGCTTTTCTTCAGCAGGGACAGGGAAGCTGGTCAGAGTTGATGGGAAGATGGATGGAGCCAAATACAGGGCAATCTTGGAAGAAAACCTGTTAGAGTCTGCAAAAGACTTGAGACTGGGGTGGAGGTTCACCTTCCAGCAGGATAACAACCCTAAACATACAGCCAGAGCTACAATGGAATGGTTTAGATCAAAGCATATTCATGTGTTAGAATGGCCCAGTCAAAGTCCAGACCTAAATCCAATTGAGAATCTCTGGCAAGACTTGACAATTGCTGTTCACAGACGCTCTCCATCAAATCCGACTGAGCTTGAGCTATTTTGCAAAGAAGAATGGGCAAAAATTTCAGTCTCTAAATGTGCAAAGCTGGTAGAGACATACCCCCATTGTTGAAACAAAGCCATAGGAAGTCACGTTTGCAGTTTGCCACAAGCCATGTGGGGGACATAACAAACATGTGGAGGAAGGTGCTCTGGTCTGATGAGACCAAAATTGAAGTTTTTGGCATAAATGCAAAACGCTATGTGTGGTGGAAAACTAACACTGCACATCACCCTGAACACACCATCCCCACTGTGAAACATGATGGTGGCAGCATCATGCTGTGGGGATGCTTTTCTTCAGCAGGGACAGGGAAGCTGGTCAGAGTTGATGGGAAGATGGATGGAGCCAAATACAGGGCAATCTTGGAAGAAAACCTGTTAGAGTCTGCAAAAGACTTGAGACTGGGGTGGAGGTTCACCTTCCAGCAGGATAACAACCCTAAACATACAGCCAGAGCTACAATGGAATGGTTTAGATCAAAGCATATTCATGTGTTAGAATGGCCCAGTCAAAGTCCAGACCTAAATCCAATTGAGAATCTCTGGCAAGACTTGACAATTGCTGTTCACAGTCGCTCTCCATCAAATCCGACTGAGCTTGAGCTATTTTGCAAAGAAGAATGGGCAAAAATTTCAGTCTCTAAATGTGCAAAGCTGGTAGAGACATACCCCCAAAAGACTTGCAGCTGTAATTGCAACGAAAGGTGGTTCTACAAAGTATTGACTCAGGGGGGCTGAATACTTTTGCACGCCACACTTTTCAGTTTTTTATTTGTAATAAAATTTGGAAACCATGTATCATATTCCTTCCACTTCACAATTATGCACCACTTTGTGTTGGTCTATCACATAAAATCCCAATAAAATACATTTACGTTTGTGGTTGTAACGTGACAAAATGTGGAAAAGTTCAAAGGGTATGAATACTTTTGCAAGCCACTGTACACCTGTAAATTAAGTCAAATACAATAGGTAGAGCAAAGGGGAAGATACAGAGTGCAGAATGTAGTTCTCAACGTTGCAGCGAATCAGTCCAATGTCCGCAATGGGGTAGAGGTGAATTGTACAATACCCTAGCTTATGAAAGGACCGTTCGGAAGCCTGATAACGGAGGGGAAGAAGCTGTTCCTGAATCTGGTGCGCATTTTCAAGCTTCTGTACCTTCTGCCTGGGGAGCAGGGAGAAAAAGGAATGACCGGGGTGGGGCAAGTCTTTGATTATGTTGCCTGCCAATCCGATGAACCCCACACCTCTACTTTCAGAAGAAGGGTTCCGACCCAAAACATCACCTATTTTTTTTGCTCCAGAGACCCGCTGAGTTACTCCAGCACTTTGTATCTATCTAGAGCTGGGTCACACTGAAGATGGGTCTTGCCCTAAAATATCACCCATCCATGTTCTCCAGAGATGTCGCTTTGATAAATATCAAGTATTTTGGGTGCTTGACGAAATGAACGATTTCTGCTTCTGTAAAAACTGCTTGTCATCTTTTTCAAAATCTGTAAAGACCATGAGGATTATGGCCTGGGAAGGGGTTGAATAGAGGTTGATGTCCAGATGGCCTTTAATTGTTAATATGTATGAGATTTTGCAGAAGGAGCTAGGTCCTGTAGGAGAATATTTCTTTACCTAACAGAATTGTTTCCCCTATCGATAATTGGCTTGTCGGGGTTGCCCCCTCCATGTATTTTCGTGCCAAGGGTCTATAAAGGTATAAAAGAGGGGAGAGCACATTGGGGTGTGCTGATCTTCTGCGGTTTGTTCTATTTGCATGAGGCTGTTGGGCTCAAAAAGTAGAGACAAGGATCAGACTGATGGTATTGGATTAGGTATTGTATTTTGATTGTGTAATACATTTTCAGTGCTCTTATTCGGGGTTTGACTGAGGGGGGTAAGTTTAGGAACCGGAATTACAGCTTGACTCTTTCTCAGTTTGAAGGAGTGTCCTGACCCGAAACATTGCCTGTCCTTCTTCACCAGAGATGCTGCCCGTCTTGCTGAGTTACTCCAACATGATTAGTCCGGCTGATTATTGATACTTTAAATTCTTAACATGCATGTTGTCAAATGAATTCATTGGACCTTTACATGCTTCATTCTGTTGTATTTTAAAATTACAGTCCATTAAAGTCATAGAGTGGAAATAGGCCATTTGGCCCATCTTGTACATGCCGATCAAGTTGACATACTGGGCTAGTCCCATAAGCCTGCACTTGGCCCATAGGCTTCCATACCCTTCCAATCCTATTAATAAATATATTTTAGATTTAACAATATTCATTGCAGTCCCCCCTTTGATTAAGAAGGAACAAGGAAAAGATCAGAAGGATAAGATGGCCATTAATCTCTTGTGCCTGGTCCTCCACTGAAGAGGATCTTTGGTGATCATTCACCTCAGCCCCATCTTGCCGGATACACTCAGTTATTGACCTCCTTTGACCCTCTAGGTGAGTGAATTCTAATGATTCCCGATTATTTGGGCAGCTATGCATTTTTCACACGTTATGTAAAATCAAACTGGAGGAACATATTCTGCTTGGGTCGTAGACAATCCAACAGTTGAACTTTGAATCCTCCAATTGTAAGTTATAAAGTCCTTTCCCTGCACCCCACCCCCCTTCTTTTTCCTGTGCCCCTTCTCTTTCCACCTTTTACCCATTTACCCTTTCCCCCTATCCCAGCGAGCACCCACTTCTCCCACTATTACTCTATCGTTTTCCATCTACCCACCACACCCATCCCCCTTCCACCCTCAACCTGGGCTTTACATTTCACTCCTTTACTCTCCTTACCTGACACTCTTTTGTCTCCTTTCAAAGTCTAAAAGTCTTAAAGTATAAATCCCACTTCCCCCCCACCACCACTCTTTTCCAGCTTTCTCTCTCCACCCTCCCCCAAATTACAACTAGTCTGAAGGAGGGTCTTAGCCCAAACCGCTGCTTGTCCATTGCCTCTCCGTACGCTGCCTGTCCTGCTGAGTTCCTCCAGCACATTGTGTTTTGTTCCAGGTTCAATCGTCTTGCAGACCACAGTTCCTTGTGTCATCAAAATTAACATCCATCTTTCTTTTTTTTAATGGAGTTTTCCTGTCAGAGAGGTTGATACAGGGATTTAGATTGTGGGGATAATTTTCACTTTTACCTGGCACTGGAGAAAACAGGAGCAATAGACCGCGGAATCTAACACGGCAATAGTTTGTTCTGTTTACCACTGTATCTCTAGTTGGTCAGATCTGTGGTCAGATCAATTCCAGACTACTGCTTCAAAACATGCGCAAGCCATTACAATAAATTACGCAGAAGCAAACAGGGTGATATTTACTCATATTTTGCAATCACCCTCTGCTCCCACCACATCCTGCCCCTGAACATCACCACCCAGCTTAGTTCACTTTAGTTTCGTTTATTGTTAAGTGTACCAAGATACAGTTAAAAGCATTTTTTGTTGTGTGCTAACCAGTCAGCAGAATGACAATACATGATTCCAATCATGTCTTCCACAGGGTAAAGGGAATAATGTTTAGTGCAAGATTTGGGCGGCACGGTTTCACAGCTGTACAGTTGCCGCCTTACAGCGCCAGAGACCCGGGTTCGATCCTGACTATGGGTGCTGTCTGTACGGTGTTTGTATGTTCTCCGTGTGACTGCATGGGTTTTCTAAGGGCGTCCCACATTCCAAAGACGTGCAGTCTGTTGGTTAATTGGCTTCTGTAAATTGGCCCGAATTAGTAGGATAGAACTCGTATACATACCTGTGTTGACTGGCGCAGACTCGGTGGCCGAAGGTCCTGTTTCCACGCTGTATCTCCAAACTAATCTAAAGTCCTGTAAAGTCCAGTTAAGGATAGTCTGACGGTTTCCAATGAGGTGGATCAGGACCACTCTCCAATTGGTGATAGGATGGTTCCGTTGCCTGCTAGGAGCTGGAAAGAAACTGTCCCTGAATTTGGAGGCTTGCGTTTTCAAGCTTCTGTACTTCTTGCCTGACGGAAGAGGGTTGAATCCACTTTAAATGCAATTTTAAAGGATCCCTCCCTGTTGTCAAGCGATCTTATTGTATATTTGTAGATAGCTGTTTTGTTATGTCTAGAGTAAATGATAAAGCACTTGAGTAACTCAGCGGGTTAGGAAGCAACTGTGGGAGATAGGTGGATACAAGTGATGGTGGGCGGGGTTGATAAGGAGAGAAGAGGAGGAGTGAAATATACAGTCAGAGGGTGGGATGTGGGTGGAAGAGGCGAGTATGCGAGGGGTGGGGGGGAGGTCTGAAGAGATTGTTGAAAAATAAGTGTGCATTTGGGTGGAGAGAACAGAAAAAAGAAAGCGAGAGGAGGAAGGTATTTATTAAAATAGGAGATTCAATTTTCATACAGTGCAGTCCAAAGAAACATTGCCTATCCATGTCCCTCAGAGATGCTGCCTGACCCGCTGACTTACTCCAGCACTTTCAATGTTTATACCGCTGGGTGTAAGTTACCCAAGTGGAATATGAGGTGCTGTACCTCCAGTTTGTGTGTTGCAAATTGATGGGTCTCTAACATTCCCACTGCTTGATGTTGACACCATCTTCACGTGTAATTTTTGAACTACATCTATCAGGCCAAGTTACTGGAGAGTCTGAATTAGGTCAACACCAACAGTTTGTTTGTCTTGGTCAGGTGACCATCTTAATTAGGTCAACATGGACCCTGTTGTTTCTCTTAATCGGGCCAGACGTTGAGGCATCAACATCTAAAAGTCTTCATTTTATTATTGTTTCCTTTGATCATATCAAAAGGATGTGTAAAGTGAGCTAGAAACATGATGCAAAAATTCTGTTATCAACCTGCACATAATCCATACATGTCCATTCCCTGTGTATCCATGTGTCTGTCTAAAAGTTTCTTCAACGCCATTATTGTATCTGCCTTTGCAGTGCGTTCCAGGTGTAAAACAACGCGTCTGCACATCCCTTCAAACATTAGCCCTCTCACCTTAAAGCTTTGCCCTCTAGTATTTGATTTTTCCAATCTATGCTTCTCATAACTTAATTAATTATAACCTAAATATCAATAACAGAACACAGATCAGTACAGCACAAGAACAGGCCCTTCAGCCCACAATGTCAGTGCTGAACACGATGCCAAGGTAAACTGATCTCCTTTGCCTACACGTGACCCATACCCCTTCTCTCCCTGCATATCCATGTGCCCATCTAAATACCGGTATTCCCATTCATTGTATCTTAAATGCCACTATTGCACCTGCCTCCACCACCACCCCTGGCAGCATGTTCCGCGCACCCATTGCCCTCTGCGTAAAACAAAACCCAGCCCCGCATACCTCCCTTAAACTTTGCTCAGAGGGTCAGTAAAAATCTTACTATGCAACAGCACATTCATGCTTCAGTTGAAGAGTGTAAGAATATTGCACTGAGTCAGTGCACAAGAGTGTCGGCATGTTTCCGGCGCCATCTTGTATCCTTCAAGATCACCGTTTAGTCAAGTTAATTATTGTCACACGTACACGTGAAGTAAAAAGCTTTTGTTGCATGCTAACCAGCCGGCGGAAAAACTACGCATGATTATAGCTGTGAAAAGCTGTAAAGCTATCTACAGTGCACAGATACACGATAAATGCTGTAATGTTTAGTGCAAGGTAAAGTCCAGTAAAGTCAGTTTAAAGATAGTCCAAGGGTCTCCAATGAGGTTGATGGTACCACAGGACCACTCTCTAGTTAGTGAGAGGACGGTTCAGTCGCCTGATAACCGCTGGGAAGAAACAGAAACTGTGAATTGTTAAAAATGTTAGCGCCTTAACGGCCGTAAAAGCCTGTTGTCATTGGCCCCTCTCACATTAAAGCTATACTCTTTCTAGTCTTTTATATTTCTACTCTGGGATAAGATTCTGACTGGCCAGGAAGAACAATCCAAGTTTGTCCAATTGTAGTTTTATGCGTCTCGAATCTTGGAAGGGTTCTTCTGCTCTGTTGAAAATCTGAGCATTTTGGGCCTTGTCAGTGAATATCCATCATGATTCAGAAGGTAGGTTAAAACATGAACTGTAAGTCACCTAAGGAACAGCAGATTCAACAAAATAAGTGACATCACAGGGTTAATTATCTGAGCTCCCACCAAAGCTACATTGACAACACAGTGTTTATTGTGTGGCACAGTGGCACAGCTGGTAGAGCCGCTGCCTCAGAGCCCCATGGACCAGGGTTCAATCCTGACTTCAGGTACTGTCTGTGTTGAGTTTGTACATCCTCACTGTGACCATGGATTTCCTCTGAGTGCTCCGGCTACCTCCCACATCCTAAAGCCGTGCAGGTTTGTAGGTTACTTTGCCTCTGTAAATTGCTCCCTAGTGTGTAGTGAATGGGAAAGTGGTATAACTAGGCCATTCGGCCCATCAATTCTGCTCCGCCATTTGATCATGCCCAATCTAGTTTTCCCTCGACCCCATTCTCCAGCCTTTTCCCCATAACCTTTGATTCAAGAACCTGTCATTCTCTGCTTTAAAAATACCCATAACAAAGACCTGTTTAAGAAGGAACTGCAGAAGCTGGAAAATCAAAGGTAGACAAAAATGCTGGAGAATCTCAGCAGGTGAGGCAGCATCTAGGAGCAAAGGAACTTGGCAATGTTTCGGGTCTAAAAAAGGGTCTCGATCCGAAACGTTGCCTATTTCCTTCGCTCCATAAATGCTGCCTCACCCGCTGAGTTTCTCCAGCATTTTTGTCTACCCATAACCCATGTGAATGGCTGACCGGTGGGCGGCGTGGACTAGATGGCCCAAAAGGCCTATTTCCACGCTGTACCTTTCAATCAATCAATCAATGTTAAAGTCAGTCATAAAAAGTGTTTGTGCTATATTTGCAAGATGATCAGCCATGATCACAATGAATGGCAGTGCTGGCTCGAAGGGCCGAATGGCCTCCTCCTGCACCTAATTTCTTTGTTTCTATGCCAAACAAGCTAAAAATGGACATCTGTATACTGCTATACTGCTGAAGACATCGCTTATCCATGTCCTCCAGAGATGCTGCCTGATCCGCTGAGATTCTCCAGTGCTCTGTGTCTTTTTTTGTAAACCAGCATCTGTAGTTCCCTGTGTCGACATTTTACTGCTCCATTGCAAAATCTCCTCAAGGTCTTCCTACTTTGAAGTTCTCCTCCTCTCTCTGAGGAGACTTCTCTCTTATTGCCTCTCTGTCTGTGATTCCTCTTCCAACTTTCTCCCCTCCACAAAATCAATCTGTAGAAAGGTCCCAACCCCAAAAGTCACCTATCCATGTGCAGGTTGGAATTGCAGATGCTGGTTTATACCGACGATAGACACAGAGTGCTGGATTAACTCAGCCGCTCAGCCACATCTCCGGGGGAAAAGGATGGGTGATATTTCGGGTTGGGACCCTTCTTCAGACACCTGTCCATGTTCTCCAGAGATGCTGTCTGTCTCGCTGAGTTACTCCAGCACGTTTTGTATTTTGGTTTTGTAAACCAGCATCTGCAGTTCCTGTTGCTCAGGGTCGATTAAGCATTTCACAAGGTTTGAGACTAACCACAAAAATGGCTCTCTTTCCATTCGGGCTATATGACTAAGTTACAACAGAGTAGAAATAAGGGCAAGGGTTGGGTAGTCATTGGGCTGACTGACCACAATAAGACATTTCCTGCCTTCCTGGCTCTTTATTGTATATATCATTACCGATGCCCAGGCAGCAAACCTTTGTAATACTCTTAATGGCTCTTTGGTGAAAAAAATAGTTTAGCAAGACTGGAGTTGAAAGGGCATGGATATTTGTTAGACACAAAAAGCCAGAGTAACTCAGCGGGACAGGCAGCATCTCTGGAGTTATTCCAGTTTTTTGTGTCTCTCCAGAGATGTTGTCTGACACACTGAGTTACTCCAGCATTTGGGGTCTATCCTTGGTTTAAACCAAGCATCTGCAGTTCTTTCTTACACATGGATAATTGTTAAAAGCATTCAAGTTTCGCTTAGTTCATAGATACAGCAAGGATACAGGCCCTTCAGCCCACTGAGTCCGTGTCGACCAACGATCCCCGCACACTAACACTATCCTACACTGGAGTATTTACAATTTTACCAAAGCCAATTAACCCACAAACCTGTACGTCTTTAGAATGTGGGAGGAAACCGGAGCATCAGGAGAGAATCCACACAGATCACAGGAAGAATGTAGAAACTCCATATAGACAGCACCCGAAGTCAGGAGGGACCACGGGTCTCCGGTGCTGTAAGGCAGTATCTTTACTGCTGCGCCACTGAGTCTTTAGACAGAATGTTTGCAGGAACTTAACTGTTCATCACAAAGTAAATATTCACAAAATAGTTAGTTTAGTTTATTGTCACATGTACAGCGGTACAGTAAAAGGCTTCTGTTGCGTGCTAACTAGTGAGCACAAAGGCTATACATGATTGTAATCAAGTGTACATTTGCAGGACAAAGGGAATAAGGTTTAGTGCAAGGTAAAGTCCAATAAAGTTGGAATAAAATTAGTCCCAGGGCCTCCAATGGGGATAGATGGGAGGTCAGGGCTGCACTCTAGATAGTGGTAGGATGTTTCAGTTGTTCGATAACAGCTGGGAAGATACTGTCCCTGAATCTGGAGGTGTGCGTTTTCCCACTTTGCTACCTCTTGCTTGATGGGAGAGGGGAGAAGAGGGAGTGACCGGGGTCCAACTCACCCCACCGTGTCCTCGCTGAACATCGATCTCCTGTTCAAACTAGTGCCCCCATTTTCTCATCCACTCTCTACACACTAGGGAGCAATTTTACAGGGGCCCATTAACCCACAAAATCATGTGTCTTTGGGATGTGAGAAAATTGGAGCACCCGGTGGATATCCATGTGGGCACGGGGAGAACGTGCAAACTCCACACAGACACTAGAGAGGTGAGAATCGAACCTGGGTCTCTAGTGCCACGAGGCAGTGGCTCCAGCAGCTGCACCACTGTGCCACCCTATACTCGCAGGTCCAAAGACGATCTACAAAGGGAGATTTACAACATTTTACAAGGTGATGGCCACAGGTAAAGAAAACGTTGAGGACAAACCGGCCGTGGCTCGGTGTGGCTTGGCACAGACTCAATATGCTTTGCCCATTTCAGCTGCTCCTACCACTCAATGCAAAGGATGGCACGGTGATGCAGCCACCTCACAGCACCAGCGACCCAGGTTCCATCCTGTCCTCTGGTGTTGTCTATGTGTGGAGTTTGCACGTTCTCTTTATGACTGCCTGGGTTTTCTCCGGATGCTCCAGTTTCCTCCCACATCCCACATCCCAAATGAGGTGAATTGGCTCCGCAAATATTGATCCTAGTGCGCAGAGAGAGGATGAGAAAGTGGGATGGATAACATAGAACTCGTATGAAGGGGTGATCGATGGTCGGTGTGGACTTGGTGGGTTGAAGGGCCTGTTTCCAGGCTGCCTCCTTCAATTAATCATTCAATCAACTCGCTGAATATTATTCTGTTGCATTCTATCTTGCACATGGTAGAAGCATCAGTGGGAGATGGAGGTTAAAACCATCGTGGCTTTTTGAGGCATGGATATATATGTAAGGACTTGCAGATGGAAATGTTGAGTGACTTTAGACCTTACTTTACTTTAGAGATACAGTGTAGAACCAGGCCTCCGGCCTACCGATTCCATGCTGACCAGCGATCACACCATGCACTAGCACTAGGGACACACTAGGGACAATTTACAGAAACCAATTAACCTACAAACTTGTACATCTTTGGAATATTTGAAGAAACCGGAGAACGCGGAGAAGCCCCCGCGTCGGGGTGATCATAACTCCCACGCCGGGGCGGTTGAAACTCCCGTGCCCGAACCATTCGCAGTTGGGGCGATCGAAGCTCCTGCGGCTTGGAGCTCCCGAAGTTGACTCTATCCAGGGACCGCTAGCTCCACGATGTTAAAGTCCGCAGGCTCCTGCGGTTGCAGCCCCGAGGTTGGATCCCCCACATAAAACAAGCTAAAGAACTCTAAAAACATACATTTAGCACATACAAACAAACAACAAAGAAGGAAGGGTCGGACAGACTGTTGGTGAGGCAGCCATTGCTGGCGCCACCCGGTGGTCACAGGAAACATACAAACTGCGTACAGACAGCACCTGTGGTCTGGATTGAACCCGGGTCTCTGGTGCTGCCACCATGCCACCCTCTTGACTCTCTTAAATCCTTGAAACAAGTTAAAAAACCATTACAAAACAGGGGCTTCAATTCATGGAGAGGACGTATTGGTCATAATCATAGTCATAGAGCTATTCTGCACAGAAACAGGCCTTTTGACCCAATTTACCCAAATTTTAGATTGAAAATTAAAGATTAGATAGTCTAGTATTCAGTTACAGGAAATAGAGGGGCTCATGTTCTCGACCTCCCCGTGGTGAGTCCTGTCAACTGACCTCAGCCAGGCTAATGACAACAAACAGAGATAGCAGCTCAGTCGCCGCAGCTCAGCGCCAGCCCGGAGCACGCGCCCTTTTTAGGGCGGGCACCTTCGGATGTCGAACCAGATGGCATCACCCTGCTGCAGACTTCTGCTGCATCAAACGCACAAAGAAGACAGGAAATCGAGCTTATCTTTCAAACCATGCTGTTCTCATCCTCTGTAACTGTCTGAAGAAGGGTTGCGACCCAAAACGTTGCCTATTTCCTTCTCTCCATAGATGCTGCCTCACCCACTAAGTTTCTCCAGCATTTTTGTTTACCTCTGTAACTGAGAGTTGTATTTCTTAATAACCTGACAATGCCAGCCAGCAAAGCAACAGCTTGACAAGGGCCTATCCCTCATTGTTCACTGGCTTCGCAGGGACCCTGAGAGAGATTTGCCAATCGCCCCCTTGCTGATTGGAAATGTCTGAAGCATACATCACGGTTTCAAACCCTGCAAAAGTCTCAGAATCTGTGCTCGGTCCAAAACCTGATCATGCTCTCCACATTCTCGTGGGGGTTGTCCAAGGCGCGGTTGTGGCACAGGAATACTCTCTAGCTGAAATATGGCAGGTTAGGCGGACAGCATGTCACCACATGCTGAGAGGAATGAAGATTTTCCAGCTTATGTGGATATGCTGGTTTATCTTAGGAGGCCATGCATCACTTGCAAACGACAAGAATCTGTCAATTCAAATGCTATACAGAGTCACACAATACGGAAACAGGCCCTTCAACCCAACTCGTCCATGCTGACCCAATGTCCCATCTATGTTAATCCATTTTCCCATGTTAGGCCTTCTAAAGCTTTCCCATCTATGTAATTTTCGTTTAGATTAATTTAGAGATACAGCGCAGAAACAAGTCCTTCGGCCCACCAAGTCCATGCCGGCCAGCGATCCCCACTCACTGACGCTATTCTACACACACAAGGGCCAATTTACAATGACACCAAGCCAATTAACCCACAAACCTGTACGTCTTTGGAATGTGGGACGAAACCGGAGCAGCCGGAGAAAGCCTACACAGGTCACAGGGAAAGCGTACAAACTCCGTACAGACAGCACCTGTAGTCAGGATTGAACCTGGGTGTCTGGCGCTGTGAGGCAGCAGCTCTACTGCTGTGCCACTGTGCCGCCCAAGTAGCTTTTAGTTGACTTTAGTTTAGTTCGGCATGCTAGTGCCACGTTTAAGGAGCTTTGGCAGGTCACCAAATACTGTTAACAAATTCAACTGTTTAGTTTAGTTTGGTTTAGGTTATTGTCACAAGTACTGAGGTACAGTGAAAAGCTTTTGTTGCGTGCTATCAAGTCAATGGAAAGACAATACATGATTACAATCGAGTCACCCACAGTGTACGGATCGTGCGCGGATGTGGCATTGAAGGATGAGAAGCCGAAGCGAAGAAGGGGAAGCCAAATAACCGAACGGAAATGACACTTGTCAGCGATTGGTCCAGACCCCCGCGTCCATTACATCACTGGCCGGGGGAGGGGCGGGTGGGGGTCATTTTCCCACACAAGACCGCCCGGGGCTGGAGGGTGACTGGGCGCTCTGAACCCGAGCACCAAGTTGTAAGCGGCCGAAGGAGCGCATCCCTCGGGACAGCCCACACTCTGCCCCCCCCAGGGTCAGCGCTGTCTGGCCACTGCCGCCCTCCACCTCATGTCCCCCTGTGACGGTCTGTGGGTCGGCAGCGCACACACACACACACACACACATGGGGCCGGGTGGAGCAGAGTTGGGGACAATCTGGTTCCTCTGCCCACCCAGAGCCACCGGACCCTGACCCCCACACCAGGGTGATTCACCCTCCCGACCCCCACACCCCGACCCACACACGGGGTGAATCACCCCCCGACACCCACACCAAGTGATTAACCCCCGGCCGTGGGGATAGACGGCCTGCGTCGCATTAGAAGATCAGCTGAGCATTTTGAAATTAATCCCATGAGCACAAGTGATAGATAGCTGAGCGAGGCGGTATCGATCAGCCCACATCGCACAGAGTGGAAAAGAATGAAATGGAAATTGCAAATTATTCAACTGCAACTTTCCCCCTTCCCCGACACAAAGGCAGCAATAACATATTTGCCACATGTTTAATCTTTTTCCTGAATATGCATTGTAGTGGCAGATATTTCTATCGTTCAAGAGATTACTCTTGTCTTTGTACGCATGCGAGCTCTCCGCCGGGACCTTCAGAGCTTCTTCACAGATAAAGATTCAAACAAGAGGGCATGACATGAGAATTAAGGGACAGAAGTTTAGGGGTAACGTGAGGGGGAACTTCTTTACTCAGAGGGTGGTGGCTGTGTGGAATGAGCTTCCAGCAGAAGTGGTGGAGGCAGGATCAATTTTAACATTTAAAAGTAAAGCGGATAGGTATATGGACATGAACGGATGGAGGGGTATGGTCTGAGTGCAGGTAGATGGGACTAGGGGAAAACAAATGGTCGGCACGGACTGGAAGGGCCGAGAGGGCCTGTTTCCGTGCTGTAATTGTTATATGGTTATATGGTTATATGGTATGGTTATAAATCTTCAAAACACAGTCTTTTGATTAATAAATTCTTTATTGTTGATGAAAAACAATAAGGTACATCCAAACCTCTTCCGACTCGTACACTATAATCTTCATCGAACTCCAGCTTATTGCACTAAACATTAGAAAATTCCTCATGTCTCCATTACACTTCGCATGATCAAAGGGTAAACCTTCCTCATGCTGGTCCGAAACTAAACTAAAAACTAAGCTTCTGTACAAGAAACTTAGCTCCAAACACGCCCTAAAATACGTCATAAATCCCACCCACAATATAACAGGCAGTCTAAAATTTAAAGATGCATGCCACCATCAGTGATGGAACTAAGTTTTAGGAACTAGGGGTATGCTAAGGCCCGTGAGGCTGAGATTGGGAAGAAATGGGGGGGGTAGACGCTGTAAGCCCCCGTGAGAATTCTTTTGTAATATAGTAAATTTCAGGGCCATTTTGAGCTCTGGGTGTGATGATTACATACACAATGTATCAGTAACTCAGTCAAATAAAGATAGGTATATCAGTAAGGGAAGCTGGTCGCTGATTGGTCGCAATGCCCCTCGGAGACTGCGTCTGATTGGCCGCCGAGTGACTCGCGCTTTTTGTGATTGGACACAATGCCCTTGGAGACAGCGGCTGATTGGACAGGAGGAGACCGATTTGTTGATTGGACGGGAATTTTAAGGGAAGCTGGTCGGTGATTGGATGCAACCCCCTTAGAGACAGCGGTTAATTGGCCGCCAAATAATCGGGCATGAGAAATTGACAAATAGGAAAACAAAACAATCGTAATTCCGATTTAAATCTGATATAAGGTACAGGGTGGGTATCAATTAATTCTAGACAACAGATTAAACAAAATAATCTAACCCCATTAAATCACTCAGTGTGTATTATGATGTATTCCACAGTATGAAGTGTTCGGCAAAACTTGCACTTCCAGAGTGGTCTATCGTGTTGTTTCTTCAGTGAACCACGGATTTATTTTAAGAGCAAAACATAAAACGCTAGAGAACTCAGCATGTTAGGCTGGGTCCGAAGAAGGCCTCAACCCAAAATGTTACCTATTCCTTCTCTCCAGAGATGCTGCCTGACCCGCTGAGTTACTCCAGCATTTTGTGTCTGTCTATGGAGTGAATGGCTAGGCGACGTTTAGGGTCGGGTCCCTTCTTCAGGCATTTTTTTAAGGAGTTGGGAAAGATAAAATGTCACCTATTTAAAAATGTTGTTACGGATATAACTAGTAGTGTGGGAGAAAATTCCATGAGCCATAATTGCCATATACATATCCAAAAGTAGAAGTGTCGAAAGTTACAGCGTGTAAAAAAAATAGATATTGCGAGCTTTGTTGTCTCCTTGTACCAAACAAGCGCCAAATTCAAAATTCTATATTTTGAAAATGGGCAAAGCAAAAAGTAGCATGTTCTGAATATGATTCAGATTCAGATTCAATCTTTATTGTCATTGTGCAGTGTAGAACACTCGGAGCGTCGGAAGAACACTCGCAGCGGCTTGGAGTTCCGAATTGGCCGCTTCCTCCGCCACAGGCCGAGCCGGGCGGAGCTCGAACACTGGCGACCTCAGCGAAAGATTCCAGGGCACCGCGATGTTAAAGTAAGCGCCAGCATCAGCATAATTTCCAAGAATGATGGGGATCATAGATAAATTTAATTTTTATGCAGGATATAAAGTGAATATTTCAAAAACTCAAATCCTCCTATTTAATTGTCCTCCTCCAGAAGAAATCAAACAAAATTATAATATTAATTGGGATTCAAAATCAATCAAATACCTAGGGGTACATATAACAAAAAATATATCAATGTTGTATGGGGCCAATTATAATCACATCAACCAAGACATAAGAAAGGATATAGAAAGATGGTCCATCTACTCAATGGATTTTAGTAGTAAGATAAATGTGGTGAAAATGAATATTTTGTCGAGGCTATTGTACTTGTTTCAATCTCTGCCAATAGAGGTACCATTAAAACAATTCACGGAATGGGATAAATTAATATCTAGATTTATTTGGGGATGAAAGAAGGCCAGAATTCGATACACTACGTACTGACACTAAACTGCATTTCGTTGTACCCATACTTGTATCTGTGCAATGACATTAAAGTTGAATTGAATTGAATTGAATACACTCCAGTTGCCAAAGGACAAAGGTGGAATGGCACTTCCACTTACCAGTTCAAAGTTTGATCGTTATTTTATGAGGTGTAACGATGAGGGATTACGTGAAGAAGCCCCGCCTGGCGCTTGATCGGCATACTTCAAAGCAACGGCATGAAAAACACAGAACATAATAGCCGGAGTAAGATAGTAAGGCTCAACATAGATTTAGAACTACCAGATGATCATTTATTTTATGAGGGGCGGGAGTGGAGGGCACATAATCCCTCATCGTTACTCCTCATAAAATAATGATCAAACTTCGAACTGGTATGTTCTCGTTTAATCTTACTATTTTACTTCGGAGTCACGTGAGTGACTACGTGAAGATTTTGTAGCGTCTGTGTTTTTTATATCGTAGACTCATTCCATATGACACTCTGGCTCAATCAACACAGTAATGAGCAAATAACACATTTTTTCCCAAACATTGCTTCAGTTTATGTGATAAGTTTTTTCATAGTAAAAGAATGAAAGTAATGCCCTTTCTACTGAAAGGCAAATTTATCACCAAAATATCAATTGATAATATAATTTGATAATATAAACAAAGCAACAATTACAGAGAAACCAACACTCCGTGTCCAATCCTGACACCATGACTGGTTCCTTGTAACTTTAATATTTATTTTACATCCTCCTACGGCCTTGAATCTTTGCTCGATCCTGTGCCATTCCTGTGAATGTATCTACCTCCTTTTGGTCGGCATGGACTGGAAGGGCCGAGAGGGCCTGTCTCCGTGCTGTAATTGTTATATGGTTATATAGTTATATGGTTAATGGAGTGATTTTCCACATCTCAATGTCTAGTTCCACTGAGTCTTAAACATGTTTTAACCATCTAGAATGTAATTATCTAGAACCATCAGTTTTTACTGATACTTAATGTGGTTTTTGTGTGTAATAAGTAGTGCTGGCTCACCATTGAGAAAAAATGCAATCCACAAGGAACTCCCATATATATAATATGATAAAATAACTTTTACTGTCTGCAAAAGACTTCCAATTTCTTATAAAAACAAAATATTGTTTTTTAATGCTATTTCTCCAAATTGCAGGTATAACATTCCTTTTCTACATAATTGTTATATTGTTATATTTGTTAAAACATTCATAGACCTCTTCAACCGTCAAACTGTTATAATGGTCTGGTCAAACCTGCAGATAGCCAAATTCATATCTTCATGCCATGGATGAATTTGTACAACGATAAATTACTGCAACTATGAGTTATCATAACTGGTTCAAACGTCACTCTCAACATTAATGAGAACCATGACAGTCCGGTTTGGGCCACCAAAGCGCCCCTGGCAGCGTCCTGCTACATTTTCATCAGACACTTCCCTATCAGACAGAATGAGGAACATAAAAGAACATCTTTCCTCATGTAATTTAGCGAAATGCATCCACCACTCCTGCTCCCGGTTTTCCCATGAGAAACATTTGAGCAATTGGTGATTTAATCTGGACACAAACAGATTAATGATAAATAATCCATATTACTGACAATGTTTTTTTCCCGTGATTTGTTGTCGGCAACAACATTGTCTCATCCTTAGAGATAAACAGCTGAACTAAAACATTTTTAGAATACGCCACATCTGGTGACCCAGATAATCACTTGATAATGATCTTACTTGACCCATGTGATTGATATATGCCACAGCCGTGGTATTGTTCACCTGATTGGACATGCACACTTTCATAGTAGAACAATAGGCATTTAATCCACGAAAAGATACTGATACTCCAATAATTAATACAAATGTTTGGAGAAAAAAGTTTCTTAGGACAATCCATTTGCAATTTCCTGGTGTTATTGTCCGTAATCCCCTAAACAAGGGCCGTATCAAATATTAACTTGATAAGAATAGATATTATACTTATTTTAGCCCAAATAATCAGAGAATCTATCCATCATCCAAGAATACTTGCTTCAGTTTGCAACGGCTGCTAAGCTTATATATTTAAAGCAGCTTGTGGAACCTTTTCTATCCACCACTTTAATTCTGATAAAGTATCCTTTGGTAATTGCTTAGGCCTGTCAAAAAGGCCTGCATACACTTATAATGCTTGTGTTTTCCCTTTTTTGGAGCTTTTTTACTCTTTTACCTGAGCGCCTTCTCGGATGGAGGGACAAAGTTTGTCAACAAAGCAATGAGACATATTTGTAATATTGACATTTTGTTTCAAAAAAAAAAAAATCCCCCATATGGTGCTGAATTACTCCTAAACCCAGAATAGTAATTTGGGAATGTTTATGAATGCCTAAACATAGTTTTTATTGGATAGGTCAGGACCCTTGCCTCTCAACAGGCTTGTAATTGCTGCACTAATTTGCAGCTGACTCCTGATCAACCTTCCAATTTAAAATGTGATCAAGATAAACCATGATCATGTGTCCTCATTAGTGCAAGTGCTGATCTTCTATCACTGCAATTGCTGTTCCAATAATTGTGTGAACAACCTAGAACTGAGTTTAATCCATTAGACAATGTCTTAACTTGCAACAGCTAACCCATTCTAATTAATTTCAAGCACCTGTAAATATGATAATAAATTGGTACTAAAAGACTTCAAGTCTTATAGTAATGATTAACAATTTGTTAATAACAACTATTTTTCATTGTTGAAGATGTCAATTTTGATAAAATGTTTTTACACTGTAAAAGTGTATTTAAAATGATGTCTCGTATGGCTTTACCACCACATCTTCCTTTTCCCTGGGGAAATTTATGATACAAATTTACGTACCTCTTCTTTATTGGAGATATTTCGGGTGCAAACCTAAAATCAATTTTTAGGTTTTCCTATACAGGTGAACCAATTCCTTCTACAAATTTTTTGTAGATCCTTTACACATTAAAATAAATCAATCCGTTGTTATGCCATATCATTGATCATAACACACCTGTAGTCGCCCACAATTGGAGATTTCATCAACTTCTTCTGTAACAAGTTTTTGCACCTCTTCAAATGTACATGAAGCCTTCTCTCCCCAACCATATGGGTTCACATAAGGCTGTGTTGGATAAATATTTATTTATCATACTCCTGCCTCTGTTTGATCCATTGTCAAATCTTTACATTGGATCATAATTTTGCCAAAGTTTAATAACCAATAGTCTTTCCTTTGTAATCAATGTCTTTGATTTATCCTGAGGCAGGTTTACTCCATAAATAATCAGGAGTTTAACATAACTTGATCTGTATTGACCTGCAAATCTAAAGTGCAAAAATGGTCCCAATAACAATTACATATATATATATTTATAGCATTGAGCTCCACAAACTAATGGCAATTTGTCTTTCTATTTTAAAAATGTTTTGGTCATTGCACAATGTTTTACTTGTTTTACATAAATAGTGATGCCACGCACCAGCTTGAAATTTTTTGAAATCGTATTTCCTTATGTCTCCATATAATTGAGACATGGGTACTGTAATCGGATTCACCGTTGGTACCTTTAATAAAACATAAATGTTTTATCAATAACTCTGCTGTTTCAACCATAATAGCTTTATGAAGCTGGTGAGAGACCAATTAATGTTGGTTACCATGGTTTCCTTCCATGGCCTCACTCCTGTTTAGTTTCGAGATACAGCGCAGAAACAGGCCCTTCGACCCACCGAGTCTGCACCAACCAGCGATCCCCGCCCATTAACATTATCCTACACACACTAGGGACAATTTCCCACTTATTACCCAGCCAATTAACCTACAAACCTGTACGTCTTTGGAGCGTGGGAGGAAACCGAAGATTTTGGGGAAAACCCACTCGGTCACGGGGAGAACGTACAAACTTTGTACAAACGAGCACCCCTCATCGGGATTGTACCCAGGTCTCCACTCCTTCATTCAGGTATCGTACTTAGTACACCTGTATGTATATTTGTGCTGTGGTGGGTACTTATGACCAGCCACCACTATCAATGCACCTTCAGTGTCATTTTTTTCATTTTCTTTAACTGCCCTGGTACTCCTGCGATTTTTCTCAAGGAGACTACCTCCAAATCAATCTGAGGTAGATATTCCCACATTGGTAAATCCCACCATATATATTAGTATATAGAAACCCCTCAGGGTCTGTTTTTGGGAATATTCTGGGCCTTTTTTAAACCCTTTTGGTTGATTTTTTTTTTTTTAATTTGGAGTCTTTCTCCATTAATTTATTCTAAGCCATAAAGCTTTTTTGTCTGAAGGCCTTTTTTATTAGAACTTTTAAATCATGGCCTCTCTAACTTCTTAAAATTTCTCCTCACTTGAGTTTTTCTCATAGCCAAAAGTCTTCCTAACGGTAACTTTAACGGCCACCGGTATCGGAACCGGCTCCGCACTAATCTGCCGTCCTGATCGCTGAGTTTCCCCCCCCCCCCGGGACGCTTTTTAAACTCCGTTTTTTTCCCGGAGTATTTTCTTTTCTTTTTAGCTTTTAAACTCCGTTTTTTTTATTTTCCCTCTTCCCCCCGGAGTATTTTTTTTCTTTTTAACTCCCGGTGGCTCTATACATCAGACATGGAGTTTGGATATGCCCTGTAAGTAATTCAACTGTACTTACCTGCGGGCCTGTACCTACCGCTGAGAGGAGCTGCGAAGTAAAATTGGTGTGAGGCCAGCTATATATCTAAGTGGAAAGAGATTGAGACATATAACCCTGTCTTCCACATCCAAACACTTTTGGGAGAAAAAGCACTTCCTGGACATATCAGCAGTATAATCGATCCAATAACGATATTTACTTTAGAAACCTGGTTCACTCTTACCAGACAACTTAAACTGAATAAACGACAAAAGGTTTTAAGATGGATAGCTTTGGATAATGAATTTAAACCAGGGATGTATGACTCAACATTTAAAGAGTGAATGAAGAAAGGAATGACTGCATCTTGTACTGTTACTGAAAATGGAGACCTAAGAAGTTTTCAAGATTTGAAGGATAGATTTGCACTTCGGAACCAAGACTTGTTTAGATACTTCCAACTGAGAGATTATTACAACAAAAAGGTAAAAAGGGAGGAACTAGAAGAAAAGAATCCAGTGATAGAAGTGATAGTTATTGCGTATCATCAAAACACATTAAGGATTATTTCTAAACTGTATCATAGTTTAATGGAATGTCAAGCTGAAACTACATTTTATGTAAAATGTAAGTGGGAAAAGGAATTGAACATTACAATCTCAGAAGAAGAATGGCAGCATATGTGTGTAACACTACAGACATCCACTAATTTACAAAATTGGAGAGAATTTAATTGGAAACATTTGATTTGTTTCTTTATTACGCCTAACATAAAAAGCAAGCAAATTCTAAGGCAGCAGACATGCTGGAGGCAATGTGGTCAAACAGACACAAATCATGCACATATCTTCTGGAGTTGCCCAAAAATAAAACCATTTTCGGACAGAGTGAATTCAGAATTAACGGAGGTATTAGGATATATAGTCTCCAAGAAGTGTTCCATTTTATACCTGGTGCTGAAAGAAGATCATTACTTGGTTAAAATCCTAATCACTGCTGGCAGAAAGGCCATTACAAGAAACTGGCTTGCAGCGGACACACCATGACTTAGACAATGGTTAGACATAGTACATTAAATATTTGCCATGGAGAAAATGACATATTCTCTAAGAGTGAAAGAAGACGAGTTTAACAGAAAATGGGAAAAATGGATTAGGTATAGAAATAAAGACGACTTCCGGTAGCGCTATGGAGGGCTAGAGGATAACGCCAGCCAGCTCCTCATAAAAAATGGGAAAAAAATCGGGGATTAACGGACCTGCCTGCTGCCTGCTGCCTGCTGCCTGCCGTCTCTGCACCGATTGCTGTGAGTGACGTCATCAGGCGCGCAACTTGTTATGGCTACCCACCCGAAAAATCGAAAAGTCAAACTACCAGGCTGAGACCGGGGGAAGGCCTGACTGAAGCCTCGGACTCAGGTAGGACATTATCCCAAGAAGATGTGATGAAAAAAACGACAAAAAAGATCGGAAAGTGAAGAACTTAAAACTTTTATTGCACGTGAAATTGCTGGTTTAAAGGAGGAAATAAACCAGATGAATGCTGAAATGAAAGAATTGAAACGTGAAATTAATACCAATATTAATACTAAGACTAAGAAAATATCAGATGAATTGAAAAAATAAATTGCAGAAATGATGATTGAAATGTCAAAGGAGACGAATGATAAGATTAAAAATGTGAAAACTGATTTTGAAGAAAGGCTGAATCCTGTGGAGAAGGCACTGGACCAACAGACGGCTGGCATAAAAAGCCTTGAAGAACTAGCTGAAACAAGTGCTCAGACTGCAGCAAAGCTTATCACAGAAAATGGATGTCTAACGGATTTATTGACCAAAATAACCGAGAAATGTACTGAACTAGAAGGTCGCCAGAGAAGACAAAACCTAAGAATTGCAGGTATTCCTGAAAGGGAAGAGGAAGATAAAGATCTCCGAGAATTTACTGCGAATTTACTGCAACATGTTTTATCTCTGGAACAAAAGCCTTTGCTAGCCCGAGCACACAGAGTGATGAGACGTCAGACAAGACCAAATGCTCCCCCAAGACAAATGATAATAAAAGTACAATACGACTACGTCTTGGAGGAGATAATGCAAAAAACATCGAGAAACAGAAACCTTACATTTGAAGGACACAAGATCAGCATCTATCGAGATTATCCAGCAGAAGTCGTCAGGAAACGAAAAGTGTTTAATGAGACTAAAAGTCTCCTGAGGGGGGTGGAAAACTTGAAATATGGCCTGATTTACCCAGCTACTCTAAGAGTCACTTTCAACAAGAAGGAATATTTCTTCTCCAACCCTGTGGAAGCGCTGGACTTTGCCGGGAAGATTAAGATTAAGACTTGAGAAGGCCTCATCATTGAATACACTGACTTTGCAGGACTTTACAGGACTGGATGGAATTCGTCTATTCCGTGTTCGGCTGTAAGGTCGGGTCTGTCGAACTGAACCATTGGCTCTATTACAGACCTCCATAGACAAAAGATGCAAGACTTAAAAATGAATACGGGGAATGAAGGAATAACGTTTTGCAGCTGGAATGTTAAAGGTATTAATGAACCAATTAAGAGAGGTGAAGTATTAGCACATTTAAAAGCAATTAAAGCTGATGTGATTTTCATTCAAGAAACTCATTTAAAAAAAGATGCTGAGCATAGGCTGAAAGCTAAATGGATAGATAAAACATATCATTCTTCTTTTACACACAAATCAAGAGGTGTAGCAATATTATTTCGTAAAGGCATTTTATTCAAACATACATCAACTATAACTGATAATGATGGCAGATACATTATTGTAATAGGAGAATTAAATGCACAAAAAATGATTTTTGTTAATGTATATGGACCAAACTTTGACAGTCCATTGTTTTTCAAGAAAATATTTAACAACATTCCGGAAATAACACAACATAACTTAATAATTGGAGGAGATTTAAATTGTACATTAGATTCTTACTTAGACAGATCTACAAGACAAAGGAAAATTAAATCCCATTCCAGTGAATTATTAAATGCATATATGGAAACTACTAATATTAAAGATGTTTGGAGAGTAGAAAATCCAACTGGACGAGAATATTCCTTTTATTCACCTGTACATAAAACTTACTCAAGAATAGATTACTTTTTGGTCGATGCCAAACTTATTTCACTCACTTATAATTCAAAATACCATAATATTATAATCTCAGATCACGCACCTTTAAATTTAAGATTAAAATAAATGGTAAAATGGAAAAACGGGGAAAATGGAGATTTAATCCACAAATTTTAAAAAACAAAGCAACTCAGGAATATATTACAGAACTGATCACGATTTTCTTTGAAATAAATGATAAACCGGATATATCTTCTTCCTTAATATGGGAAACTTTTAAAGCATATGTCCGTGGAATTATGATTTCCTCTCAAGCATTTTATAATAAAAAGAATCGGAGGGATCAACAGGAACTGGAAAAGGAGATTAAACAACTAGATACAGAGAATGCAGCTAATCCATTCATAACAATACAAAATAAAATCGCAGCACAGAAATATAAATTAAATAAAATATATTCAGATCAAGTTGTAAAACTCTATCAATACACTAAACAATTACAGTTTGAATTTGGAGATAAACCGCAAAAATTATTGGCTCGCCAATTAAGGAGGATGGAGGGAGAAAAAATAATCCATAGGAACTAATAGAAAATAATCCATAATGGCGAACCCTTAGTACAACAAAGATACAAAGATATTAATGAGAGATTTTTGCAATATTATAAAAACTTATACACTGCTAAAACAACAGAAAACAGAATAGGAATAGAAGCATTAAAAAAAAATGTAATCTGATTGGGTTGGATTCACAAAATAGAGAATCATTAAATGCTGAAATTTCAGTAAAAGAAATCCAAGAATCTATCAGATCATTAAAAAATGGTAAAACACCGGGACCAGATGGTATTGGCTCGGAATGTTATAAAACATTTCATGATCTGATTGCACCATGCTTGAAGACACTCTATGAATATATTTATACCCAGCAGAAACTACCAGAAACGTTAAATGAATCTATTATAACACTTATACCTAAAATAGACAAAGATCTGGATGACCCAGGATCATAATATCAAAAGATATTAACTAAAATATTAGCACAAAGGCTAAGTACAGATATTAATGAATTAATTCATCCCAATCAAACAGGATTTATACCAAAACGATATTCCTCAACGTTTATTCAATATTATATACTCAAAAAGAGGTATTAATAAAGATCTAGTAGTTATTTTGTTAGATGCGGAGAAAGCCTTCGACCAGGTGGAATGGTCCTAACTGTTTTCGGTTATGGAAACTTTTAAATTGGGAGAGAAGTTTATTACTTGGGTCAAATTATTATACACTAACCCAACAGCCAGAATAACAACAAATCAAACGCTATCAACTAAATTCAGTCTATCTCGAGGCTGTAGACAAGGTTGCCCTTTATCCTCACTATTATTTGCACTTGCAATAGAACCATTAGCTCAACGTGTGAGATCACATCCTGAAATATATGAGTATGATACCAGAGATACTGAAAATAAAATCTCCTTATATGCGGATGATGTATTACTTTATATTACAAAACCGGAAATTAGTATCCAAAATTTATTAAAATTAATAACTGAATTTGGATCTATTTCAGGATATAGTATTAATTGGAATAAAAGTGAACTCATGCCAATAACGGTAAATAACTTACCTATATTACAACAACTTCCTTTTAAGGTAACAAACGAAAAAATCAAATATCTTGGAATTTATGTAACAAAAAGATTTGATTCTTTATTTAAATCCAACTTCCCACTCTTATTGAATAAATTAAATAAGAACATTTTATATTGGAAAACTCTACCCATCTCAATGCTAGGTAAAATTAATGTAATAAAAATGATTTTTCTTCCGCAATTACTGTATCTTTTCCAATTGATTCCGATATATCTTCCTAAAAATTTCTTTAGGAAGGTGGACTCTTTAGTTACCAACTTTATCTGGGATTATAAGAGCCATAGAATAAATAAAAAACATTTATGTAAATCAAAAATAAATGGAGGTTTAGCACTACCATTAATATTAAAAATATGAATTTTTGGTTAGTAGAGACAGATAAACAACCAATTTGGTTAAAACAGAAAAAGAAGATTGTTCGCTTTTTGAAATTATTTTGATTATAATTGCCAATATTAATTTAGGTAAGAAAACCTATAGTGAAAACCCTATAATAGAAAGTGGAATACGTATCTGGAAATAAATAAAGAAAACATTAATATGGAAACTATACCACTAGCCCTTACCATTGTAAATAATGTTACATTTAAACCAATGATGGATAAAGGCTTTTTACAATGGAAAAATAAGGGAATTAATAAGACAGGAGATCTCTACAGGGAAAATTCTTTCCTTTCATTTCACGAATTACAACAAATTTATGGATTACATTCAAATGATTATTTTAGATACTTACAAATTAGAGACTATGTAAAAGCAAAAACACAGGAAATTAGAAATAGAAAGACAGAAATTTTAGATGAATGTCTAAATAAACATCCGAACACAGAAAAATTGATATCATACATTTATAATATCCTATTGGAAAATGATGTCCCATTGACAGAAATATATAGACAATCGTGGGAAAACGAATTAGGTCAAATTATTAGACCAGAAGTATGGGATGAAAGTTTACAACACATACACCACTGTTCGTTAAATGCTAGACACTCTCTTATACAATTTAAAATATTACATAGACTACATTACTCAAAATCCAAACTACATAACATTTTTTCAAATGTATCTGCCATATGTGATAAATGTCAGCACTTAGAAGCTAACTTGACACACTCATTTACAAATTGTGTAAAAATTACAAAATTTTGGATAGAAATATTTAGGATAATTTTGAATGTTATTAATATGAATCTGACTCCTGACTCAAAGTTAATAATACTGGGAATACTGGAAACAGATCAATTAATAACAATGAATCAAATAATTTTTATTGATTATAGTTTAATAATTGGGAAAAAATTAATATTAAAATTCTGGAAAGGTCCCACATCCCCCACAATCAAAATGTGGATTACAGGAATGTCGGAGACACTCCATCTGGAAAGATTGAGGCTCGTCCTAATGGACAGGTTGGATCTTTTCAGAGGAATATGGTCTCCAGTCATTGAATATCTAAAGGGTCAAAATGGCTCGGTGCGAGAGCCTGGCTGAAACCTGAATAATGGAATAGATGAAGGAATACGTATAACAAATCATGGATATATCTCCAACGATGGATAACTTTTTAATACTCCATTCACTTCTTTATTTTTGATTTTTTATCTCTATATTATTTTTCTCTATCTTTTCTTACTTATTAAAAGAAAATGTATAGAAATATAAATAAGTCTTAAATGTTAATATTAATAATATTACGAATGTATGTAAGAAGTATTTTCTATTAATATGTATTTACAACTAATAAAAATATTCATCAAACAAAGAAATAAAGACATCAACACTATATAATTTTATTGACAATAATGTAAGTTTTTGGAAAATGTTTTAATATGAAAATAGTTCTGTATACTTCATCATTAATTATAAACTGAACCCCCCGCTACACTGTTGTACGTTTCACTGTATTGTTGTATGTTTCGTTGATATTTTTGCGTTTTATTTGTGTATACATAAAAGCAACAAAAACTAAAGTGGAAAAAAAGTCAGCGCCGCCCACGGCTGGAAGCTCCGCAGACCGCAACTCCACGATGTTAAAGTCGGCAGTCCCAGCACTCAGATTCAGATTCAAAATCAATCTTTATTGTCATTGTGCTGTGTACAGTACAGGAACAACGAAATGCAGTTAGCATCTCACCCAGAAGAGTGAACATAGAATAATGGAACAACAAAATATATATATGTACATACAGTAGCAGTAGTGCAATTTTTCTGGGGAAGGAATGTCCGGGGGTGGGGGGGGGGGGGGGGGGGGGGGGGGGGGGGGGGGGGTTGATTAGCAGTCACCAAGGTGCAGAGTTAAGTTGTGTAACAGTCGCAGGGAAGAAGCTGTTCCTGAACCTGCTGGTCCGGCAATGGAGAGACCTGTAGCGCCTCCCAGATGGGAGGAGGGTGAACAGTCTGTGGCTGGGGTGAGAGCAGTCCTTGACGATGCTGCGCGCCCTTCGCAGACATCGCTTGCTCTGGACAGACTCAATGGAGGGGAGTGAGGAACCAGTGATGCGTTGGGCAGTTTTCACCACCCTCTGCACTGCTTTCCGGTCGGAGACAGAACAGTTGCCATTCAATACTGTGATACAGTTGGTAAGGATGCTCTCGATGGTGCAGCGGTAGAAGTTCACCATTATCTGAGGAGACAGATGGACCTTCTTTAGTCTCCTCAGGAAGAAGAGACGCTGGTGAGCCTTCTTGATCAGTGTTGAGGTATTGTGGGTCCAAGAGAGGTCATCAGAGATGTTGACCCCCAGAAATCTGAAACTGGAAACACGCTCCACCTCCAATCCGTTAATATGGATGGGGGTGTGCGTGCCACCCCTAGACCTTCTGTAGTCCACAATGTGCTCCTTGGTCTTCTTGGAGTTAAGGGCCAGATTGTTGTCAGCGCACCATGCTGCTAGGAGCTGGACCTCCTCCCTATAGGCCAACTCATCGTTGTCGCTGATGAGGCCAATCACCATTGTATCATCTGCATACTTGATGATGGTGTTAGAACCATGTACAGGTGTGCAGTCGTAGGTGAAGAGGGAGTAGAGGAGGGGGCTCAGCACACAGCCCTGTGGAACACTGGTGTTCAGGGTGAGGGTTGAGGAGGTGTCATTGTCTAACATAACAGACTGTGGTCTGTTAGTCAGGAAGTCCAGTAACCAGTTGCAGAGGGAGGGGTTGATACCCAGGTCGATGAGTTTGGTGATCAGTTTGGAGGGGATAATGGTGTTAAATGCTGAGCTATAGTCGATGAACAGCATTCTCACGTAGATGTCTGGTATCGAGGTGGGAGAGGGCAGAGTGAAATGCCGTGGAGATGGCATCCTCCGTACTCTTGTTCTTGCAGTAGGCGAGCTGATGTAGGACCAGTGTGGGAGGTAGGCAGCCTTTGAGGTGTGCCAGGACCAGCCTCTCGAAGCACTTGGTGATGATGGGAGTAAGTGCAACTGGGCGGAAGTCGGTGAGGCTCGCCGCAGTGGAGTGTTTTGGCACCGGCACGATGGAGGTGGTTTTAAGGCACGTGGGGACAGCTGCTTGGGCAAGTGACAGGTTGAAGATGTCCGTCCAGACGTCTGTCAGTTGCACAGCACAGGCCCTGAGGCCAGGCCCGGGGATGCCGTCAGGGCCAGCAGCCTTACGTGCATTAATCCTGCTCAGTGCCGCATACACGTTGATGGGGGTGAGTGTGAGGGGCTGGTGATCAGCAGGGAGCACAACCTTGATGGCTATCTCTTAATTGTCCCTGTCAAAGCGGCAATAAAAGTGGTTAAGCTCCTCAAGGAAGGACGCGTCGCTGGATGTTGGGGTGGTGTTGGTGGGTCTGTAGTCCTTGATGGCCTGGATGCCTTGCCACATGCATCGGGTCGGAGTTGTTCTTGAAGTGCTCCTCGATCCTTAGCTTGTAGCTGTGCTTGGCCTTCTTGATGCCCCTCTTCAGGTTAGCCCATCGATGAACTGTAGGCCCGAGCATCGCCTGACCTGAAAGCGGTGTCACGTGCCTTCAGCAGTAGTCTGACCTCACTGTTCATCCATGGCTTCTGATTCGGGAAAGTGGTATCCATTTGAGGGTGGTGACACTGTTGATGGTGGAGTTGATAAAGTCCAAAACGGAGGAGGTATATGAGTCAATATCCGTGTGGGAGTCAAGGGTGGCCTGAGCTGCAAACACACTCCAGTCAGTGTTTTCAAAATGCTGCTGAAGTGTGGAGTCAGCCTCCTCTGACCAAACTTTAACTGTTCTCACTGTGGGTTTTACCCGTCTGATGAGTGGGGAGTACTTAGGGAGCAGGAACAATGAGAGGTGATCAGACTGACCAAGGTGGGGGAGGGGGATGGCTTTGTAAGCTTCAGCCATATTTGTGTAAACTTTGTCCAGTATCTTGTCTTCTCTAGTGGCGAAGGAGACCTGTTGGTGGAATTTGGGGAGTACAGTCTTCAGGTTGGAGTGATTGATGTCACCCGCAACAATGAAGGCTGCCTCGGGGTTGTGAGTCTGTTGTTTGCTAATGGCAGTATGCAGTTCTTTCATTGCAAGCTTAGCATTAGCATCAGGAGGAATATAGGCTGCAGTCACAACAGTGGAGGTACACTCTCTGGGCAGATAGAACGGTTTGCATTTAACCAAGAGGAACTCTAGGTTAGCTGAGCAGTGATTCTCGATGATGGTGGTGTCCGTGCACCATGCTTTATTCACATAAATGCACAGACCCCCACCTCTGGTCTTACCGGAGTCTGGTGTTCTGTCCGCTCGGAGTATATGACGCCCCGTTAGCTCGATGGCGCTGTCAGGAACGTCGGTGTTGAGCCAGGTTTCTGTGAGGATCAAGAAGCTGCTGTCTTTGATTCAGTTGTGGGAGGTAATCTGTAGCCGGAGTTCGTCCATTTTGTTTGCCAGTGAGCGTATGTTGGCGAGGAAAAGTCTAGGAATCGATAGCCTGTGTGGGGCAAGCTCTAACCTAGCCTTTAACCCACCTCAGCATCCGCAGCGGTGCGTGCGTTCGTGTCGCCGTCTGTGGGTGTTTCCGGTCGGCCAAGCTGGCTTGGTACGCTTTGCTGTTCCGCCGCTCCGCTGTTCTGGCTAGTTCCGGAGCGAGACGGAGTTCGAACAAAATGTTGTTGTAGCCGCAGGAAGCGAAGTTCAGAAGTTCCTGTCGGCTGTATGAAAGGAACGCAAGATTGTTCCGTGTGAGCAGACTTGAAACAAGTAAGTAAATTATTGCTAGTTTGCAAATTCTCGTGAGGCACGGGGCATCATGAGAATTGTTTTGCAGGTAGATTGGACTAGGGGAAAACAAATGATTGGCACCATCTGGAAGGGCCGAGAGGGCCTGTTTCCGTGCTGTAATTGTTATATGGTTTGAAAGGCTTATCCTAAAAATAATTGATCGGAAGGGTGTGATTTTCAGTCAGGATGTCTGTATCATTCAGTCAGTGAGCTTGTGGTCCGGAGCCCTTCTCTATTACCCCTCTACATAAAAACAAAGTGTCAATACCTCTTCGAGGTCTACTAATCCACTCGGAGTTTCAGTTGCATGTACAACTGAAGGGATTTGGTGCTCGGCGATGCTATGAATTTATATGAATTTTAAAAATCTGATACGTTTAAATCGTTCAGAAGCTACAACCACGAGATAAATAACACTAAATAAAACTGAAGCAAATAAAGGCAAACAGAAGAACTAACCTTGAAGGTGAGAGAGAAAACAACTCACCTAAACTTTTTTTAAAAAATCATATAACATCCCTAAATGACGGGTACAAATTACTAAATAACGTGGGTGGACAAAAATGCTGGAGAAACTCAGTGGGTGAGATGCTGCCTCTCCCGCTGAGTTTCTCCAGCATTTTTGTCCTTCAATTGTTCCAGCATTTGCAGTTCAGTGGGCCAGGCAGCATCCGCGGAGGGAACGGACCAGGAGCCGCCACAGGCCAGGGCTCCCCCCCCCCCCCACAGGAAGGAACTGCAGATACAGCCGTCCCCGCAAAACACCAAATGATTCCAGGAATGCCGGGGCGAGAGGGTGAGAGAGAGGAAGTGAGGGAGCAGGAGAGACGAGATGGGGAGCAGGAAAGAGAGCGCGCGAGAGAGAGAGAGAGGGAGGGAGGGAGGGAGAGAGCGAAAGACAGATGGAGGGAGAGAGGGAGAGAGAGAAGGGAGAGGGGAGAGAGGAGAGAGAGAGAGAGAGAGAGAGAGAGCGAGCGAATAATAAAATAACGTGGAATAATAAAATAACGTGACTACCTGCACACCAGAAGAAGCCTGTGCTCGCGGTCCGGAGCAATGACAGTGAGTTTTAAGAAATTCTCCCGTGAATTTTATTCAAAGGAACTCGGCATCATTAGTATATGGTCAAAACACAATTACATTCACAGAGGAATGTGGATCGATGTATTGATAACACATTGTATAACTGTGTGTTAACTACTGGCTGTTAACAAGTGTTAACAGTGGTAGTGGGCATTTGGCCGAAGATGGACACAAAAAGCTGAAGTAACTCAGCGGAACAGGCAGCAACTCTGGAGAGAAGGAATGGGTGACGTTTCGGGTCGAGACCATTCTTCTGACCCGAGGACTGGGTCTGAAGGCAAATATGTGGCAAATATGTTATTGCGGCCTTTGTGCTAGGGAAGGGGGAAAGTTGCAGTTGTATAATTTGCAATTTCCATTTCATTCTTTTCCACTCTGTGCGATGTGGGCTGATCGATACCGCCTCGCTCGGCTATCTATCACTCATGCTCATGAGGTTGATTTCAAGATGCTCAGATGATCTTCTAATGTGGTCATCATTCCGAGTGCCAAATCCCTTCAGCTGTACCTGCAACTGAAACTATGGGTGGATTAGTAGACCTTGAAGAGGCATTGACACTTTGTTTTTATGTAGAGGGGTAATCACAGAGGCCCACAGGAGCCGTTGGAAGAGGAGGAGGGGGAGGAGCGACACCCGACCGGTAAGCTATAAAATCCAGCGCGGGGCTTGTTTTTTCAGAGGCCCACAGGAGCCGTTGTTTTTACCCAAATCCATAACGTTCCATTTGGAGAAGTGGGTTTTTTTGAGGAAGCCGCTGATTGGTGGGAAGTGGACTAGGGAAAGCAGCTGATTGGTGGGAAGTGGACCAGGGTAAGCAGCTGATTGGCAATCAGATCCCAGCAGTTTGTAGTGATTTTATATTGTGTTGCTATTGTATCCTGTGTAGGGGGGGCAGTATGAAGGCCAGGGCAGTGTACTGTTCTGGATGTCAGATGTGGGAGGTCAGGGAATCTGATAGCCCTCCAGACGTACACATCTGCGCCAGGTGTGTCGAGATGGGGCTCCTAAAGGATCGTGTTAGGAACCTGGAGCAGCAGTTCGACGACCTCCGTCTGGTCAGGGAGAGTGAGGAGGTCATAGAGAGGAGCTACAGGGAGGTAGTCACTCCCAGACCACAGGAGGCAGACAAGTGGGTCACGGTTAGGAAGGGCAAGGGGCAGAGGCAGGGGCTAGAGAGTACCCCTGTGACCGTACAACTGGAAAATAGGTACTCGGGTTTGAGTACGATTGGAGGGGACAGCCTAGCTGGGGGCAACAACAGCAGCCGGGCCTCCGGCACAGAGACCGGCCCTGATGCTCAGAAGGGTAGCAAAAAGAGGAGGGCAATTGTAATAGGGGACTCTATAGTTAGGGGGTCGGATAGGCGATTCTGTGGACGCAGTCGGGAGACCCGGATGGTAGTTTGCCTCCCTGGTGCCAGGGTCTCGCATGTGTCAGAACGTGTCCAAAAGATTCTGATAAGGGAGGGAGAGGAGCCTGATGTTGTGGTACACATAGGTACCAATGACATAGGCAGAAAAAGTGACGAGGTCCTGAAGGGAGAATTTAGGGAGTTGGGGGGAAAGTTAAAGAGAAGGACCAAAAGGGTAACGATTTCAGGATTACTGCCTGTGCCGCGTGACAGTGGGAGTAGGAATGAAATGAGGTGGAGGCTAAATGCGTGGCTGAGGGACTGGTGCAGTGGGCAGCGATTCAAGTTTCTTGATCACTGGGACCTCTTTTGGAGAAGGCATGATCTGTACGCAGAGGACGGGTTGCACTTGAACCCGAAGGGGACCAATATCCTGGCAGGGAGATTTGCAAAGGCTACTGGGGAGACTTTAAACTAGAAAGGCTGGGGGGAGGGACTCGGGTAGAGGGGGCTAGGGGACAGGGTGTGGGGCAAGAGGCAGAGAAGGGAAGCACTCGGACCCAAAATGTAGGCGAGAAAGATGAAAAGAATAATAGACAGAGAATAAAGGATAAAGGATGGTGGGTTTATAAAAATGTGCATATTTTAATGCTAGGAGCATTGTAAGTAAGGTGGATGAACTTAGAGCCTGGATTGACACCTGGAAATATGATGTTGTGGCAATCAGTGAAACATGGTTGCAGGAGGGCTGTGATTGGAAACTAAATATTCCAGGATTTCGTTGCTTCCAGGGTGATAGAATTGGAGGGACCAGAGGGGGAGGTGTTGCATTGCTTGTCAGAGAGGATATTACAGCAGTGCTTTGGCAGGATAGATTAGAGGGTTCATCTAGGGAGGCTATTTGGGTGGAACTGAGAAGTGGGAACGGTGTAGCAACACTTTTAGGGGTGTACTATAGACCGCCAAATGGGGAGCGAGAATTGGAAGAGCAAATATGTAAGGAGATAGCAGATATTAGTAGTAAGCACAAGGTAGTGATTGTGGGAGATTTCAATTTCCCAAAAATAGACTGGGAAACACATTCTGTAAATGGGCTGGATGGTTTGGTGTTTGTAAAATGTGTGCAGGATAGTTTTTTTGCAGCAGTACATAGAGGTACCGACCAGAGAAGGGGCAGTGCTGGACCTCCTGTTAGTAAATGAGGCAGGACAGGTGACGGAGGTATGCGTTGGTGAGCACTTCGGGACCAGTGATCACAATACCATTAGTTTCTATATAATTATGGAGCGAGTCAGAACAGGACCTAGAGTGGAGATTTTTGATTGGAGAAAGGCTAACTTTGAGGGAATGCGTGAGGATTTTAAAGGAGTGAATTGGGACACTTTGTTTCATGGGAAGGATGTAGAAGAGAAATGGAGGACATTTAAAGGGGAAATTGTAAGAGTACAGAATCTTTATGTCCCTGTTAGGTTGAAAGGAAATATTAAAAATTGGAAAGAGCCATGGTTTTCAAGGGAAATTAGACACTTGTTTCGAAAAAAGAGAGATATCTACAATAATTATAGGAGGCATGGAGTAAATGAGGTGCTAGAAGAGTATAAAGAATGTAAAAAGAATCTTAAGAAAGAAATTAGGAAGGCTAAAAGAAGATATGAGGTTGCTTTGGCAAGAAAGGTGAAAGTAAATCCAAAGGGTTTCTACAGCTATATTAATAGCAAAAGGATAACGAGGGATAAAATTGGACCATTAAAGAACCAGAATGGACAGCTATCTGCAGAGCCAAAAGAGATGGGGGAGATATTGAACAATTTCCTTTCTTCGGTATTCACCAAGGAGAAGGATATTGAACTCTGTGATGTAAGGGGAAAAAGTAGAGTAGCTATGGAAACTATGAGATTCAAAGAGGAGGAAGTACTGACACTTTTGAAAAATATAAAGGTGGATAAGTCTCCAGGTCCTGACAGGATATTCCCTAGGACATTGAGGGAAGTTAGTGTAGAAATAGCAGGAGCTATGACAGAAATATTTCAAATGTCATTAGAAACGGGAATAGTGCCGGAGGATTGGCGTACTGCGCATGTTGTTCCATTGTTTAAAAAGGGTTCAAAGAATAAACCTAGCAATTATAGACCTATTAGTTTGACGTCAGTGGTGGGCAAATTAATGGAAAGGATACTTAGAGATAATAAATATAAGCATCTGGATAAACAGGGTCTGATCAGGAACAGTCAACATGGATTTGTGCCTGGAAGGTCATGTTTGCCAAACCTTCTTGAATTTTTTGAAGCGGTAACTAGGGAAATTGATGAGGGTAAAGCAGTGGATGTTGTCTATATGGATTTCAGTAAGGCCTTTGACAAGGTTCCCCATGGAAGGTTGGTTCAGAAGGTTCAATCTTTGGGTGTTAATGGCGGAGTAGCAAGATGGATTCAACAGTGGCTGAATGGGAGATGTCAGAGAGTAATGGTGGATGGCTGTTTGTCAGGTTGGAAGCCGGTGACCAGTGGGGTACCTCAGGGATCTGTGTTGGGTCCACTGTTGTTTGTCATGTACATCAATGATCTGGATGATGGGGTGGAAAATTGGATAAGTAAGTATGCAGATGATACTAAGATAGGTGGTGTTGTGGATAATGAAGTAGATTTTCAAAGTCTACAGAGAGATTTGGGCCATTTGGAAAAGTGGGCTGAAAGATGGCAGATGGAGTTTAATGCCGATAAGTGTGAAGTGCTACATCTTGGCAGGACAAATCAAAATAGGACGTACATGGTAAATGGTAGGGAATTGAGGAATGTTGTGGAACAGAGGGATCTAGGAATAAATGTGCATAGTTCCCTGAAGGTGGAATCGCATGTAGATAGGGTGGTAAAGAAAGCCTTTGGTGTGCTGGCCTTTATAAATCAGAGCACACCACCCTGACAATTTTGGTCCCCTAGTTATAGGAAGGATGTCAACAAAATAGAGAGAGTACAGAGGAGATTTACTAGAATGTTGCCAGGGTTCCAGCAACTATGTTACAGAGAAAGGTTGAACAAGTTAGGTCTTTATTCTTTGGAGCGCAGAAGGTTAAGGGGGGACTTGATTGAGGTCTTTAAAATGATGAAAGGGATAGACAGAGTTGACGTGGATAAGCTTTTCCCATTGAGGGTAGGGAAGATTCAAACAAGAGGGCATGACATGAGAATTAAGGGACAGAAGTTTAGGGGTAACGTGAGGGGGAACTTCTTTATTCAGAGGGTGGTGGCTGTGTGGAATGAGCTTCCAGCAGAGGTGGTGGAGGCAGGATCGATTTTAACATTTAAAAGTAAAGTGGATAGGTATATGGACGTGAAGGGAATGGAGGGATATGGTCTGAGTGCAGGTAGATGGGACTAGGGGAAAACAAATGGTCGGCACGGACTGGAAGGGCCGAGAGGGCCTGTCTCCGTGCTGTAATTGTTATATGGTTATATGGTTATATGGTAATAGAGGTAAGGTACGTGATTTGAGAGTAATGTATCGTCTGCGGGGGGAGAAAAGTACGATGTACTCGACACAGCTGCTAAAATGGCGCTGTTAAATGCGCAAAGTTCAAAAAAACAAATTAACTGCAAATAAACTGAAAAAATACAGATTACCTGGTGTTTTATGCGTGGGAGCTTGTTGTGTGCGTTACGCAGGCAACCAGATGGTATTACTATGTTTAAAAAATAAATAAAATGTGCTTATTGTTGTCAAGGGGGGTGAAGAGTGGGAGGAGATAAAATTGTTCGTTGTCATGCACACTTGTCATAGGCCCGCCAAGGAATTTGTGTGTCCCCCATGTTTTAAAAGCGATTTACTTGGGCTGCCAGCACCCCGGGCCATCTGTCCCCGTGGCCGGGGGGGGGGGGGGGGGTGAATCACTTGGTGTGGGTGTCGGGGGTGTGAACCACCCCGTGTGTGGGTCGGGGTCCGGTGGCGGTGCAAAGCGGTCAGTGACTCTGGGTGGGTGGAGGGACCAGACTGTCTCCAACTCTGCTCCACCCGGCCCCATGTGTGTGTGTTTGTGCTGCCGACCCACAGCCCGTCACAGTGCAGCCGCACGGGGGAGACGAGAGGGAGGGTGACCGTGGCCGGACAGCACTGATCCCGGGGGTGAAGAGTGGGGGCTGTCCCAAGAGATGTGCTCCTTCAGCCATTTACACCGTGGTGCTCGGGCTCAGAACTCCCAGTCACCCTCCAGCCCTGGGTGGTCTTGCGTTGGAAAATGATCCCCACCCTCCCATCTCCCCCGGCTAGTGATGTAATGGATGCTGCCAAGTCCCGCCCCCCCGGCGACGTCATGTCCCCATTATGTGGCTTTTCGGTGTTGCGTCCGTTTGGCGAGTTGGCTTTTAGTCGTCCAGCCCTTTCAGTTAGTTGGCTTTTCGGGAAGATAGATCAACCATGATTGAATGACGGAGTAGACTCGATGGGCCGAATGGCCTACTTCTGTTCCTATGATTTATGAACTTATCAAATACCTCCTCTGGCGGCTCGTTCCATGTACCCACCACTCTCAGTGAAAAGGTTGCTCCTCAGATTCATATGAAAGCTTTCCCCTCTCACCTTAAACCTCTTTCTGATTCTTGATTCCCCTACACTGAATAAAAGCCTCTCTGCATTCACCCTATCTATTCCCCTCATTATCTTATACACCTCCTTAAGATCAACCCTCATCCTCCTGCGCTCCATGGAATAAAGCCCTAGCCTGCCCAACCTCACCCTCTAGCTCAGGCCCTTGTTTTCTCTCAGTCTGTCATCTGGGAGATAGTGAAGCATTGTTAACTTGCATGAACTAAGTTTGCCTTGACAAAATAACAACCAATTACATATTCCTTGAATAGTTTATCATATTAAAAGTAAGTCAAACACCAAATGGTTTTATAAATCAAACAAGAGGGTTATTTTGTTTAATCAGAGAAGAATCATCAACAAAATTGAAAACCTGGCAAAACCCCCAAAGGATATTGTACAAATGATGGACTCCAATGACAATCATTAATGCCAATATTTAAATAAAGGTCTTGACACAATGCAACACTATCTAGAGCATAAATGCTGGGGAAACTCAGTGGGTGAGGCAGCATCTATGGAGTGAAGGAATAGGTGACGTTTTGGGTCGAGTCCCGAAAAGTCGCCTATTCCTTCACTCCATAGATGCTGCCTCACCCGCTGAGTTTCTCCAGCATTTTTATCTACCTTCGATTTTTCCAGCATCTGCAGTTCTTTCTTAAACACTATCTAGAGCATGGTACTAGCAAGTAGTCTCACAGATGCCTCAAGGCCAGAGAGCCGTTCCAAGTTAGGACTTTTGCCATTTACTTTAGAGATACAGCGCAGAAAGAGGCCCCTCGGTCCATATGGTCACGGGGTGAACATGCAAACTACGAACAGACAGCACCCGCAGCCAAGATAGAACCCGAGTCTCTGAGGCCATGAGTCAGGCTCTGAGTGCACAAAACAGCACTGTATACTAACACTATCCTGCACTTCAAGGACAATTGTACAATTTCTACCGGAGTCAATTAACCTACAAACCTGCACATCTTTGGGATGTGGGAGGAAACTGTTTACGAACTGAAGACAAGTGTTTCGTTCTCAATAAAACCTAGGGCGGCACGATGGCGCAGAGGTAAAGTTGCTGATTTATGGCCTCAGAGACTCGGGTTCTATCTTGGCTGCGGGTGCTGTCTGTTCGTAGTTTGCATGTTCACCCCATGACCATGTGGGCTTTCTCTGGGTGCTCCGGTTTCCTTCCACACCCCAAATCTATAAATTGGCTCTAGTGCATAGGATAGAGCTAGTTTGAATGGGTGGTGCAGACTTGGTGGGCCGAAGCACCTGTTTCCACACTGTACCTCTAAAGTCTGTGTTACATGGGAAGTTATGGTGTGACAATAGAAGCTCATGCAGACACCCCTGGAGACTTGGTTAAGCTTTGTAATAGCAACAGTAACCAGTGATTCACTGCTCCTCTCAGCCCAGATATCTAACCAGTGAGTCACCCTGCTTTAAACCTTTGGCCAAAATTACCTCCGCTGTTTTCAATGCAAATTTCAATTCTTATTTCCTCTGAATTTAACCTCTCAATAGTTCAGTTTAGTTGAATTAGTTTCGACTAATCAATTTCTTTGCAATTTCAGAATAATGTCATGCTTTTATCACACATAATTCTGAGACTGAAAGTTGCCCTAAACAGAAATTCCAAATTGGACTGCGAAATAAACGTGACACAACATGTGAATTTACAGAAATTGGAGCCTGTGTTTGTTCAATCACAGACACTTGTGGTTAGCATGAAATGTTTGAAATATTCAGCTATATTTCAGTAAATATCTAAAAGCTTGTCATTTTGAAAATGAGTCTGTATGCAAATGGGTCTCATAGTCTAATAGAATAACTGAGAATGAAAATGTATAGGTGTCTATATTAAAGGCCTTTTAATAAAGATAAGCATTTAAAATATTAGTTGGAATAAATATGCAATATTCGGGGGAAGCTATTCTGTGGATAGTTCAACGTTTCTTGAATGCCGCGGAACGAAGGAGATTACAGAGACTGGTGGACACTGCCCGGCCCATCACAGGTACTAACATCCCTCCCCACCATTGAAGGTATCTAGAGGAGATGCTGCCTCCAAAAAGGCAGCCAGCATCATCAGAGACCCACACCACCCTGACCACGAAGAAGCCTGAAAACCATGACCTCCAGGTTCAAGAACAGCTTCTTCCCAACAACCATCAGGCTCTTGAACACAACACAACACTAACCGCAGCAACTGTGAAATTCTATGGATTGTCTTGGTTGCACTAACGACTTTTGATTTTTTCGCATCAGTTTTGTGGTTATTGACTTGTTTATTATATATTTTCTCTATGTATTAACAATTTCAATATTTCAATTGTGGGCACGTATGACATGAAACTCTCTCGACTCTGGCAAGGTATTGAGTGGGACCGGGGAGCTGTATTGCTGGTTGATTCTTATCTTGGCCAGGAGATGGCACTTCTGTGCTTTCCAATTGACGTATTGTACTCTGAGCCTGGGGACTAGGGAAGGTAAAGTTGAATTGGGTTTTATATTAGATGGCAGCAGTCTCCAGTGCTCTGACAGATCACATCCGTGCATGGCACCATTCCACAGAGCATCCAAGGCAACGAACAAGAACATAAAAACAGTTTCTTCCCAGCTGTTATCAGGCAACTGAACCGTCCTCTCAAAACAAGAGAGGGGTCCTGTTCTACCATCTACCTCATTGGAGACCCTTAGACTATCATTAAATGGACTTTACTGGACATTATCTTGCCCTAAATATTATGTCCTTTATCCTGTATCAAAACACTGGGCAGCATGATTGTATTCAAGTATAGTCTTTCTGCTGGTTGGATAGCACACGACAAAAACACCTTCAACGTGGTTCACGTGACAATCAACAAAACTAAACTAAAATGATAAAAAATAAACCCATAAATAAATAAACAGATAGATAAATAAATAAATAAACAGATTCAAAAAATGATAATAAGTAAATAATACGCAAAATAAAATAATAAACTAAACTAGACTAAGTTACATCATTATGGCAAGAAGTTTTCAATGTTTTGCATTGCATACTTAAAAACATTAATCTAATTTGTTGGAGAATTTGTTTGTGAAGAGATATTCATTCATTCACATGCCTTGAGTCATCAGCAAGTTTGTAGGTTAATGATTCTAGGATTTAGAGCCAGCGACGATAAGATTTAAATTTAGGTTCAGGTTTCTTATTGTCAGGTATACAGTGAAAAGCTTTTGTTTGCATACTATCCAATCAAATCAGGTGATGCTAGACATGAGTACAATGAAACCAGACATAAGAACAATCAGCAGATGAAGGGGAAGATCCAGAGGGCAGAATATAGTTGTCAGCATTGTGGCGCATCAGTAGCACAGACAGAGACCAATGTCCGCAATGAGGTGGATTGGAGAATCGGACAGAGCTACCTGATGGAAGGTGATTGAACCCACCATGCAAATTGTCACTTGTTTTTATCGATTGGGAAGGGAAAACAGTGCTTAACAAAGCTTGTGGCGGCATAATGGTGCAGCTGGTAAAGCAGCTGCCTCACAGCTCCACGGACCCGTGTTCAATCCTGACCTGGGGTGCTGACTGTGTGTGTGGAGTTTGCACGTTCTCCCTGTGACCGCGTGCGTGGGTTTCTCTAGTTTCATCCCACAGCCCAAGTTGGGGGTTTGTAGGTTAATTGGCCCTCTGAGGGGAGGTGTGTATGTGAGTGGGAGAGATGTAGGAGGGATGTGGGAGGGGGGGTGGGGGAGGGGGTTTGTGAGGGAGGGCTGTGTGTGGGTGAGATGTGGGGGGAGGGAGGATGTGGGAGGGATGTGGGGGGGTGGAAGGGGGATGTGGGGGAGGTGGGTGTGTGGGTGGGGGGGCAGTTGTGGGAGAGGTGTGTGGGCAGGGAGGTGGGCAGGGAGGGTTGTGGGGGGGATGAGTGTGTGGGCAGGGGGGGGTTTGGGGGAGAGGGGTGTGTGGGGGAGGGGTGTGTGTGGGCAGGGGGGTGTGGAGGGGAGGGGGTGTCTGTGAGGGGGGGGCAGTTGTGGGGGGAGGTGTGTGTAGGCGGGGGAAGTTTGTGGGAGGGAGGGGTGTGTGGGCAGGGAGGGGTGTGGGGGTGAGGGGTGTGGGGCAGGGGTGGGGTTGTGGGGGAGAAGGGTGTGGGATGGGGGGGTTTGTGGGTGGGAGGGGGTTGTGGGGTGGAGAAAGCTTGGAGAAAAGATGGGGGAAGAGCCATGGTGGAGAGGAGGGTATCACGGGGGAGGGGGGGCAGGAAATAGCGAGGGGGACCAGAGGGGAAGGGGCTGGAGCTGCTGGTGCGATGGGCACTCACAGCGGGCGCTGGCCGCTGGTCGTTCTCCTCCGCCGGGATCAGAGCTTTCCGTTTGGCGACATCGGCGACATTGGCGACATCGGAGACATCTCCGACGCCATGCCACGTCGCTTCCGGTCCCGCCCAAAATTGTGTCCGGTTGGAGACCTCCGCAGGCCATCTTCAGCTGCAGTAAAGACGCGACGATGCAGGAAGGGGCAGACGGTCTCGGGTAGTGACAGAAGAGACTAATCCGCATGGCGTTGACTCTCTGGAGAGGAGATCAATCTGCGCACGCGTGTTTTTTTAACATTTTTAAACCTCGCTAACTTTTACAATATACCACCGATTGGAATGAAACTTGTTGCACTGGCAGCACAGGAGAACGGTGAGTGAGCTGGCGAAGTGACCTTTTTGCGCAAATATAAAAACTCCGCAAACCGGAAGAGCACAAGATCA